>QRFJ01000139.1:1363729-1694305 GCA_006176705.1 Cocos nucifera | reverse complement strand
AACTTATTTTATTTATTTTGTAGATAAAAAAAAGAACAAAAACATTAGGGCAAGGAGGAAGCTTTCAAGTTTATTTGATGCAATCAATCCTAAACCCTATTTTTTTATTATTTATTTTATTTTTAAATTAATCTAAAAAATACTCACTTAAACCTAATTAAAAGTTTTATGACAAGATTAGAAATTCTAACTGCTTAGAGCATGCATGATATTAGTTTTATTTTTATTTTTTTTGGTGATTGTTGGAAGCAAGGTAAGCTTCTCAAAATTTAATTAGTTGTATGCGGTTAATTTAAATTGCAAAGAACCCCCTGCTTGAAAAATTTTTTTATACATATTCATATTAAACTAAATTAAGGGCATAACCCATTAAACAACATAAGATGAAAATTTGATCATCTTCTCTTAGCCCATAAACAACCAACCAGCTTCCTACATTGACCTAAGCCTTTAATTTTAAAATCAATTAGACATCGACCCCAGAAACTCGAGCTCAAATAGGACAAGAAATCCTAAAAGTCAGATCGGATTAGGGTTAGTCAATTTAACTAGTATCTAGGCAAGTGGTTCAGGAACGACTGGGCTCGAAGGAAGGTGGTTACTTAGTTGATTTCGTTAACTTACCTAGCTAAGCATAATTGCTATCTAAGACAAGCAACTGGAAGACTCCCACCAACCTTACACTTTTCTAGCCAGTTGATTGGCTGATCCTATACTTGGATGGCTTAAAGGTAACCTTAACAGTTAGGAGCTATCTAGATCTATGATAACCCTTAGTTAGGATTGTTTACCTAACTTGATTGCTAACTAAAACTAATCTTCTCTCTTTTTTTAGCTCTAGGATCTCTTCTTTAGAACTCTTCTTTCTTTCTTTTCCTTTTCTCCTCTTTTTTTAAAAAAAATTAATAAAAATAAATTAAAATAAATTAAAAATAATAAAAAAAATTAATAATTAAATAATAAAAAATTAAAAAAAATTAAAAAAATTAAAATAAATAAAAATTATAAAAAATAAAAAATAAAAAAATATAATAAAATAATAAAATTATTAAAAAATTATTAAATTTTTTAAAATAAAATAATAATATCTAAAAATTTAAAAAATAAAATAATAATATAAAAATTAAAAAATTAAAAAAAAATTAAAAATTTTAAAAATTTAAAAAAAATCTATAAAATTCTAAACCATATGTTAGGATTGTACTAGTACATCCACAGTAGAAAATCACTTTATTTGATCTAGTTGAATCCAACTATAAAATTAAAAGGCTGAATCGTATTAAACTCAATAACCAAATGACTGAAAATTTTAGAGAACCATCTAGGCAAATGAAGAAATACTTTATTTCTTCTACCTATAATCCATCGACTTGTATCCAGTTATCTGATATCCATATTATCCACTATGAGATCAAGCCGACTACAATCCAGATGCCTCCATCTTTCTATGAAAATACTAATGAAGATCCTTATAAACATCTAGATGAGTTCTTAGAAATTTATTCTATGGTGAAAATTTAAAATTTAACTAATGACGTCCTTAAACTAATATTTTTTTTTTTATTAAAAGACAAAGCCAAGTACTAGCTTGGCACATTAAAAAGACTAATTAAAACTTGGGCTGAATTGTAAAGTGAATTTCTTAAGAAATTTTATCCCATAAGCCAAACCAACATTATGAGGCTAGCTATCACTAGATTTACTCAGCTTCTAGAAGAATAAATTCATGAATCATGGGAGAGACTTAAAAAACTTCTTAGAAAATGTCCACACCATGGTCTGTCTAAGTGGCAAATAGTTCAAGCTTTTTATGAGAATTTAGGAGACCATTATAGATAAATGGTAGATACATCCTGTGGAGGTACATTCATGAACAAAAATGAGGATGAAGCTTATGCTTTATTTGAAATCTTGAGTAAAAACTTAATTAATCATGCTTCATTATCTTTCTACCAAAATTAGGAAGGAAACCATGAATTTAATCATCCAGAATGTAGTTCTATCACTGATTTGAATTTGATAAATAAAGTAAATTTTTTTGCCCAGAAATTAGATCAAGTCCTAATCCTAAGTCAACAATTTCTTACATAATTTACATCATCTTCTAATTATCAGAAGATTTGTTCAATTTATGCTAGCCTAACCCATTATATGAGTGAATGTCCTATGGCTGCATAATTTTCATCTTTTATCCAAGAACAAGTCCAAGTTGTTCAAGGCTACTCCAAGCCGGTTAGTGATCCTTTTTCAAATTCATATAATCCAGATTGGAAGAACTATCCTAATTTTTCTTGGATATCCCAATAGACTTAGGCTCAGATCCAATATCAAAATTATGCCTATAATAAGGATCAGCCTAGTCAGTCTTTTCAGCCATTGTATTATAATCAGTCATCATACCCACCTCAACAAACCAATTTAGCTGATGATAGATTTAATTAACTTCAATAATTAATTCTAAATCAATAATAATCGATCTTGACTCAACAAGGATCTATCGCCAGGCTAGAAGCTCAAATAGGATAATTAGTTGAGTCTTATATAAGAAGAGAACTAGGTCAACTATCGAGCCTACTAATTTTAAATAATCTACCTAATGTCCACCAACCACCTGGATCTAATTATCAATCTAATGTCCTACTTAAGAATCTCCAATCAGAAAATGATAAAGTAATTTTTGAACTTAAAAGTTATAGAATTCTTATAGACCCATACCAAAATCAGGTGAGAGAGGCTAGAACTGATGCTAGCCAAAATAAAAATTTAGAGAAATAGGTTAATACTGAAGCTAACCACATAGAAGAACCTGAGCTTGGAATTAGTACTGATGCTTGTTCGAACTTAAATGAGACTAAAAAATGAAAGAAGAGAGTAGATGATTTACCTGAGACTTATAAATCTAAAATCATGTTTCCTTCAGCCCTAGAACCCGATTCTTCTCATAAAAATCAAAAGGCATGTAATGAAGTGTCAATGGAGTCATTTAAGTAAGATCATATTAATTTACCTTCAGAATTAAACCCATCTTTAGTCATCCTTCCAATACCCAGTGTATCAAATTTAACTCCTAACCTAAAAACTCAATTTATGAGCATTTTAAAAGAACAAGTAGGAGAAATTCTTAAGGGATTGAGAATGGGGTCACAAAATATGTTCCCAAATTTAATAATGAATATATCAATAAAGGGATAAGAAACCGTCTTCCTGAGATTGGCAATCCAAAATTATTGAAATTTGTCTATCCAGTATTTGACATAGGATAGTAAGCTGCATTGTGTCTGGCTGAAGATGGTAAACTTAGCGCTTGTTAGGAGGTAATCCAATATTTAGTTTTCTTTCATCTATTTTTTTTAATTAATTTTTTTAGGATATTTTAAATAAGTTGGAGGAAGTACCTAAATTTTCAAGGACACATGTTGGACTATGAGAATATATACATTGAGTCAAGTATGTTCTTTTCTGTTCTTTATTATATCCTTTATTTTTTCTTCTTCGTTGAGGACAATGTCGATTAAGTTGAAGAGGAGAATAATAAAAATTTTTAAATTTTTAAAAATTCTCAAAGAAGTTAGCATTTAGTATTTAGATACTTGATTATGCTTAAGAATCGAGTTGAACTAAGCATTTTTTAAAAGAAAGTTGATGCACAGATTAGAGAATTTGTGAGATATTTAAGGATCAAGTATTAAGAAAATCTAATAAAGAATTAAGTCTAAAATAAAAATATTTTTTTTAGTACTTTTGATTTTTTCTATCAGCATCAAAGAAAAGTCTACTTTTTATGGGCTTATGTAGGGTAACTATACGTTTCTTCATATTTAAAAAATTAAAATAAAATAGTTTTTAAGTACTTTTCACTGAGTAACCAGGCCTCTTTGCCTAAGTAAGCATTGAGTTTCGTATCAAAAGATGGAAAGGATGAAGAAGTTCATTGTAAAGCTAGTCTTAATTCGTAGTCTGTTTGATTCGAGCTAGTAAGCCCGAGGGGTATTTTATACCTAATGCCCTAAAGCCAACTGATTTGAAAGTCATTGGCCCAAGACTCGCTATATGGATCAAATAAAAAACTTAAGAGGTTAAGACATTCAATAGTGGTACAACATTAAAAATATATATATATTAACTTTTCATTGAGTAATCGAATCTCATTGCCTAAGTAAGCAATGATATTTGCATCAAAAGTGGACAATATGAATAAAAAATTAATAAATGAAGGGCAAAAGTAGCAATACACTTGCCCATATAAAAGTTTAGATGATTTAGAGATAAAGATAGGATAATTTAGAAAAAATTCAAAAAAGTTTAATATTCTTCACTTAATTTTTATATCGGTAAGTATTAATACCTCAATGACATGCCTTACTTATGCTCTACTGAATATCAATGGCCATTTTAAAATCTTCTTAAATAAAATTTGAAACTCTAAAGTTAAAAGATATCTAAAGCTAAATTTCTTTTTTTACTCAAGGATGAGCAAAGCTTAAATTGGAAGATGTGATAAGTACCATAAATTTATCAATAAAAATATTAATTTATGAATTAATTTATTTTTATTTTTAAAAATTAATATTTTTATTTATTTTTTTATAGAAAAGATGATTACTAAAGAAAAGAACTTGATTTGTTGATTCAAAAGGATAAAATTGAAAGTAAATCGGACTCAAGATAGATCTAGAATAGAACTCAAAGACAAACCAAATTTTGGTCCAAAATTAGTTCAAATTCGGACCAAATTCAAAAGAGATACAAGCTAAAATCAAATTCAAATGAAGTGGGGCTCATGTGCCTTTAAAGCTATTAAAGGGGAGATCAACTATTTTTATTTTTTTTAATTTTATATATTTAAATTCTAAAATTTTAATTTATGAAAAGTTTTATTTTTATGTATCCTAAAAATTTTAACTTTTTATTTTTAATTATAATTTAATTTCTATACTTTAATTTAATTATAAGTAAATGCTAAGATCTAAATAGTAGATCTTAGTACCAAATTTATTTTTCTATATCTTTTAATTTCTACTTATAATTATATTTTTTAATTTCAATTTAATGTTAAAAAATCTTTTCTTTTTTTATAAAAATTAAAAATTTTAAAACTAAAATACTGCCTTCTCTATGGATTCGACCTAACTCATTATTTACTATATATTTTTAATTATTTTAAGAAGTTGAATTAAACTAATAAATATAGTATCTTAACGATAATATCGTGCTCTTATCAGTTGCTAATACTATCATAAAAGCCAATCTAAAAATTCTTCTCGCTAATTGACACCATTAGCGATAGAAAAAATTACCATTACTAATAAAAAAATTAATGATGATTTTAAAAATAAAATAATTTTATCTTTGATTATTTTTTAAAATAAAATATTTAAAAAAATTTAAATAATATTAGTGACCATAGATTTGTTGCTAATGTCATCGCTAATTATTATTAGCAACCAATTATTCCATCACTAATGCCATCTCTAATTTTATTTAATTTTTAAATTAAATAAAAAAATATTTTAAAAAATATTAGTGATGGAAATTTGGTGTCTAATGCCATCACTAATAGTTACCATCGCTAATACTGATGGTAATAGTTAATTTTTAAAAAATTAATAATAATATTTTTTAAACTTATTTTAATTAATCATAATGAATTATGGTTTCTAATACTTGTTATAATTAAAATTTAAAAATAATATGATAATCAAAAATTAAAAACTAATTATATTATATTAAAAATAAAAATTATATATATTTTTTATAAGTAATATAAAAGAATATAATACATCAAAAAAAGTTTGATCCTTATTGTCGTCCGCCTCCTCCTGCTCCTTTCTAGCAGCTAGTGAATGAGAGCTGGATGTCCCAGCATTCTATAATAAAAAATATAAAATAATATTAAAAAAATTTGATACAGAAATGTATCTTTTGATACTCTTTTAATTCTTGAATAGATTATTTCTTTATATTTCATTCAATGATAAGGAGTTATAGACGCCTTTGGCCCATAAATTGAATGGTTAGATTGAATTTTTAGCCTCTGTATCTTCTTTCCAAACTCAAATCTAAATATATAAAATTTCTAAAAATAAAAATTTAAAATAATTAAAATAATTTAATAATATAATTATTTGATGTGATGGCTGAGATAATGAATCCAGCTGGTCATGCAGTTGTGGATTTCGAAAAAGCTCCACGACCATATCATGGAAGGCATCCAGAAAACTTTAAGGTCGCTGGCTCAAAAGCCTCTGCTCGATCTCCTCCATGTGCACATCGCTCAAAGTCTGGGTCATCAAGATTGGTGAGGATGCCGAAGGGTATCGAAGCATAGAGGGTCACAGTTGTGATCGAATCCTATGACCTGGCTCCTACTCACCCCCCGATGGTGCTAAGCCATTCCTCAAGGTCAAGAAGGGGCTGAGAAGATGGGTCAATGCGGTACCTCTCAATAATATATGTCGTATAATGCATCTACATAGTTTAGAAATATAATAGTTATAATATAAAAATTAGATCCTATAATAATTTAATTAGTAAATAAAGTTTGAAGTTATTATTGCGATCTATTATGACGTAGAATCTAAATAGTCATCAGTCCTACTGAATTGGTGTATGGTATGCCATAACTACAGCTGGTCTGGTGGATGACCCAGCTATCATGTCAATAATAAATAAATAAATTAATTAAATTAATTAAAATATGCATGTGAGAGTTTTTACAGTTTTAGTGAAGTGCTTTGATATTGATTTCTTGCTAGTCTATCGGCCATAACATGTGTGCTAACTGAGTCATCCGTATGCCTGATCGAATTCTACTAGATGGTCCGATTCTACCGGACCCTCTGCCACCTATCGAAGTACTTCTCACTACTCCACTGGTCGTAGAGAGCTTGCTATATGTCCATCCACATCCAATGATCCATGAAGGATCTCTAATCCGATGGTGATTGAAAATCGGTGTGCTGGATGGCAGACTGCTTGAGGCTATAGAGGCCATCTTGAAGGCTTTGTGTGGCCACCTCATTGGAGATCTAACGGTCAGCCTTCTCATCCTGAAGAATCTCGAATCGATAGTACTCCTACAAGATAGAAGCAAGCATATATTTATATATAATTAAAATATTAATATATCAAAAATATAAAAATTAAACTAGTTTTGACTTACTAGAAATATCTTCCAAGTTGCATCACATGCTTCGGATGGCCAGCAGGAAAACTCATTCACCGACCTTGGCATTAAGCATCAGATGATGCCGATAACCATACGAGATACTCTAGGCTCTCTAAACATGCTGCAAAATTAATTTTAAAAAATAAATGTTAACTCTAGAATTGCTAAATTAGAAACATATTAATTAAAGTTGTAATACTTATGAGTGGCTCTGAATATGGATAACCTATCTTTTCTCCGATCGAGTCGAAAGTGCTGCAAGCCAGGCAGGTCCTCGACCATGATTCTATGTTGGTGAATCGGTTGCTACTACATATGACTGTGGGGTCACCGATGACCTTCTATCATCCAAATCTAAGCATAAAATATCTGATATAAAGAATGTTATATTAGTTAACAAAGGACAAAATCATAATATCTAAAGTGTTAGAGTATTTAATTACCAACCGGTATGAGATATAGGAGACAATATGCACGAATGGGAAGCTCTACTTATCCAATACATTTATTGATGTGCAAGAGCTTAATAGTGATAGGCTCGAGCATATGATTACCATATTTGATGGATTTGATCTAGTTATTAGTGAAAGCCTGTGTAATAATCTTTTGGATAGCAACCACCATCATGGTGATGGACTATAGGAGTTGCTATGGTTATAGCCTTGCTTAGCCTCTAGGGGTAGCAATCCTATAGAGGATAAATATGACTATAACCATAGCAACCCTGTCCATCATGACTATAACAATTACAATCTAAAAGATTATTACATAGATATTCACCAATAACTAGATCAAACACAAAATGTGTTAATCATCTGCTTAAGCCATCACCATTAAGCTCTTACACATCAGCAAGGTCTTGAACAAGTAGAGCCTCTGAAGCCCTTGTAATTATCTCCCATATCTCGATCCCCATATAGGTACCAATATTTATAGTTTGGCATAAATCCACTCTTATATAAATGGATAATTATTCTATCCCTATCAAATATTTTTCTATTGACACATTTCTTACAAGGACAATGAGCCCATCCTTGAACTAAGTGTGTAGCATTCCCAAAAGCATAATCACAGAAGTAAGGGACATCATTGCAAAAGGAGATGGTTTGCAATGCTGTCCAAATCTTTCCTCGATTTGAGCACTCTGCATGCCAAGATTAGAGTGTGCAAGACACGACTTGGGCCCATATTTGCAATTTTGTCCAAACTTTTCCTCAGTTCGAGTGCTCTGCATGTCGAGATCGAAGCACGTAGGGCACGTCTCAGTCTTATGTTTGCAACCTAAACCTTTCCTCGATTTAAGCACTCTGCATACCAAGACTAGAATGGGCAGGGCACATGTCGGCCTCATGTTTGTAATGCTGCTTGAACCTTTTCTTGGTTCGAGTGCTCTGTATGTAAAGAACGAAACACATAAGACATGTCTCAACCTTATGTTTGCAGTCCAAATCTTTTCTTGGTTCGAGCACTCTGCATGCTGAGATCAAAACACGCAGGGCACATCTTCATCCTGTGTTTGCACTACTGTCCGAACCATTTCTCAGTTTGAGTACTCTACATGTCGAGACCAAAGCATGCAAGGCACATCTCGACCTCATGTTTGCAGCCTGAACCTTCCTTCGGTTCGAGCACTCTGCATGCCGAGATTGAAACACGTAGGGGATGTCTCGGTCCTATGTTTGCAATACTATCCAAACCTTTTCTTAGTTCAAGCGCTCTGCATATCGAGACTGAAGTGCATAGGACATGTCTTCAACTCGTGTTTGTAGCCTGAACCTTTTCTTGGTTCGAGCACTCTGCATGTTAACATCAAAATGCATAGGATATGTCTCAGCCTCATGTTTGCAATGCTGCCCAAACCTTTCCTCAATTCGAATGCTCTACATATAGAAATCCAAATTTTATATAAATTAATACTTAATTTAATAATTTTTAATATCTAATTATGTTTAATTAATATAATTTAAATTAAAAAATAATTTTTAGTGATGGTATTAGCTATCGCTAATATCATTGCTAATACTCATAATAGAAAAAGACTACTGTATAGGATTGAGGCACAAGTTGGCACACAAAAATTGAGGTGCGAAAAGACACAAGCAAGCAGAGACTGAGATTTGGGGATGTAGCCAAGGACGTGAGCTCAGGAAGATAGGAGGTGGGAGGTGGTCGGGGCCTCGAGGAGGCAGGGCAGGTGCAACCAATGGGAGGCAGCTGCAGGGAAGCCACCAGCCATGAGAGAGATGGGGTGGTGGGGGGACCAAAGGATGGGGGAGAGGGGGATGGCAGTCCAAAATTTTGGAGAGGGGGAAGAAGGTCGAGAGCTTACAGTTGGGGGCTTAGGGAGGCAAGTCGAGTGCAGCCAAGGAACCCGTCGGTCGAGGGAGAGAGGGGAGCAGGGGGGACCAAAGGGCAAGGTAGGGGGGTGGCGGGCTGGGGTTTCGAGAAGATGGGAGGAGGTTGAAGGCTCGAGGAGGCACGTCGGGTGTAGCCGAGGGGAGATGGCTAGGGAAAAGCCGCCAGTTGAGAGAGAGAGGGGATGGTGGGGAACCAAAGGGTCGGAGGTTTGGAGAGGTAGGTCAGGTACAATCAGGGGGAGGTAGCTAAGGTGAGAGAGGGGCAGGCGAGAGAACCAAATGATGGGAGAGAGGAGGATGGCCAGTCGAGGTTTCGGGGAGGCATGAGATAGGGAGCTTATGCCCAAGGGCTCGAGGAGGTGGGAGGAGACCGAGGGTTCGGGGAGGTGGGATAGATGCAGTCAGGGAGAGGCAACCGGGGGAGGTGACTCGATGGAGAGAGGAGGTGGCAGGGGACGAAGGGCGGGGGAGATGGGGAGTGGTAGGCCAAGGTTTTGAGAAGATAGGAGGAGGCTAGGTGCTTGCATCGAGGGCTCGAGGAGGCGGTTCGGATGCTGCCGAGGGGAGATAGTTGAAGGCTCGGAAAGGTGGAGGCAGTCGAGAGGAGACAGCTCGAGGAGAGAGGGGTGGTGGGAGGATCGAAGGGCTGGGGGAGACGGGGTTGGTAGGCCAAGGTTTTGAGGAGATGGGAGGAGGCCGAATGCTTGTGGTAGCGGACTCGAGGAGGTAGGTTGGATGCAATTGGGGGGAGATGATCGGGGGCTTGGGAAGAACAGAGGCGGTCGAGGGCTTGGGAGGGTGGACTGGGTGCAGTCGGGGAGAGACCGCCGATCAGGAGGGAGAATGGGTGGGGGGGACCGAAGGATGGGGGAGAGGGTGGTGGCAGTGCAAAATAAAAATGCTGGAGGGTAGGTGTCATGAAAAAATGAGGATGTTGTGTGCAGCGGGGTGGGGGAAAATGAGGGGGTGCTGGGTAGTGGCATGGGAGAAAATGAGGGCACATAGAGAAAAACGAGGGCAGAAAGATTATTACCGATGGCAACTTTCGTCACTAATAATCTTCTTTCATTACTAATATCAAAAATATTATTAGCGATGACAAATATCATCGATAATAAATTTTCATCACTAAAATAATATTTTTTAAATTATTAATGATGGTATTTTTATCATTGCTAAAGCCGTTCCTAATACAAATTTTTTAATATTAATTTTTCCCTCCTAAGTCATTTTTTGGATGGTTAAAAGTTAATATTTGATTTTATTAAATTTTTAAATTTAATTAATTTATGGATCAAGTTCTAATTTATTTAAATTAGATTTAATTTAATTAGGCTTGACTTAATTTGAGGTTAATTGAATTTTAATATTTTCAGTAAAACTTGGAGTTAAAATTTAATTGAATTAGGTTTGACACGATTTTAAATTAAATTCGAATCGGATTTGAATTAAATCTAAATTTAAAACTATTTTCTTATAATTGATTTAAATCATATTAAATTTAATTAGACTTGACTTAATTTGAATGTAATTAGGTATTACAATCTAATTAGGACTTAATTTAAAGTCTAATTGAATTATGTTAGATAAGATTTTGACTTGGATTCAAATCAAGTTTCAATTATATTTAGATCAAACCTAAATTAATAATTATTTTCTTTAAATTGATTATAATCATATTAAATTTAATTAGGCTTGACTTAATATGAAGATAATTGGATTTTACTATCCATGTAGGAGTTAGATTTTAAAGTCTAATAGAATTAGGATTAAGAGATTTTCTAATTAGATTCGAATCGAGTTTGAATTAGATTCAAATTAAATCTTAATTAAAAATTATTTTCTTCTAATTGATATAAATCAACTTTAATTTGACTAATCCTGACTTAATTTGAGATGAATTAAATTTTATAATCCATGTAGGATTTGGATTCAAAGCCTAACTAAATTAGGTTTGATAGTATTTTTAATTAGATTTGAATCATATTCGAATTAAATTTGAGTCAAATTTAAATTAAAAATAATTTTTTTAATTATTTAAATTAGCTTAAATTTAATTAGACTTGACTTAATTTGAAGATAATTGAATTTTACTAACCAACTAGGACTTGAATTAAAAGTCTAATTGAATTAGGATGGAAAGTATTTTGAATTGGATTAGAATTAAACTCAAATTATGAATTATTTTTTTAATTAATTAAAATTAGATTTAATTAATTAATCCTAATTTAATTTAAGAATAATTAGATTTTATAATCTAAGTAGGAGTTGGATTCAAAGCCTAATTAAATTTGATTTGGCAAAATTTTGAATTGGATTTGAATTGGAGTCAAATCAATTATGGATTATTAGTGACAGCAAACATACCATCGCTAATTCCATTATCAATAACATTTTTAAATAATCTTTTTTTTTAATCTAAAAAATTATTAGTAATAGTAAGTTTTCATCGCTAATAGCCAAAAAATACCATCGCTAATATGTATTTTTTGTTTAAATATTATAAAAAAATTTAAAAATTTTAAATAATTATAAAAATGACTTGCACCATCACTAATAATAATGAAGTCATTGCTAATAGTTAATTATTAGCAATGACACTACTTTTATCACTAATAATTTAAATTTATCATCATTAATATTTTTTATTTAAATATTTTAAAATAATTTTTAGACTTTTAGAGATGACTGTTGTCATCGCTAATAATGTAATTATTCTCTCTAATAGTATTAGTGATGACTTTTCTTTTTTGGTCGATGTTGCAGTGGCAAAAAGCTTTATCAACGATAGAAATTTTTACTATCACTGATAAAAGCACGATATTATCATTAAGACACCATATTTATCAATTTAATTTTAACTTTTTAAAATAATTAAAAATAGATAGTAAGTAGTGAGTCAGGTCAAATCTACAAAGAAGATAATATTTTAGTTTTAAAATCTTTAATTTTTATAAAAAAAAGATTTAAAAAAAAAACTCAAAATCAAGAAATAGAATTATAAATAAAAAGTAAAAATTAAATAATGCAAAAAATTAAACTTGGTGCTAAGATCTACTAGTTAGATCTTAGCATCTACTTGTAATAAAATTAAAGAGTAATAATTAAATTTATAATAAAAATAAAATACATGAAATTTAAATAACTAAAAGATAAAATTTGCATTAATTAAAAGTTTAGAATTTAAATACATGAAATTTAAAAAGAAAAAAAATAAAAGTAGTTGATTTTTTATCTTGGATCAGTGTTGACATTGAGATGGTATAGAAGTCTAGCTCTTTCTCTCGGAATAGTCTGCCTTAAAGCAACCTTAAATCCTAAGCATGGCTCGAACATATACCATCACCTTCCCATGATCGAAGACACTGAATTCTAGAGGCCTCCTAAAGGTCCTTAAATAGAGTTAGAAGGACCGGATCCTTTGTTTCTAGGCAATGTGGAACTAAGGAGTTTTGATCGTCAAATATGAAAAAATTGTAGCAAAAATCAAATTAAAATAGCCCCTGAATCGAATTCTATGCATTTCTATGAGTTTTGGCCATCAGATCTTGATCAAACAATCCCAAAATTGCCAAAAGTCGAGTTTTAAAAGCTCAGATCAAGTCAAATTAAATTCTTGCTGTTGGATCGAACTTGATGGAGCATTTTCGGCCATTGGATGGAGCTTTGGATGCCTTAATCACCACCGAATCTTATATCAGCCGTTGGATCGTCGCTTGGAGCTTCCAGGGCCATTCGATCATGCTGGGAAGCTGATAGAAATTGAATCAAAGTAGAAGAAAACCCCCACCATCGGATCTGGACTGCAAACAACCACAACTGTAGGATGGCGCAATTACTGTGCCCATGGACCATGCGAATCGGATGCATTTGAAGATCGGACCAATCAGTGCTCACCTTGGCCTATAAAATTATTGATTTGCCCCTATATGCTATGTAAGAATTTCTATAAACCCTTTAAGGCTTTTGGTCCACCATGTGGCAGCCTAGGATTTGCTGCCTTCTACTAAGCTGGCAGTCCATGCCTGGTTTCGTGGATTGACGACTGGCTTGAGTCAGCTTATGTGGCTGAGGCAGCTTGGATGGCACACCGGCTAGCTGAGACATGCTGGCTGAGCTGCTTTTGATGGCTTGGCTAGGCACACCAGCTTCGCTGGGTGAGCCGACTGAGCTACATTAATTTTTTAAATTTTTTTCTTTGAAAATTCATATCAGATCCATTTAAACTCTGTTTTACTCTAAACTTATTTTATTACAACCAAAAAAATGAGCTCTTTCCATTGATAAATATATTTTTTAAAAATAATAAATAAAAATATTTAATTCTTAAAAATAATTATAAATTAATTAATAAATTTTTTTAATGGTGCATTTATTATAATTATCACATCTCTCAACTTAAGCTTTGCTCATCCTTGAGTAAAAAAAGAATTTAGTTTTAAATATTTTTTAACTTTAGAGTTTCAAATTTTTACCTAAGTAGTTTTCAAAATGGTCATTGATGTTTAGTAGAGCAGAAATAAGGTATGTCATTGAGGTATTAATATTTATCAATATAAAAATTAAGTAAAAAATATTAATTTTTTTAATTTTTTTTAAATTATTTCTATCTTTATCTTTGAATCATCTAAACTTTCATATGGACAAGTGTATTGCTACTTTCGACCTTCATTTATTGATTTTTTATTCACATTGTCCATTTTTTGATGTGAATATCATTGCTTACTTTGGCAACAGGATCAAGTTACTCGATGGAAAATCAATGTATATTTTTTTTTAACATTGCACCACTATTAAGTATCTTAATCCCTTAAGCTTTCTATTTGATTCATGTAGCGAGTCTTAGGCTAATGATTTCCAAACTAGTTGGCTTTAGAGCACTAGGTATAAAATATCTCTCAAGCTTACTAGCTCGAATCAAGCAAGCAATGGGTTAACACTAGCTTTACAATGAGCTTTTTTATCCTTTTCATCTTTTGATGCGAAACTCAATGCTTGCTTAGGCCAAGAGGCCCAATTACTCAGTGAGAAGTACTTGAAAATTATTTTATTTTAAGAATAATTTTTTTAAGAAAAAATATATAATTACCCTATACAAGCTCATGAAAAGTAGACTCTTTTTTTATGCTGGTAGAAAAAATCAAAAATGCTCAAAGAAAGATTTTTATATTTTAGACTTAACTCTTTATTGAATTTTTTTTAATACTTAATCCCTCAATATCTCATAAATTCTCTAATTTATGCATCAATTTTCTTTTAAAAATGCTTAGTTCAACTCAATTCTTAAGCATAATCGAATGTCTAAATGCTAAATATTAACTTCTTCAAAAACTTCGAAAAAAATTTAAAATTTAAAAATTTTTATTATTCTTTTCCCCCAACTTAATCAATATTGTCCTCAATGAAGAAAGAAAAATAAAGAATGTAATAAAGAAAAAAAAGAATACACCTACTCAGTATGTTTTGATGGTCCAGCATGTGCCTTTGAAAACTTGACTCTCCCTCCAACTTATTCAAAATATTCTAAAAAAATAAACTAAAAAGATAAATTAGATGCAAAAAAAATTAAATATTGGATTGCCTCTCAATAAGCACTAAGTTTATCATCTTCAATCAAATACAATGCAGCTTACCTATCTTGTATCCAAAATTGGATTGATAAATTTTAATAGTTTTGGATTGCCAATCTCAGAAAGATGGTTTGTCATCCCTTTATTGATATATTCATTTTTAATTACAGGAATATAGTTCATGATCCTATTCTTAGATCCTTGTTTCTCAAGAATTTTTTCTATTTATTCTTCTAAAATGCTTATAAATTAAATTTTTGGATTAAAAATTGAGTTAATGCAATGGATACTGAAAGAGTGTTTAAAGATGGGTTTAGTTCTAGAGGTAAATTAATATGATCTTGTTTAAATAACTCCATTGACACTTTATTACATGCCTCTTGATTTTTGTAAGAAGAACCAGCTTCTAGGGCTGAAGAAAATAGGAGTATTGGTTTATTGGTCTCAGATAAATTATCTATTCTCTTCTTTCTTTTGTCTATCTTACTTAACTTGGAATCAGCATCAGTACCGATCTAAGCTTAGGATCTTCTATGTGGTTAGTCTCAGTACTAACCTGTTCCTCTATATTTTTATTTTAGCTAGCATAAGTACTAGCCTCTCTCACCTGATCTTAATATAAGTTCATAAGAATCCTATAACTTTTAAGTTCAAAAATTACTTTGGCATTTTCTAATTGGAGATTCCTTGGTGGAACATTGGATTGATAATTTGGTCCAGATGGTTGGTAGATATAAGATGGGTTGATTTTAAGAATCGGTTAGCTCAGCAATTGACCTAGTTCTCTCCTCATGGTAGACTTGATTAATTGTTCTATTTAAGCATCTTGCCTGGTGATAAATTATTGTTGAATTAGAATTAATCATTATAACTGATTAAATCTATCGTCGGCTAGATTAGTCTATTGAGGAGGTAGGTATGATAGCTGATTATGTAATGGCTGGATAAACTGACTAGGTTGACGATAAGAGCACGAAGTTATTGTTAAGACATCATATTTATCAGTTTAATTTTAACTCTTTAAAATAAATTAAAAATAGATAGAAATCAGTGAGTCGAATCGAATCTATAGAGAAGGTAGTGTTTTAGTTCTGAAATCTTTGATTTTTATAAAAGAAGAGAAAAAGAAAAGATTTTTGAAAATTAATTTGAAGTTGGAAAATAAAATTATAAATTAAAAGTAAAAATTAAAAGATCTAGTAAATTAAACTTGATATTAAGATCTACTGGTTAAATCTTAGCATCTACTTGTAATGAAAATAAAGAGCAATTAAAAGTAAAGAGCAAAAATTAAATTATAATTAAAAATAAAAAGCATGAATTTAAATAGTTGGAAAAATAAATTTATATTAATTAAAAGTTTAATTTAGAATTCAAATATATGAAATTAAAAAAAAATAAAATAAAAATAGTTGATCTTGATCTTGGATCTACGTCAGCGTGAAGATGATGCAGGAGACAACTCTTCTTCGCAGCATCCATTGCCATGAAGCAGCCTCTAACCCAACCATGGCTCCCATCCTGGACCGTAGCTTTTCCATGATCGAAGGCAGCTTGAAACCTTTGCCTGGGATCTTATTTATAAGTGTTAGGATAGAAACCTTTATTGTCAGCTAATGTGGGACTAAAACATCATGTAGATCCATGTATATGAAGGAATCCAAGTAAAAAATTGACTTAAAACATTGCTTGATCAAGTTCTATTGAGTTCTACATCTTCTGGCCATTAAATGGTGATCGATCGGGTCAAAAATCACCTAAAATGCTTTGTAAAACTCCCAAATCAAGTCAGAATGGATATTAACCATTGGATGGCATTGATCAGGAAGATTTGGGCCATTAGATGAAGCTCTGGAGTGTTTGAATCAGAATCAGGGCCTCCATCAACCATTGGATCGAGTTTTAGGCAAGATCTGGTGGTTAGATCATCCCTTCACAGCTGTTGCATGGCGCATATGGGAGGCTGGGAAATCAAATTAAAATAGGATTTAATGTGAACTGCTAGATCTGGGCTGAGAACGATATGGACCATCTGATCAAGCTTTACTATTCATATAGACTGGAGTGAATCGGGCTTTCTGTGAGCTACAACTAATCGGCATGTGGCATCTTCTAAAAATGATCAAAATGCCCTCCCTTAAGGGTTCATGGTGAGCCACGATAAAACTGACATCATACTGACGTCAGCAACTCATCGGATTGGCTTCGGATGCTGGGTTGGCTTGCGGCGCATCGACTGAGCGACTTGGCTAAGTACATTTGGATGTGCCGACTAGAGAACGCACGCCGGCTTGACTTGGCTTTGCGGCTTGGGTTAATGAGCCGATTGAGCAGTTTTTCTTTTTTATTTTATTTTTTTTAAATTCATATCGAATCCATTTTAACTTTATTTTGCTCTAAATTTATTTTATCATAATCAAAAAATAAGCTCTTTTTATTAATAATAATATTTTATTTTTTATTTTATTATTTTTAACTAATTTTTTTAATTAATAAAAATATTAATTTTTTAAATATATATATATATATATATATATATTAATTATTAATTTTTAAAAATAAATATAAATTAATTAATTAATTAATATTTTTATTAATAAATTTATGGTACTTATCATATCTTCCAACTTAAGCTTTGCTCATCCTCGAGTAAAAAAAGAATTTAATTTTAGATATCTTTTAACTTTAGAGTTTCAAATTTTACTTAAGTAATTTTAAAATGGCCATTGATGTTCAGTAGAGCTTAAGTGAGGCATGTCATTAGGATATTAATACTTACCAACATAAAAATTAAATAAAGAAAATTAATTTTTTAATTTTTTTTAAATTATTTCTAACTTTATTTTTGAATTATCTAAACTTTTATATGGACAAGTGTATTGTTACTTTCATCCTTCATTTATTAAATTTTTTTATTTATATTGCTCTTTTTTTATGCAAATATCATTGCTTACTTAGGCAATGGAATCCAATTACTTGATAAAAAATTAATATATTTTTTTAATATTGTACCACTATTAAGTGCCTTAATCCCTTAAGCTTTCTATTTGATCCATGTGGCGAGTCTTGGACCAATGATTTTCAAACCAGTTGGCTTTAGAACACTAGGTATAAAATACATCTTGAGCTTACTAGCTCAAATCAAATAGGCTATGAGTTAAAACTAGTTTTACAATGAACTTCTTTATCCTTCTCATCTTTTGACATGAAACTCAATGCTTGCTTAGGCAAAGAGATTTGGTTACTCAGTGAGAAGTACATAGAAACTATTATATTTTATAATTTTTTTAATATAAAGAAATGTATAGTTACCTTATACAAGCCCATTAAAATAGACTCTTCTTTAATACTGGTAGAAAAATTAAAAGTGCTCAAAGAAAAATTATTTATATTATAGACTTAGCTCTTTATTAGGTTTTTTTAATACTTGATCTCCCAATATCTCACAAATTCTCTGATCTGCGTATCAATTTTTTTTAAAAAATGCTTAGTCCAACTTGATTCTTTAGCATAATTAGGTATCTAAATACTAAATACTAACTTCTTCAAGGAATTAAAAATTTTTTTATTCTCTCTTCCAACTTAATCAACATTATCCTCAATAGTGAAGAAAAAATAAAAGATATAATAAAAAAAAATAAACCTAACTCAATATATTTTTATGGTCCAGCATGTGCCTTTGAAAATTTGGTTCTTCCTCCAACTTATTCAAATAATCCTAAAAAAATAAACTAAAAAGATAAATTAGATGAAAAAAATTAAATATTAGATTGCCTCCCAATAAGTGCTAAGTTTACCATTTTCAGCCATACACAAGATAGCTTATCTATCCTGTATCAAATATTGGATTGATAAATTTCAATGATTTTGGATTGCTAATCTCAGGAAGATAGTTTATTATCCCTTTATTGATATATTTATTATTAATTTTAAGAATGTAGTTCATGATCCTATTCTCAGACTCTTGTTTATTAAGAATTTTTCTTATTTGTTCTTCTAGAATACTCATATATTGAGTTTTTGAATTAGGAGTTAAGTTTGATACAGAGGATATTGGAAGGATGACTAAAGATGACTTTAATTATAGAGATAAATTAATATGATCTTATTTTAATAACTCTATTGATACTTCATTACATGCCTCTTAATTTTTATGAAAAGAATCGGCTTCTAGGACTGAAAGAAACAGGACTTTAGATTTATAGATTTTGGATAAGTCATCTATTCTCTTCTTCCCTATGTCTATCTCATTCATATTGGAACTAGCATCAGTACTAGTTCTGGGCTCAGGTTCTTCTATATGGTTAGCTTTAGTACTAACCTCTTCTTTTAAATTTTTTTTTGGCTAGCATCAATACTAGCCTCTCTCATTTGGTCTTGGTATAGGTCCATAAGAATTCTATAATTTTTAAGTTTAGAAATTACTTTAGCATTCTCTAGATGGGAATTCCTAGGTGGAACACTAGATTGATAATTAAATTTAGATAGTTGATGGACAGTAGGTGTTTATAAGATTCGGTTGGCTCGATAGTTGACCTAGTTCTCTCCTCATATTAGACTCAGCAAATTATTCTATTTATACTTTTAGCCAAGCGATGGATTCTTGTTGAGTCAAAATCAGTTATTGAAGTTGATTAAATCTATCATCAGCTAGATTAATCTATTGAGAACGTGGGTATAATGGTTGGATAAATTGACTAGACTAACCACTATTATAGCCATAGTTTTAATATTGGGGTCTATTTTGATAATTTTGAACAAGTAAAATTTGGGTTTGAACCTGAGTATGTTGGGGTATCCAAGAAAAATTAGAGTCTCCAATCTGAATTATATGAATTTGAAAATAGATTATTAACCAGCTTGAAGTAGCTTTGTACAACTTGAACTTATTCTTAGATAAAAGATAGAAATTGTACAGCCATAGGATATTTACTCACACGATGGGTTGGGCTGGCATAAATTGAACAAATCTCCTGATAATTAGATGGTGATGTGAATTGTGCTGGAGAAATGGTGATGTGAATTATGTAGGAGATTGTTGACCTAGGACTAGGAGTTGATCTAATTTCTAGGCAAGAAAGTTCACTTTATTTATCAGATTCACATCAGTCTTAGAACTAGATTCTGGATATTTAAATTCATAGATCCCTGTCCATTTTTGGTAGAAGGATAATGAAGCATGGTTGATTGAGTTTTCACTCAAGGTTTCAAATAAAAAATAAGCTTCATCCTCACTTTTATTCATGAATGCATCTCCACAAGATGCATCTATCATCTATCTATATTGGTCTCCTAAATCCTCATAAAAAGCTTGAATTATTTTCCACTTAGATAGACCATGGTATGGGCATTTTCTAATAAGTTCCGTATGTCTCTCTATTGCCCAGCTATGCAACCCAAGAGGGGGGGTGAATTAGATTTTTAAAATTTTAATGCTAATTTAAAGTTGTCAAGATTGAATGATAATATGCAAGTAGAGTGTATGAAGTAACCTAAGTTAGATAAATATATAAAAAATTAGAAACTAAGAATTTAATAAACTAAGAAAAGAAAGATAGTAAGTACACCACAAACATTAAAGATTTATAGTGGTTCAGTACTTTTTTTGCACTTACATCCACTCTCCAAGCTCCTACTTAGGAATTCAAAATCACTAAACATATTCAACCAGAATACAACATTGGTACATCCAACTCTAGCTATTCCAAGCTAGAATATTTGTTTCTTGGATACAAGACAATCCTACACACTTCAATTTACGATTCGGATCAATCCTCCTAAGTTTTGGAATCCCCCAAAACTTAAATCAAAATAATAAAGTAGAGTATAAGAGTTAATGACAATCAAATAAAATTTAGCTTCCTTAATGAGTAAATAAAATCTTAAGAATATTTTTTATAATAATGGAGAAAGCTTTTCTAATTTTTCTCAAGATTATTAGAGACTTGAATGAGCTCTTGAGAGGTTGGTAAACTTGAAAATGAAAGCTTCTTTTCTTGAAGAGGACTTTTTGCTTAGGGTTGAATTGAATAATGAAATCTCTTATGTTTTTTTTTTTGTTATAGCCTTTTAAATTTTTAATGGATGAAGGAGAGAATTCTGGGCAAGATTTGTAGCCATTGGAGACTTTAAAGAAATTATTAAATGCTGCCAAAATGAGATAAAACTAGCCATTGTAGAAGATTTTCCATCACAAGGGTCGACTCATGGGTCGACCTCTGAGACAGAATTCAAAAAATTAGCTATTCTATATTTTTAACCTTTGAAATAGCAGAGGTTGACCGTTGGCATAGAGACAGCATGGCAAACAGCCCGTTTCAACAAGGGATGACTTAGGGGTCGATCCTTTTACTTCAAACTTGATTTTCTTTCAAAATATATATCCAAAAATCATGGGACTGCCTCCAAAAGATCAAAAATATTCTATACTTGCTCTTGAGGCCCATAGATCAAAATTTGATAAAATTATGATTTTACTCCTAAAATACAAAAAGCCTTTTTCCAAGCCAAATTTTTTAGTAATCCCCTCAAATGCTTTATAATCATTAAAATTAATTCTTGGAGCAACAATCTCTCTCTTTTTTATGATGATAAAATATTTGAGCATAAGCAAAGAATAAAGCATATAGAAGTCTACATCACTTACTAGAATATCATATTTAGTTATTTGATAAATATTGCATAAAGAGTAATTTAAAGATTACTTATGGTTAGACATTCAAATTATTTGCAAAAGAGTTTGACTTACTTATTTTTTTTATCAATTTTACTTTGTCAATTTTACTTTAATTTTGCTTATAGTCTAATTTTATTTACTCTACTCTCCTTTTTTGACATCATCAAGTAAGATCTTAAGAAATTTTAAAATTCAAAAAGAAAAAATCTCTCCCTTAAATTATTCTATATGTTTTTCTATTAGAACAAGAGTTTATAATAAAACTTTCAATTAGCTTATATACAACACAGTGTTTACAGCATATCATAATAGAATTTTAGCTAATTTATAGAGGTTACATTTCATATCATTCAAATGACATCATCATATTTAGATACACATATTTACATCCAAATGATATCATTCCATATACAATAAATCATAACATCAAGTCATCAAAATATATAAGTGCTAAAGGTATCAAAAGCATTCATGAGAGTTAGGCCATCAAAACAAACAAAATTCATAGACATAACTATCCATGACCCAAGCAGCCAATAATACCAATGCCGTAAGTTAGATCCAAAATATATATATATATAACCAACCATGACTTGATCAATAACTCATAGAAACAACTAAGAGATACTAGATCATAACCTAATATAAAGATGACTAAACTAGATATAGTAGAGATTACAGCTGGAAGCATCTGAATTAGATGAGAAATTAGAGATGTGATGGATTGTGTTAAATGACAGATATATCAAATTCAAAAAATTAAATAAAAAATTTAAAAAATTAAATCAAATCAAATGAATCAACTCTTCTTTAAAAGCTTATCATTTAAAATTTTTTTCTTTACAAAAAATTAGGTTAAACTTAAATATCAAAGGCTCCCCCCTTTTTGAATGAATATGATTCTTTGAACAAATTTTTAAGTATACACTTTTAAGCTTTAAGAGAAATAGAGCTTTTTAAATATTAGAATGATGAAATCAAGCATAATATTTAATTCATTATTCATTCTTTTTCTTTCTTAAATAAATTTTAGTTAATTAAGCTTAAAAAAGATATATATCAAAAATGTATTGAGCAAAATAAAGATGGTATTAGAACAAAAATAATTTTATAAAGATTTTTAAAAGCACATTAAAAATTCTATATTATATTCATATTTTTAAATGAGTTTTAAAATTAGAGGTATGTATCAAAATTAATTTATTTGGAGTGAGAATATATTTCAAATTAGTTTTAACTCCAATTAGTTATCAAAAATGATTTGGCAATTAAATCAATTGAATTTAAACTGAATAATCACATGAAAGCTAAAGTTAAAAGGATCATAAACAATCAAAGTTCATTATCTTTAACTTAAATTAATTAGAATATTTAGTCAAGGCTAACTAGATAATATTTAACAAACAAACATCTTTCTCCTTATTTTTAAGAGTAAATACTAGAAAATTCATCACATAATGTTTTCTCTTCCTCTTTTTCATAATTATTGTTGGATAAATTTATCTTTTAGCTTTTCTTCTCTATTTTGAAAGAATACAATAAATTTAGAATGAATATTTTTTTTAAAATTCTATTTATGAATAATATGGATTAAAAACACGTCTCCTCCTTTTTGAATAAAATAAATGCATTAAATAAAATTATTTTAAACTTCAAAGATTTAAGAGAGATGGAATATTTTAAAGATTAAAGAATTTAAATACATCATTCAAAGCAAATTATAAGATATATTTAGTTTTTTAGGGATCATCTCTTCTTTTTATTATTATTATTATTATTATTATTATTATTATTATTATATATTAAGATCAATAAAATATAAGATAAATATTAAGCTGTCTAATATCAATTGATTGAAAACTAAAGTCCTCTCTGAATATTTGTTTTCATAGTTTCTTTGAAATATTTTGCTTCACATCAATATCAAAAGACTTAAAAAGAGTATTTTTCTTAAATTTATTTTTCAAAATTAATCAATCTGAACAAGGCATGAATATTCATCAATAATCCTCTTTTAAGATCAAAAATAATTTTTTGATACTAACTAATTTTTAAAAAATAATAATATGATCAAACTATGTAAAATATAAATAGTTGCTTAAAATAAATCAAATGATCAAAATCATTAGAATACTCAAATAAATGCATGAGATAAGTAAAGTATAATTATTTATCCATAATTTTTTTATTAAGTTAAAAAAATATTTTTCTTCTTATAGTCAACAAAAAGATAAGAAGGATGGATAATTTTTAACTTAAAGCAATAAAATTAAGTCTCAAGGATTGATCCAAAAATATTAGTAGAGGATAAGTTGAGATCAAAAGAAGGATATTTAAGCAAAAGGATCTAGAATTCATAATTATCTTCTAATTTTATAAAATTTATCTTCACTCAAGGCCTTAGTAAAAATATCAGCCAATTATTTTTTAATACAAATATAATCAATAATTATGTCATTATTTTGAACATGATCTCTTATTAAATGATATCTTATTTTAATATATTTTGATCTAGACTGTTGGATTGAATTTTTAGAAAGATTTATGGCACTAGTATTATCACATCTTATGAAAGTTTTATTTAGTTTGATGTAAAAGTCCTCAAGTTGTTGCTTAATCCATAAGATTTGTATATAGCAACTTTTGGCTGCAATGTATTCGGTCTCGATCGTAGATAATGCTACCAAATTTTGCTTCTTGCTAAATCAAGAGATTAAGTTAACTTTCAAAAATTTGCAAGTTTCACTAGTACTTTTTTTGTCTAATCTACATCCAGCAAAGTCTGTATCTGAATATCCAATTAAATCGATTGATGAATTCTTTGAGCACCATAAACCTATGGATTGAGTTTTTTTTAGGTATTTAAATATTCTTTTTATAGCATTTAAATATGATTCTTTTAGATTAGATTGAAATCATGCATATAAATAAATACTAAACATGATATCTAGTCTACTAGTAGTTAAATACAATAAAGAATCTATCATGCCTCTATAGACTTTTGTATCAATACTTTTACCTCCATTATCTTTGTCAAGCTTACATGATAGATTCATGGGGGTACCAATAGTTTTGGAGCTCTCCATCCTAAATCTTTTAGGTAGCTCTCTTATGTACTTTCTTTGGATGATGGAGATCTTTTTCTTTGTTTGTTTGATTTAAAGTCCGAGGAAGAACGTTAGTTCACCCATCATGCTTATCTCAAACTCTTCCTATATGAGTTTAGCAAAATCTTGACATAAAATTTTATTAGTAGATCCAAATATAATATCATTAAAATATATTTGTATTACTAAGATGTTATCATGACCTCTTTTAATGAAAAGGATTGTATCTACATTTTCTCTTAAAAATTTATTATTAAGCAAGAATTTACTTAATCTCTCATATCAAGCCCTAGGTGCTTATTTTAAATCATATAATGCTTTGTTTAATTTGAAAACATGATTAGAAAAAGCATGATTTTTAAAATTGAAAGGTTGTTCTACATAAACTTCTTCGGCAATATATTCATTTAGAAAAGTACTTTTAATATTTATTTAAAATAACTTAAAATTAATAAAGCATGCATAAGCGAGTGAAAGTCTAATTACTTTTAGTCTAGCAACATGTGCAAAGATCTCATCAAAATCAACTTTTGGAGCAACACTCTCCTATTACTCATGAATTTGTTTTCCTGGAAGCTAAGCAAATTCAGTGATAGCTCACCTTATAGTGTTGATTCGGCCTATGGGATAAAATTTGTTTAAAGAAATTTCACTATTGCAATTCAAGCCCAAGTTTTGATTGATTTTTCCTATTGTGCCAAGCCAGTACTTGGCTTTATCTTTTAATGAAAAAAATAAAATAAAATTAATCTAAAGGATATTCATTCAGTTCAAATTTTGAATTTTCATCGTATAAGAGTAGATTTTTAAAAATTCATCCTAGATACTTATAAGGGTCTTCATCGGTATTCTCTGTAGAAGGATAGAAGCATCTGAATTATGGTTGGCTTGATCTCATAGTGGGTAGCATGGATATCAGATAACTTGATACAAGTCGAAGGATTATAAATGGAAGAAATAAAATATTTTTTTATCTACCTAGGTAGTTCTCTAAAATTTTTAGCCATTTGACTATTAGGTCTAATATAGTTCGGCCATTCAATTTTATAATTAGATTCAACTAGGTCAGATAAAGCAATCTCCTACTGTGCATGTGCTGATGCAATCCTATCGTGTGGTTCAGAATATTTTAGATTTTTTTATTTTTTATTATTCTATTATTTTTTAAAGTTTTTATAATTTTTAAATTATTTTAATTATTTTATTATTATTTTTAATTTATTTTTTTTATTTTTTTATTTTTTTGAGGAGAAAAGGAGAAGAAGAGTTCTAAAGAAACGATCCTAAGGAATCCTAGAACTAAGAAGAGTAAGAAGAATTAGGTTTAATTCAGTTTGATATTTTAGTTAGCAATCAAATTAAGCAAACAATCATGACTAAGGATTATCCTAGATCTAGATAGCTTCTAATTTTTAAGATCATCTTCAAGTCCTCTAAATATAAGATTAGCCACTCAACTGGTCAGATAAGTATAAGATTGATGAAAGACTCCCGTTGCTTATCTTAGACACCAATTGTGCTTGGTCAGGTAAGCTAACAAAATTAATTAAGTAACCATCTTTCTTCGTGATGCAGTCCTTGAACCACTTGCCTTAGATACTAGTCAAACTGGCTAACCCTAACCCAATCCAACTTTAGGATTTCTTGTCCTAATGAACTTGAGTTTCTAGGATCGATGTCTAATTGATTTTAAAATTAAAGGCTTAGGTTAATGCAAGATGTTGGTTGGTTGTTTGTGGACCAAAGAAGGATGATCAAATTCCAATCTTATGTTGTTTAATGAATTATGCCCTTAAATTGCCTTAAGATGAATATGCATAATCACTTTCAAATAAGAAATTTTATGCAACTAATTTAGATGCATGAAACTTAATTGAACTTGAAGAGCTTACCTTGTCTCCAACGATTACCAAAAAAAATAAAAAATAAAACTAAATCTAATATGATAGATGCTCTAAGCAATTAGAATTTCTAATCTTATCATGAAGCTTTTAATTAGATTTAAGTGGATAATTTTTAATTAATTTAAAAATAAAATAAATAAAAAAATTTTAAGGTTTAGGATTAATCTCACCAAATAAGATAGAAAGTTTCTTCCTTGTCCTAATCTTTTTTTATTCTTTTTTTTCCTATCTTCAAAATAAAGAAAAAAGTTAGTAAGCAATATTTAGAAAAATTAAAGAAATTAAAACTTAATTTATAATTAATTTATTAAAAAAATTAAAAAAATTTTAACGCTCTTGCCTTCCCAAGCAATCGGACCAAAAACTTGATAAAAGCACGATATTATCATTAAGACATCGTATTTATCAGTTTAATTTTTATTTTTTAAATTAATTAAAAATAGATAGTAAGTAGTGACTCGGATCGAATCCATAAAGAAGGTAGTTTTTAGTTTTAAAATTTTTAATTTTTATAAAAAAGATTTAAAAAAATTAAAATTAAAAAATAGAATTATAAATAAAAAATAAAAATTAAATAATATAAAAAATTAAACTTGGTACTAAGATCTACTAGTTAGATCTTAGCATCTACTTATAATAAAATTAAAGAGCAATAACTAAATTTATAATAAAAATAAAGTGCATGAAATTTAAATAACTATAAGATAAAATTTACATTAATTAAAAGTTCAAAACTTAAATACATGAAATTTAAAAGAAAAGGAAAAAAAAATTAAAAGTAGTTGATCTTTAATCTTGGATCAGCATTGACATTGAGATGGTATAAAAATCTAGCTCTTTCTCTCGACACCGTCTGCCTCAAAGCAATCTTAAATCCCAAACATGGCTCTAACCTGTACCATCATCTTTGCATGATCGAAGATACTAAATTTTGGAGGCCTGGAGATCCTTAAATAGAGTTAGGAGGGTTGGATCCTTTGTTTCTAGGGAATATGAGACTAAGGAGGAGTTTTGATCATCAAATATGAAAAAATTCTCACAAAAATCGGATTAAATAGCCCCTAAATCAAATTCTATGCAGTTCCATGAGTTCTGGCTATCAGATCTTGATCGAACAGTCCCAAAATCATCAAAAGTTGAGTTTTAAAAGTCCAAATCAAGTTGGATTAAATTTTGGCTATTGGATCGAGCTTGATGGAGCATTTTCGATCATTGGATGGAGCTCTAGATGCCTTAATCACCACTGAATCTTATATCAGCCATTGGATCGTTGCTTGGAGCTTCCAAGGCCATTCGATCGCGTGCTAGGGAGCTGATGGAAACCAAATCAAAGTAGGAAAAAAGCCTCTGGCATCAGATTTAGACTACAAACAACCACAGCCATAGGATGGCAAAAGAACTATGCCCATGGACTGCGTCAATCGGGTGCATTAGAAGATCGGATCAATCAGTGCTTGCCTTGGCCTATAAAATTACTATTTTATCCCTGTATGCCATGTAAGAATTTTTGTAAACTCTTTAAGGGTCTTGGTCCGCTATGTGGCAGCCTGTGATTCACTGCCTTCTGCTAAGCTGGCAGTTCACGCATGATTTCATGGACCGATGGCTTGCTTAAGTCAGCTTCTATCACTGAGCCGACTTGGATGGCATGCCGACTAGTTGGAACGTGCTGGCTGAGCTACTTTCGATGACTTTGCTGGGCGAGCCAACTGAGCCATATTATTTTTTTAATTTTTTTTTGAAAATTCATGTTGGGTCTGTTTTAACTCTATTTTGTGCCAAACTTATTTTGTTGCAATTAAAAAGATGAGCTCTTTCTATTGATAAATATATTTTTTTAAAATAATAAATAAAAGTATCTAATTCTTAAAAATAAGTATAAATTAATTAATAAATTATTATTTTAATGGTGCATTTATTGTAATTATCAATCGATAATATTTAATTTTCTTGTAGTGTCTCTCTACATGGTTAGTGGACAAGTGATGGGTCCAAAAGTGTTTTGTGAGTTCAGATCAATGCTAGAAGGCATCTTAGACCAATGCTATGAGACCAAAGGGTCTTGGACTGGCATCGTGCAACCATCTATTCTAGTCTTTTGAAAAATTTTTTCATCATATACCTTGAACATTTATATTTAATTTGATGGATGTAGTTCTGTAGGTGAGCAATTATCTGGGTAAAATGGTTTTTTGGGTCAGATAATGTCTCGAGTTCATAGACTAAGGAGCAGATCGGTGTTTGATGTACTTGGATCTATCATCGGTAGAGATAAGGGTGTTAGATGTATCCTAGAAGTCAATATGATAGATACATTATAATTTTTAGAAGATAATTTTATACTTAAAATATTAATTTATCAATAAAGTGAGCAATTTTATTTTCATTCTTATGTAATGTGTCCTTGAATCATCCAAGAAATTGATAACTTAAAGATACTTATTCTCAAGAGTCGAGAATTAGAGACATATATAATTAATTTCTAAATTACTTTCGATCGATGGATCGTCATGGGGATGGTGATTGATCTAATTAGATAGGTGCATGGATCATTTTCTTTGGAATAGATGAGTCTCTAGCCTACAATATGGGGATACTGAATGAGAATGCGGATAGTTATTAGAGAACATCAGTATTGAGCATGACCATACGAGAGATCATATGAAAGTCTATTCACTCATCAGTGATCTTTTCGATGCTATAGTAGTGTGAATGATTCTTTGACCTGCGGTGCCTTGGCTGCTCACAGTAAGACTATTGTAGTTTAACTGTACATAAATATGGTCTCTTAATCATTTGGATTCTTGTAGTGTATGTTGGCTATAGTAGATTAATTGTAGGAGTAGGGTGCGCACCTAAATAGGATCTATCGATCTTAGTAGATAAGAAGAAGTCCTATGAGATTTGAGAAGCCGAGTCCTCAAGTCTGTGGCCACAGTAAGGTGATTGATAGAAAAGAGTTTTCATGAGTTTCGTAATTTAGACTCGAGCTAATTATATCTTGTATATGACAGGTGTTAGGATTTGAAAATTTTTTTATAACCTCCATCTTAGTCAAGACTCACGATAAAGGAACTGAATCATATGGTAGCTATACCTAGGAATTCTATTCATTCAATTCTACTGAGTTGCCACTACATACTATTAGGTGTTACTGATAAATTATGAAAACTCACTAAGATCATTCTAGATTGATGATCCTTGATGGATGTGAGTTAGAATTGTTCTAATCCATTGAAAGATATTTCAATAATACTATGATGGAGATCATGATATATCTTAATACTAGATAGAATTGAACCTATGGGGTCACACAACAAAGAGAATTGGTTTAGAATTGATCCATAGGACTTGTGAAGTCTCAATTGGATAAAGATTTAAAGAACTTTTATTGAATTTAGGAGCACCATGCTAGCACATAGTTAAACACAAATCCTCTTTGACTTTAGCCATCTATTAGATAAGATTTTGATCAAGTCAAATCTTGCACTTAGATTGGATAAGAATCAAAAAGAGGGGCGCCAACCCTTATTTATGCATGGAAAATATGAGGAGAGAGAGGAGCGCACACCATTTGGATAAGATCCAGTAGGGTTGGCACCCCCTCTTATTTGTGCATGGAAAATAAGAGAGAGAGGGATGCACACCTTCTAGATAAGATCCAGAAGGGGCCCATGCCCCCTCTTTTTGGATAAACTCTAGGGTTTTGCGTGGAGAGAAAGGGATGCACGCCCCTGGTGTTTTGCATGGAGAGAAAGGGATGCACGCCCCATCTAGATAAGATCCAGAGAGGGGGTGCATGCCCCACTAGATAACCCAAAAGGGGCACAAACAATTGGCGCCCCCTACTTATTTCTTTGTTACATGAGTTTTTTGAGAGGTGGATGGCCAGAAGGAAGAGTCCTTCTGCTTTAAGTAGTTAAAAAGTCAATGACTTAAAGCAGAAGGACTCTAGAATTTATTTAAACCTGATTGAGATCATATCTTAAAAAGGCTACGAAATGCAAAATTTCGAACAACCCCACCTAAGATCCCACACCCTCCTCTCTTCTATGCCTACTCTCTCATGGCCTCTCTTCTTCCCTCATGCCCAAGGTGTTGGTCGTCCCCTTGTTCCATGCGCCTAAGGTGTTGGGCACATCTAATTCAGATCTACATCTAAAAAGAAGAAAAGAAAAATTTAGTTGATCGAGATTTGATTCAAGAAGGCTAATCGAAGTGCTTGAAAGATCCATCTTGGAGAATAAAAATCTGAAAGGAGGAGCATTCTATGTCAATCTTGAGTGAATACTCGTAGAGGCCAAACATATGTGTGGCTTTATTAAAACCAGCAGATATTTTCAGATCTAGATCTTGAAGAAGAAAATTAACGATATAAGTAGGTGATTCAATTATCATATTTATGTTTAACTTTGAAATCAAATCATATATATTTTATCTTCATCATATGAACTAGATCTATAGGTGTTAGATTAGATCTATGCATGCATAGATTAAAACTATTTTAATCTAGTCTTCCGCTATCTTATTTTGAAAAGGTTTTGAAATATGGATGCACAAAAACACCTAAATCTAACAAAAGGTTCTTCAACATGATCATCTATATCTTTATGCAAAATTATATATTTGTGTATCTACAAAATGGTTGCATATTTTGTATATATTGGTATGTGTATTGTGCGTTGATAAATTAATGTTGAATACTTTATGATTAAATGATGCCTAATGGTATATATTATAAAAAGTAAAAAAAATCTTGATTAATTAACATAATTGATGGGGCATGGGCAGCATCTAGATTAGTCGATCATGCAAAAAATATGGTGTATATGCTGTGTCAACTTCAGACTAGGGTTTGAAATTATTTTTCATGTGCCACAGTTTAGAGCATGACTGTGACTAATCTAATTTCGAAAATCAGATTATATCTTTAATAATATGAATAGAACATGGGCAGTCTTTGGACTAATTGGCTATGCATGAAATGTAGTATGTATACTAGATCAATCTTGTGCTTAATGCAGAATTATGTTTGGTCTACCATAGGTTGGAGCATGATTGTAATTAGTTTAATATCGAAAAGTCAAATAATAATTTATATAATTATAAGTATGGCAAAAAGGAAGCATGTGGGCTAGTCGGTCATATGTAAAATATGGTGTACAGCCATCGATTGAAATATTTTAGCTTATCATGGGCTAGTGCATGGTTGTGACTAGTCTACTGCTAAATCAAATTAAGATGATGAATCATATCTAATTGAAGGATATCTAGATAAGCCGGAACATGTAAAATATGGTATTCATGATATCAGCTATAGGTTGAGATATGATTACTAGCCATGAATGAAAATATAGTGTGTATTTGGCCTATCATAGGCTGGAGCATGGGCGGGTCTAGTTCAATACTAGAGTAATAATATTATCTAAATCAGAACTACATTAATCAGTTGATGATAGATAACCTCATTAAATTATTATTTAATAGAATTATTGATTTATGATATATGATGTATTTAATAGAATTATATGTGATAATATTATTCAACTATCAAATTGAAAATGTATGAATCATATTATTTGTCTATCAGTTATATGTATTTATTAAATAATATTTTATATTCATACTGGTATGATTATGGGGGATTCTTACTATGTTGTAAAGCTCAAAACCCTCCTTTTATTTTTCAAAGTTGTGGGATGTATAGTTTTGGATGGGTTTGACCTAGAGTTCAAGCTATGGAGTCATCTTATAGGCCTTGCATGATATCTAGGGCTTTGCTTTATAGTTCATGTGACTGTGCCACGTGGTTGACTCCGGTGTGGGGTTCGGGGTGTGATGGAGTGGTATCGAAGTGTTGACCCTAAGGAATGATTTTGATCGATGATATAAAACTTTGAAGTATAAAAATAATCTATTATCTTTGAAGTTTGCTTTGAGAATGTGTAAGATGATAACACTTTTGACAAGCTTTGAGATCTTTAGGAAAGTGTTTAAACCAAGAAAAATCAAGTTTGAAGATGGATTTTATGAGAAAAGCCAAATTGAGAATGATGAGTCAACTCATGCATGGAGGAGTCGACGCTGATACATTCTGGGACTGGTACATAGGATTGGCATGCTGACAAGTCGACTCATGGTTAACACGAGCCAACTCTCTTAGTGGGATGGAAAGCAGTTTTTTGGCACAATCTACAAGAGTCAACTCATAGCTATAGTAAGTCAACTCCTAAACTTGGACAAGTCGACTCCTTATTTGGTGAGCCAACTATCTTAGAGGAAATAGAAAGATAAACTTTGAAGACTTGAAGAAGAGCCGACTTATGAATTGCATGAGTCGACTCTTGGATACTTGGGGAAGGATTTTATCCAAACCTAGTAATTGGATTGGGAGCTTAGGAAAATGGCTTGTAAAGATTTTGATTGGTTGATCTGAGTAAAATCAATTGGATTATTTATGAGCCTCGTAAAACAAACTTGCCGTATTTTATTGGAATATAGTGAAATTCCCAAGGAATAGCTCGAGGAGTGGATGTAGGTGCTTGGTGTGCACCAAACCACTATAAAAATTTGTTGCATTTGTGTATGATTCTCTTTCTCTCTTTGTTGCATTTTCTTCACTTTGCATTCACTGCACTTCACTTGAATTATCTTGCAAAATTGTATATACTTTTTTAAAAATTTTAAAAACCCAATGTAACTCCCCCTCTTGAATTGTCTAGCTGGGCAATAAGTGGTATCAGAGCTTGATTCTTAACTAGAATTTAATCTAATAATTAAGAAAAAAGATCATGGCAACTCAACTGGGTTGATCAATTGTCAAAGGGTAGTCACTAATAGGCCACCTCTTTTCAATGGGTCTAATTATATCTATTGAAAAGTTCGCATGCACATCTTTATTGAAGCACTTGATTATGAATTTTGAAGTATCATAATCAATGGTCCACACACATACACTATCGTTGTCGATGGCATTGACACTTCCAAGCCCGAGAAGGATTGGGATGAAATAGACAAAAAATTGGTCCAGTTAAATGCAAAAATAATGAATGTCTTGTATTATACCTTAGATGCTAATGATTTTAACCTCATATCCACTTGTAGCTTGGCTAAGGAGATATGGGATAGACCTGAGGTTATGCATGAAGGCATAAATCAAGTCAAGAAATCAAAGAGAATTATTTAAAATGTAACCTAATGAATCCTTCACTGATCTATTTACACATTTTACTGACATTATCATTGGCCTCAAAGCCCTTGATAAATCATATTATAACAGTAATTTGGTGAGAAAATCTCTTAGGTCATTGCCTATAACATGGGAGGAAAAAGTTACTACTATCTAAGAAGCAAAGGACCTAAACAAGCTACCACTTAAGGAGCTCTTTGGATCTTTAATGAATCACGAGCTAGCAATGAAGCAACACACTAATGAGGAGGGCGAAAAGAAAAAGACCATCACCCTCAAATCCATGGCAACTAATGAGGATGATAAGGAGTCATCCGAAGAGATGAAGGTGATGAAGACATGGCTCTAATAACCAAAAAATTCAAGAAGTTCATGAGAAAAAGAAGGCAAATCTTCAAGAAAATACCAATAGCTAAGGGACATTCAAGCTGGCTAAGGGAGATTCAAGCAAGTATAAAGACAAGGAGAAGGAGCAGCCCCTTTGCTATGAATGCAAGCAATTGGGGCATTTCAAAGTTAACTGTGCTGTGCTAAAGAAAACATTCAAGAAGACCAAGAAGAAGTAATGGTCCCCACATAGAGCGACAAAGATGAGTCTAGTTTAGATGGAGAGGACCAAGATGTTGTAAACTTGTATGTAATGGCATAAGATGATAAAATAACTTCTGAACTCACCTTGGACTTCACATTTGATGATCTTCAAGATGTATTTCATAATGAATTCAGAAAAATAAGGATTTAAAAATAAAATCATCATTAGCTAAAGAAAAAGAAGAAATTTTGCAAAATAGCAAACTCTTGTAGGAAGAAAACAAGACCTTGAAGAAAGATGCAAAAAAAAACTAAAACCTTTGGTTGACAAATTTATATGTAGTTCTAAAAAATTATAAATGATCCTAAGCAACCAAAAGGCTATTTTTGACAAAGCAGATATTGGCTTTAAACCTAAAAACAAATGAAAGATTTTGAAAAACTTCTTCACTACTCCTTCATTACCTATCACTTTATATATCACTTGTTTTTACTATGGTAGATTAGGATATAAAGCTTACTCATGTAATTTCAGAAAATCAAATGCCAAAGTAGTCAAAAAGATTTAGATTCCAAAAGGAACCATAAGTGCTAACCTAAAAGATCCAAGAAAACTTGGATTCCTAAATCAGTGACTTGACTGTCTTATAGGAAATCTTGCAGCCCAGAGAGCTAAAAGAAGATGGTATCTTGATAGTAGCTATTGAAGAAATATGATGGGTGACAATAATCAATTTATCACCTCTAAGAAAAAGAAAGGAGTAGTTATCTTTGACGATAACAACAAAGAAAAAATTATAGGCATTAGTAAAATAAATTACTCCATCTACATTTATTGAAAATATTATATTAGCTAATAGTTTAAAGCATAATTAATTTGCTTAGCATTAGTCAGTAATGTGACAAAGGGTTTAAGATTATTTTTGAATCATCTTTGTGCATTATCTTTAGTCTCTTTAATGAAAGCATAAAATTCATTAGATATAGGCGTGGCAACATCAACATGGTTGAATTTGATGAGATTGCTATGAAGAGTGGTCAATGTCCTATTGCAATGAATACCAAAATCAAAGAGACTAGTTGGTTATAGCTTTGTAGATTAGGTCATGCTAGCATGAATACAATTTCAAAATTGATGGTGAAAGACTTAGTTAAAGGTTTGCCTAAAATGAATTTTGAAAAGGATCAGATTTATGATACATGCCAATATGAAAAATAAACTAGGGGATCTTTTAAATCCAAAAATATTATTTTAACTTCTAGGCCCTAAGAATTGCTTCACATAGACTTATTCGGATCCACTAGGACCACAAGCCTAGAAAAAAAAGTATAAACTTATAATCATAGATGCTTTTTAACATTTTACATGAATTTTATTTTTAACACATAAAGATGAAGCCTTCATTGCTTTGTCAAAGTTTTATAAGAAAAGTTTTAAATGAAAAGAAATAAACCATTATTTATATTCAAAGTGATCACAATACTAAATTTGAAAATCAAAACTTTAAAAATTTTTATAATAAACATGGGATAGAACACAACTTTTCTACACTAAAAACATCCTAACAAAATGGAGTAGTCAAAAGAAAAAATTAAACTTTAGAAGAAATGACCTATACTATGCTGTGTAAAGGGAGTCTCCCAAAATATTTTTGGGGCTGAAGCCATAAACATTGCATGTTACATTTTAAATTAAGTTGTGATCCAACTGATTTTAAAAAAAACTTTCTATGAGCTTTAGAAAGATAAGAAACCTAGCATTAGCTATTTTCATATTTTTGGATGCTGATGTTTTATTTTAAATAATAAAAAAATTAATTTAGATAAATTTGATACCAAGTCAGATGAAAGTATCTTTCTTGGATACTTTACATCCAGCAAAGTGAGTCTTCAATAAATGAACCTTGATCGTTGAAGAATCTATGCTTGTTGTGTTTAATGAAATTAACGATCTATCCTTGAGAAAAAAAGATATTGTTGATGACAATGTAGGAATTTTAGAAAATGAGGTGAAGAAACTCAACTTGAAGGATAAGTCCAATCAAGACAGAAGTGAGGAAATCAAGGATGATGAACCTGAAAAGATCCTTGAAGAAGTCAATAAGGAATATGATGACCTACCCAAGAAGTGAAGGTATGCAAACCATCATCCAAAATATCTTATCATAAGTGATCCTTCATAACGGGTAAGAATACTACAAGAAAAATAACTTTTAGTGATGGCTATTAGCGACAGTAGATTCATGATCGCTAATAATAATTTTTACCAACGGCATTATCGATCGAAAAATAAACCATTGATAAAAATATTTTTTTATTTATTATAATTATTAGCGATGGTGGAAAGAGTATTAGCAATGATAAAAGCCGATATTAAGGATCATTAGTGACAGTGATATTAGCGACAAAAATTTTTATTACAAAAAAAATTTATTTATTAAATTTATTAGTAATGGTTTAAGAAGTATTAGCGATGGTAAATGCCATCATAAATACTCTTTAGCGATGATATTATTAGCGACAAAAATAGTCATTACAAATAATAATTTTTTTTAATTTATCATAATTATTAGCATTAGTGAAAAAAATTTATTTATTAAATTTATTAATGATGGCAAAGAAAGTATTAGCGATGGCAATTATCGATGCTAATACTTATTAGCGATGGTACTATTTGCAACAAAGTCGCCATCGCAAAAAATTAAAAAAAAAATTTCCTTTGAATATGATATTATTTTAAAATTTAAAGTCCATCTTTATCCTTCATTATCTAAATAATTATTGTTAGAGTATCATCAAACAAGATTGCCTCGATCCAATAGCCCTAGCTATGTCGATCAATAAAATTTGATTTCGACTGCCATGAATGATCACTTGATGATCTGATAGATAGAGACTATCAATAGATCAGAAAACTTATAACAATGATTTGGTTGATATTTATAGGATACTATCAAAATTTTACTTTAATCGGATATTGTTATCATGATCAATTTAGCATGAATTGATTTTAACCATTAAATAAAAAATGATTGATCAAAAGGCCAAATGGGATCCGATTAAGATAATTTTTTAGATAAATGATCTTTACTACTATTTTAATTATTTATATAATGATGATCATAAAATCTAAACCATGCATATATGAAAGATCCAAAACTATGTATCTTTTGATACTCATTCATAAAGTCCTTAAGTAATTATACCTATGCTTTTGTATGATCTACTTAACGTGGATGGTTCATATATGTGTGGTTTGAATTTTATGATTATCATTGTATAAATAATTAAAATAGTAGTAAAGATCATTTATTTAAAGAATCGCCTTAATCAAACTCCATTTGGCTTTTTCATCACTCATTTTTTATTTGACAGTCGAAATCATACCATGCTAAATTGACCATGATAATGCTGTCCGATTGAATAAAATTTTGATGGTATACTATAAATATTATCAATATCATTATTATAAATTTTTGAATCCATCGGTGGTCTTTATCTATCAGATTATCAAGCGATCATTCATAGCCATCAAAATTAAATTTTATTGATCGACATAGTTAGGGCTATCGAATCAAGATAATTTTTTATGATGATACTCTAACGATAATTATTTAGATAATGAACGGTAAAAATAAATTTTAAATTTTAAAATTATATCATATTTAGAGAAAAATTAAAAAAAGTATTAGCAATGGATTTTTACCGATGGCATTAGCTATGGTAAGTTTGCCGTCGCTAAAAAAAATTATGAAATTTTTTTTCATGATAAAAGCAATAGTGATGGATTTTTATTTTTTAGTGATGAAGATCCTTCACTATGCTTTTATCGATGGCATTAGCGATGGTAAGTTTATCGTTGCTAATAGTCCGCAACCTTAAAACCACTAAGGGAGAAAAAAATTTTGCTCCTGCGCTCATCCTCTCCCATTCCAGCCCCTCATCCTCCTCTTGCTGATGCCCAAAAACCCCTCACCCCCCACGCCACCCCTCCTTTCCTCCCTCCCCACCCCATCCCTTTAGCATCCCACGACCGCTCCAACCTCGCTGGCCCCATCCCCATGCTGGCCCGACCCCTCGACCCCGAGCCCACGTCCATCCATGCCCGTGGCCATCCCGACCCTATCGGCCCCAATGTCACTGGCCTGACTCTGAAGCTGCCCCAACCCCACCATCCCCGACATCCCTGGTTTAACCCCACAACTACCCTGACTTCATCGCCCTTGACGTCGTCGACATGACCCATGCCCCAAGCCCACATCCCTCCATGCTTACATCTACCCTAACCCCATCGGCCCAACCCCATGGCCCTAAGCTCGCATCTACCCTGACCCCACCGACCCCGATGTCACTGAATTGACCCCATGGCCCCTACTCTACTACCTACAGCCTCGCCCTACCGGCCTGACCCTATGGCCCTAACTCATGCCATCTTTTCGTGGCCCTATCCCTGCTCCTTCATTTTTGTGACTGCATCTCCAAGCCGCTGCCCCCAACCTATGGCCCTGCCCCACTAGCTTGACCCTACAGCCCCAACCTGCGTCGCCTTCATGCAGTCCCATCCCCACTTCTTCGTTTCAATGGCTACATCCCCGAGCCATTGCCTCAGCCCCGTGGTCCTGCCCCACAGCCTCGGGCTTATGGCTCTGATCCTATGGCCCCTATGAAAGTAAAAAATCTCTTGACTTCATTTTTCTTTCCCCATCAACAGAATCCCCACTCTATTATAATGACTCAGTGTTCGACTGATGGTATAATATATCTTTTAGATCTGACAAACTTTGAACATATACATTTTACCCATGAGAGGAAGGACAACACCCAAATATATATTTAGACAATAATCCTATATATTATAAAATACTATATTATACGTTGGTTTGATTTTGATTTAATGAATACTAACTTTTATCCATCTGCCACATCTAAATAATGCTCTAATGGAATTGTTCTCAAGTTGTTGTTTTTGTTAAGATAAAGGAAGAGAAATATATGAAAATTGATGGATATTTGATATAATTTTTTCTTCCATGAATATTTGATATTTCTCTTGATTATTATTATAGAAATGGATATTGTAAAGATTTCATCAAAGAAAATGTTGGAAGAAATTATGAAAAAAATTGTCTCTGTAGATTAAAATATGGACTTGAGTTGAAAATGGTGAACATATCAGAGCATATGTGAATATTATATTAAACAAAGAAGATGAATTACATGAAATTGCTAGGCTCTAGGATAGTCGAAATAAGGACAAAGATGAATCTAAAGAAGAGAATAAATTCAATTTAGAAGTGAAGAAAATCAACTAAAAAGATAAAAAAAATACTTTATGTATTTATACCAAAAAGTTTATGCAACTAATCAGGAGAATTTGTAACTTGATAGTAGTCGATTAAAGTGAGTGTAATATACTAGAAAAAAGATCCATAATTTTATCAATGAGTATTGACAATTGTAAAAAGAGCAGATGCAAGAAAATGATCCATCTAGATGCAGAGTCTTCTGTGGGAGAGGATGAACTATGAGAGAATTTTAAGGGAAAGAGTTATACAGAGATAATTTAATATTGTATAGATGTTTGGTGTTTTGTTATTAAAAAAATATAATTATATCTTATATGTTACGTCATTATTCTATATGCCCTAATGGAATAGCGAGGAGTATGCCAGTAGAAGGTAGAGTGCCTGATAGAATTGGGCCACCCAGTAGGATTCGATCAGGTACACGGGCAAGTTCGTCAATATACATATTATGGCCGATAGACTGATAAAAAATCTATACCAAAATTCTTTACTAGAATAATAAAAACTCTTATATATATATATATATATTAATTTAATTTTATTATTTATTTATTATAGATATAGTAACTGAGTCATCCACCAAGCCAACTATAGTTGTACGAGGCCACACACTGGTCTAGAAAGACTGGTGATTATTTAGATTCTAAGTCACGATAGATCATGATAAGAATTTCAAACTATATTTATTAAGTTGTTATAGATTCTGATATGCATATTAGAACTAATATATTTCTGAACTGTATATGTGGATTATGTAGAGTACATCATTGCACGGTATGATAATGACCCATCCACTCAACTTGCCCTGAATCTTGAGGGATGGCTCAGGATCATCGAAGGGGTGAGTAGGAGCTGGATCATGGGATTCGACCATAACTTCGATCTTCTAGTGGCTTGATTCTCTTCAACATCCTCACAGACCTCGATGTTCTAGATTTGGAGCCATGCCCATGTAGAGAAGGTCGTGCAAAGGCTTCTGAGCTAGCGATCTCAGAGAGTCCAAGATGCCGTCTGCGTTGAGGTTGTGGAGGCTCTTCAGGATCCACGACTGCATGATCAACTAGGCTCATTATCCCAGCTATCATATCAGATAATTCTATTAGTAAATTTTTTTACTTATTTTAAATTTTTATATTTAGAAGCTTCACATATTTAGGCTAGACTTGAGTCAGAAAAGAGGATCTAGGGGCTAAAAATTTAATCTAACCATCTAATTCATAGACCGAGGATGTTTATAGTTTCGTATCATCAAATAAAATATGTAAAAATAATTTATTTAAGAATCGAAGAAAAATATCAAAAGATATACCTTCATATCGAAACTTATAAATAATATTTTATTATTCTATATTTTAGGATGCTAGAACATCTTGCTCTTATCCACCAGTTACTAGAGATAAGCAGGATGACAAAGAGGATGTTATCTATTTTTTTTTAATTTATATATAATTTTGATACTTGTAAAGTAGTATCTCAATATAAAATTATATAATTTATATTTTTTAATAAAATATAATTAATTTTATATTTATAATTATATTAAATAGTTATTATCTTATTTTTAATAGATTTTAGAAAATATTATTATTTGTTAGCATATTTTAAATTATGTAATTATAATTTTTTAAAAAAATAAAAACTATTAGTAATGCAAAATGCCATCACTAATATTTTTAAATTTTTTTAAAAAAATTAAAAAGATAATGATGATGTTATTAGTAATAAAATTATCATCGCTAATAATTTTTTTAATTTTTTTAAAAAATTAAAAAATTATTAGCGATAGTATTAGAGACTATGATGCCATCGCTAATATATTTTTAATTTTTTAAAAAAATAAAAAAAACTATTAGCGATAGCATTATAGATAAAAATGTCATCGCTAATAGATTTTTATTGATTTAATTAATAAAAATTAAAATTTTTAGCGATGACATCTTTATCGCTAATGCCATCACTAATTACATTATTAGCAATGGTAGTAGTTACCATCACTAATAATGATAATTATTGACTAAATTATATCTATCAGATTTTTAGCGACGGCTTGCTAACAATCAGTTTTCTTATAATGAAATAAAAGTTTTTTCTAGAGATATTTATAATTATCTTGCTTTTGTCTCTCAAATTAAATCCAAATACATAGAAAAAATTAAAAATAATTTAAATTGGATGCTTGCTATACAAGAAGAGTTAAATTAATTTGAGAGAAACAATATTTAGATCTTAGTAAGCAGACCAATTGACCATCCTATTATAGGCACTAAATAGATATTTAAAAATAAATTAGATAAAAATGGTAATGTAGTTAGAAATAAAATAAAATTAGTTGTAAAAGGATATAACCAAGAAGAAGAAATAGATTTTAATGAAACACATGTACCTGTAGCTAAATTAGAAGTAATTAGATCAATACTTGCATTTGCTTACTACATGAATTTTAAATTATATCAAATGAATGTAAAATGCATATTTTTAAATGATTATATTGCTGAAGAAATTTTATAGAGCAATCATATGGTTTTGAAAGTCATGCATTCTCTAACCATGTTTACAAACTTAACAAAGCATTGTATGGTCTAAAACAATCATCTAGAGCTTGGTATGAAAAACTAAGTAAATTTCTACTTGAAATAACTATTCTAAAGAGAATGCAGATACAACTCTATTTTTGAAAAGAAGAGAAATTATTTGCTAGTAGTTTAGATATATGTTTATGATATTATTTTTGGAGCTATTAATAAAGATCTTTTCTAAGAGTTTATTGAGTTAATGCAGGATGAATTTGAAATAAGTATGATAAGAGATTTGAACTTCTTTCTTGAACTTCAAATCAAATAAATAAAGAAAAAAATCTTCATTAACCAAACTAAGTACATTAAGGACATACTCAAGAATTTTGGGATGGAGAGTGCAAAAAAAATTGGCACACCAATAAGCTTCTCATGTAGACTTGAAAAAGATGAAAATGATAAAAATATTGATCAAAAGCTTTATCAAAATATCATCGGGTCTTTACTTTATCTTATTGCAAATAGACTGGACATACTATTTAGTATATACATATGTACTAGATTTCAATCAAATCTTAAAGAATCTCATATACTTGCTGTTAAAAGAATAATTAGATACTTATTAGATATACAAAATTTAGGATTATGGTACTCTAAATATTTTTTTAATTAATTTAATTAGATATTTAGATGCTGATTATGGTAGATATAAAATTAATAAAAAATATACTAGTAGAACTTTCCAATTTTTAGGGTTGAACTTAATCTCTTGATTTCGCAAAAAGCAAAATTTGATAGTATTGTCCATGGTCGAGGCTCAGTACATTGCAGTCGAGAGTTGGTGTGCTTAAATCCTTTAAATTAAGCAATAACTTGAAAACTTTGGCATCAAACAAAATAAAATTCTAATAAGATGTAATAGCACTAGTATAATAAATTTAACTAAAAATTTTATTCAATATTTTAGAATAAAGCACATTGAAATAAGACATTATTTTATTAGAGACCATGTTCAAAATATTGATATTATGCTTGAATTTATATGTACTGATAATCAATTAGCAGACATCTTCAATAAAGCCTTAAATAAGGATAGATTTAGTATGATTAGAGAAAAATTAGAGATTTATGATCCTTTTTAGAGTAGCAAACCAAATCCCAAAAATCTCTTGCCTCACCTTGCTTTCTTGATCTTTTTCAAGTAAATACTTTCTATTCTTATCAATTCGAGTCATCTCAAGATCTTTGAAATCAATTCAAACTCAATTTAGTTTGATTTTTTGAATCTAAGATGGGGCTCGAGTCGACTCGAGCAAGTGACTACGAGTGACTCATGATTCGAGTTGACTCTTTCTTGATTTCACAAGTCAACTCGATCGTCACGACATTACTTTTTAATTGTCAACCTGATAGCCCTATTCACTTTCCCCTTCTTCTGCTCCTTTGAGCCAGCTCTCTCTCAAACCCTTTCAACTTGTTTCCAACCCAAAATGGGTCCTAGAAAGAGATTTGTCATCTGCAAAAGACCTAGGGCAAAAGTGACAATCGAGAGGAGAGCCAAAGTTAGGGAGACCATGAAGAACTCCATGCCGCACCTTCACCATCCTTTTCTCCACCTCCTCATGCTTCGATGGCCACCCATTTTGTTACCACCAGAAGAAAAGTCTACTTCAAGTTCTTGGAAGAGGAAAATTTCTGAATTGGGAGTTGAAGCCACCAATAAGGTTGGGAAAAAATATGCTCATTAAAGGTACTTACTTATCCTAATCTTATTAGAGAGTTCTTTGAGAACTTGAGGATTGACATCGGGTCCATAGAGTCTACAGTCAAGAGTGTTTTGATTGTCTTGAGTGAGAGGAGATTGAGACATCTATGGTTTCGCCTAGGGCAGGAATTAGCATTTCCAAATTGAAAAACAAGTTTGATGGATTAAAGTGCATCTTGGAGAGGGATGATGTAAACAACATTGATATTCTATTAGCTAATTAGCTCTCTATTGAGATGCATTTACTACACCGCATTATGAGCTAGATCATCTTTCCAAAAATTAGCTGATTTGACTTGGTGACTGAGCAAGATATAGCAGTAATGTACTAGTTGATTCAGGGCACCTCGATGAACCTACCTCATATGATGTTAGAGTAGATTAAGGAAGCTATGGGCAGGGCTAGAGCATACCTCCCATATGGAATGGCCTTCATATTATTTTTTAGGGAGTTTAAGGTTGATCTAAAGGGAGAGGACTCTAGAGCATTTATGCATTCCAACAGGTACAATGAATGGTCACTCCATCACATGAGGTACTACAAGTTGGACGTCCGATAGATACATAGAGGTTCGGGGCAAAAGTCGATTAGAGATGATGATGATGAGGCTGGCCTGAGTGAGCCTCAGGATGAGAGGATGCCCCCAAGTCCACCATCAGCTCCCCTACCACCAGCAACAGCAATGAAGCTAGCACATACTTCTCCATCATCTCCCCACACACCTTAGGCAGCACCTAGTAGTTCAATAGCATCGATAGATATCATTCTTCAGATGCTGGACTTATTATTTTCTAAATTTTGATAGGACATGCTACACCACTAGGTTGAGCTCAGATAGGATTTGTAGAGGCATCATGATGAGCTCAAGTATGAAATGGGTCAGCTATCCCAAAGAATTGAAGTCCTGGAGTGAGCACATAGCTAGAGGATCGAGGATCCAGGCGTCATTGCTGAGTTGACCCGAAAGGCTGCATGTCTATCCTAGAAGATCAATAATGCCATTATTTCAAAGTAGGACAGTATTGGCATCTTGATAGCGACTATGAGATGGATGAAGTCTTAGATAGGGATCATTTTTGCTCGTCCCTCACCACAGAGACCATAGCCTACACCTTCTCAGCTACGGTCATAGCCTCAACCACAACCATAGCCCACTCATAGGCTACCATTTAGTTCTATAGTTAGACCGAGCATAGGGTTCCTCTCTCTTCATCTAGGGCTCTCTACAAGGATCTGAAGCAAGAGAAGTGCTTTCTCATCATTCAAAGCAGGTGCCTCAAGCCACATCAAGCTCCCTTCTGATGTTGAGTAGATTATACAGGCTTATGGTATCTTAGTTTCTTTTATTTTGGCTGTTTGTATTTATCTTGTTTAGTTTTATGCAAATCCTGTATCTAGGGCAGTGTCTTTAATGTATTGTTGAAAGCAACTTTTTGTACACAATACAACTTTTGTAATGATACATAAATTTTGGAATGAATTACTTATCTTTTTCAGTATTTATCTCATGAGCATTGACTTTATCTATTTTTTGTTTCATTATTTTGTTGATGACAAAAAGGGGGAGATCTAGATAAGATTGAGCATATAAAAGCCATGACTTAAACAAACTTTGAAACATTGATAGCTTAAAAGGAGGAGAATTTCAAAAGAAAGGAGGAGAGTTTCAAAATTAAAACTCAAAACATTAAAAGCATAAATTAAGGGGAGTAATCAAAGGAAAGTAATTCTTTGGGACACTAAAAGTTTAAATTTCTTATGAAAGAGGAGAGTTTCAAATTTTATGATATTTCTTTTATTTCTACAATCTTGCTTTAATACGAAGTATTAGGACTGTAGCCCCTAATCAAACTTTGCATATTGTTATTGTTTTAGTTAAGTAGCATTTCATGTTGAAAATCATTGAACTTCTATGAAGAAAGTTATGTTTTTTGTCCTTTTGATACACTAACAATGTATATAAATCTTAAGTGATATACTATGTTACCTCAAGCAAATTTTATGATATCTCTTAATTTTTTTTATGCTCAATGTATTGTCATCATCAAAAAAAGAGAAATTATCGATCCTAAGGAATAATTTTGATGAGTATAAAATATTAGAGTATAAAATGATTTAATGTCTTTAAAGTTTGCTTTGAGAATATTTGTGTAGGATGATAGCACTTTTGACAAGTTTTGAGATCTCTTGGAAGAAGTTTGAACCAAGAAAAATCAAGTTTGAAGATGGATTTTATAAGAAAAGCCAAATTGAGAATGGCGAGTCAACTCATGACACTGAGGAGTCAACTCTAGTATATTCTAGGACTGGCATGCAGGATTGGCTTGCTGGCGAGTCGACTCATGGTTGGTACGAGCCCACTCTCTTAGTGGGATAGAAAGTAGTTTTTTGACCCAAGCTGTAAGAGTTGACTCATGCCTATAGCAAGTTGACTCCTAGACTTGGACAAGTCAACTCCTTTTGGCGAGATCAAAGAAAACAAAAAAATGAATTTTGAAGATCTGAAAAAGAGCCAACTCATGAACTGGATGAGTGGACTCTTGCACATTCCTTAGTCGACTCATGGTCACCATGAGTCGACTCTTGAACTTCTAATAGTTCAAATGGCTAGCTTTGTACGAGGTCCCTATTTCGTCTAGATTTCCAATGACTATATTTCATTTCCATGGTCAAAAACAGCTAGAAATGGGTTCATACCATGAGTCGACTCTTGAACTTCTAATAGTTCAAATGGCTAGCTTTGTACGAGGTCCCTATTTCGTCTAGATTTCCAATGGCTATATTTCATTTCCATGGTCAAAAATGGCTAGAAATGGGTTCAAAAATGATCAAACTTGATGGGAATTTAATTTTGAGGAGAGAGTCCAAAAAAAGAAGAGAGAACATTTTCAAAGAAAAAGAGACCCAATATTTAGCACTTACTGCATTCAAGAGAGTCCAACCAATTTCTCTTGATTCTTATAGGGACGTTTAAAGAGAAAAGAGTGAGCATCGAAAGTAAGCATTCAAGTCATCTTCAAACTAGCATTAACGGCAATCATTAGCTCAACTAGAATCCTTTTCTTGTGTTGTAGATTTCTTTCTTATTAATTTTTTTATAACAAGTTTCAAAGGTAGTAAAACTTGAGAAAAGGTCTAATCCAAACTTAGTAATTGGATTGAGAGCCTAGGAAAAAAACTTGTAAAGGTTTTGATTGGTTAACCTAGGTAAAACCAATTGGATTGTTTGTGAGCCTAATAAAACAAACTTACTGTATTCTATTAGAATATAGTGGAATTCCCAAGGGATAGTTTAGGAAGTGGATGTAGGTGCTGGGTGTGTATCTTACCATTATAAAAATTTATTGCATTTGTGTGTATGATTCTCTTTCTCTCCTTTTTGTATTTTCTTCACTTTGCATTACTGCACTTCACTTGAATTATCTTACAAAATTATACATACTTATTTAAAAATTTTAAAAATTCAATTCAACCCCCTCCCTCTTGGGTCATCTAGCTGGGCAACACAAAGCTTAAGTTATGATCATTTGAGACTATAGTATAAGTGGCTAAGATATGACATAAGTGATATCGAAACTTAGGATTATGATCACTAGGGATTATGGCAGAGGTGATTCATAAGGTTTGATTTTTTTGATAGATAATTTGTATCTTGGATAATAATTCGAGGGATTGACAATCTATGATTTTATTTGTTTAGAAATTATCTATTAAACCCAAGAAATTTATTGGTTAAATCAGAGTGCATAGCAAAAATGTGGTGATTTAAGGGAAAGTATAATGATAAAGGATTTGAATTTCTTTTCTTAATGAAGGAGGTTATTTAGGAGCTTGAGAATAAGATAAGAATTTTGAACCTATAAAGTTTTGGTATTGCAGTATACTAATTTTGAGGATGAAATTATTTTGAGAGAGGAGAATGTAAGGATCCAGTCCATTAGTTTTTTTGCATGAATCTTAAAGCATCCAAAAAAAATTAGCTTCACGTGCTATTCATGTAAGCAACGGAAAGACTCCCAATGGGAGTCTTCCCCTTCTCCAATTCTGGTTGAGAAAAGAGGAACCTTGGGCATGCTAAAGCCCTCAGATTCTTGATCTATAAAAAGGCACCTCCTCCCTCTATTCATCAGTCCCAAACCCCATCCGTCACTGACAATAACCTTTCAACTTGTCCATGATTTTCCATGATGGGGTCTTCGGGATTTTTTGACAAATCAACCATAGGATATCGTTAGAGCTAAAATAATGTCCAGATCTCCTTTTTCCATTTTTTCCTAGACTATAGGGGGTCATGTTGCTCAAGGATTTAGCCAATGAAGTGTCGGATTAGTGTTAGAACAAGATCATCCCATGTTTCTTCTCCTTTTCTTCCACCAAGCCGGCCACCATTGCATGGATGTGTTGTGCTTGGGTTGCCGAGTGCCAGTGCAGTTGTCAAAGTGGGGATGGGTTGCCACCACTACTAGGGATTGCTCGTATGGAAGGAGAGGTGGTCGGCTCTAAAGCCTTCAACTATTTTTCCAAGGAGAGGGAGAAGAAAATTGAGAAAGGAGAAAAAAAAACTAAGAAATAGAGAGAGAAAAAAATTCTTGATATTCTCTAGATCTATCTTCTCTTTCTCTCTCTCATCTGCATACTTTCTCTCTCTACATTGTTAGTGGATAAGTAGTGGGTCCAAAGGTATTTTGTGAGTTTGGATTGATGCTAGGAGAAGTCTTAGACTGATGCTGTGAGACCATGGATCTCAGACTAGCATCGTTCATCCATTTATTCTATTTTTTAAATTTTTTTTATCATAAACCTTGAACATTTACAATTGATTTGATGGGTCTAGTTCTGTAGATGCGCAATTATCTAGATAAGATGGTGTTTTGGGCTAGATACAATCTCAAGTTTGTGGACTGAGGCACAAGTCAGTATTCACTATACTTGGATCTATCATTAATAGAGGTAAGGATTCTTCAATATGATCATCTACATATTTATGCAAAATTATATATTTGTGTATCTATATGATGGTTCCATATTTTGTATATATTGGTATGTGTCATGTGCATTAATAAATTAATGTCGAATAGTTTATAATTAAATGATGCCTAATGATAGATATTATAAAAAATAAAAAAGAATCATGATTTAACATAATTGATAACTATGAGCAGCATCTAGATTAGTCGGTCATGCAAAAAATATGGTATATATATTAAGTCAGCTTCAGATTGAGGTGTGTGCGACATTATTTTTGGCCTACCATGAATTGAAGCATAACTATAACTAATCTAATACTGAAAATTAGATTATGACTTTAATAATGGAGGGGGCATAGGCAATGTTTGGATTGATTGGCTATGCAAAAAATTTGGTATACATGCTAGATCAACCTTCTATTGGGGTGCAACATTATATTTGGCCTACCACAGGCTGAAGTATAGTTGTAATTAGTCCAATATCAGAAAGTCAAACAATAATTTATATAACTATAAGCATGGTAAAAGAAAAGTATGTAGACTAGTCGGCCATGTGTGAAATATGATGTATTAGCCATGAATTGAGATGTTTTGATTTATCATAGGTTGGAGCATAGTCATAACTAGTTTAGTACCGAAATTAAATTGAGATGATGAACTATATCTAATTGAATAGTATCTAGACTAGTCGTCATGTATGAAATATAGTATTTATGATGTTATCCATGAGTTGAGATATGATTATCTGTCATGAGCAAAAATGTGGTATGTGTTTGGCCTGCTATAGACTAGAGCATTGGTGGATCTAGTCCAGTGCCGGAGTAATAATATTGTCTGAATCAAAACTATGAAATCAGTTAATAATAGGTAATCTTATTGAATTACTGTTAAATAGAATTATTGATTGATGATATTACTCAACTATTAAATTGATGATGTATAAATCTTATTATTTTTCTATCATTTATATATATTTATTAAAAAATATTTTATATTCATGCTAATGTGAGTATAGAGGATTCTTACTGGACTATAAAACTCATAATTCTTCTTTCTTTTTTTAGAATTATAGAATACATAATTTTGGATAGATTTGATTCAAGTTATGGAGTCATCTTATAGGTCTTACATAATTTTTAAAACTTTGCTTTATGATTCATATGACTATGTCCTGAATTTGAGGCATGACGGACCAACAAAATTTATCTAAATTAAGTTCTCTATTATCGTATGCATATATATAGAGAATTCGGGAAACAGATTGATTGGTCAAGTGACAGTTTGGTGTAGAAAGTTGTTGGCTAGGAACGGCATCATGCGTACGATCATGGACCATGCTGGTTCTTGTTGGAGGCACAAAATGGCGGACCACAAAGAATTTGAGACCATGATAAATTTTTTTAGTGGGCTCTACGAATAAAGAGCGGTGTGTGATGTGAGAGACAAAGGGAGGGAGAGAGAATTTCTGGATTGTTTAATGAACCAGTGGGAGCTATAAAAATTAAAGGAGTTGAAAGTTTCATCTAGTATGTGTTAAATAAAGGAAAATTTGCACAGAACGTGTTTATAGTGGGGGGAGGATGTCATTGTTGCAGTTTGGTAGACCGGAAAGAAGGGCAACTTGTGACATGACAACTAAACTAGGCTTAAAAATTTGGATAGGATATGATACTCATAAAAGATATCCAAGAAAAGGAACTTCAAAGCATGCTTCTCTCGGTCCAGACCATCATTACTTAATTGTTCAACATGAATTTAATTCATGTAAGAGATGGAAGACTCTCTCTCTCTCTCCCTCCTTCTAACTAACCTTCCACTTGGTTTGATCTTGCCATCCTCCGAAATATCAGTTACACCTCGAGACCAGAGATTGCTTCCAGAGCTACGTACTCGATCTTCTTTAAATTGACCTTCCCCCTTTGCAGTTGAATCTTGTACCCAAGATTCAACCCTAAAGCAGCTTTAGTCTATTCGCTCAAAGATGCCAAATTCCTTAATCATTGGAGGAGTAGATATAAACCACCAATGGTTTGGCACGGCCATTGACTCATTGTTTGATATCTAGCGTCCTTGGGTCTTGGATGGGCCCATAGACCCGAGATGGGAGACAGGTCATCCCTTGCCTTCTTGTTTTCTACCGGCCTGGCAGAAGAATCTAATCTTAATTCAGTACGTTCTCTGAATCGGAACTCAGCAGAATAAAAAGAATTATAAATAAACCTGTCGTTTGCGCGCATGGAAACACCTATCGTGTGCGGCCATTTACTCTTGGCGGCCAAGTACATAAAACCCCCAAAACTAATATTATCTACGGATTTATAGGTAACTCCTCGATATATAAACATTTATTTTTTTTTGATCTTTATAAAATTATGAGTGATTCGATGGGATACCAAAAAAAAAAAAATCTCACTCAACTTAAATTATTTAAAAAATTTTAAAAAAATAAAAAATTATGATAATAAAATTTATATTTTATTTTCTCATATTGATGATTTATATCTCATAAACTAAGATACATAATCTTTATTTATAATATTAATGAATTCATCTTTTTTTATAATTTATGTTAAAATTTTTTTCTAGCTTGAATGAGAATAGATTTTCAAAAAAAAAAAATATCGTTAATAAAAATAATCAAAAAAAATAAAATTTTGCAAGAGATAGATCTCGACTTTCACATTAATATTGCTTTCATTAATTTACTTAATTATTCATGAATTAAGAGATACTTTGGGCTAAAATCTTCTCTAAAAAAGAAATTTTGATTTGACCAACTTATTTTGGGACCCAAAAGAATGGAATTTCTGCTAATTTCAACCTTCTAGATGCTAGAGATGGGTCTTGATTTCTAAATTAATATTGCTTCCATTAATTTACTTAATTATTCATGAATTAAGAGATATTCTTGGCTAGAATCTTCTCTAAAAAAGAAATTTTGATTTGATCAATTCATTTTGGGATCCAAAAGAATGGAATTTCTGCTGATTTCAACCTTCTAGAAAGTTAGCCCTAAGTTGAAAATCTCAAAATATTATCATAGATAAAAAAAAAAAAAATTAATCAAGCATTGTATGACCAAATTATAGCTTCTAGAAGTTTGACTTACGACTCAACTTTTTGATGTGATGAATTTTGCTCCTCAATCTTAATCTAGTCCTACTCATGGTAGTCGAAGTATTTCACATCGGTTATGATAATCTTCCTATGATTGCCAATATGATCCATATCGAGTCTAGATCCTCTTAGATATGCTAATAGTTAAAGTAATTCATATCAAGTCTAATGATCCTTTGGAATACTCTTAGTGGCCAAAGTGGACCACATCGAGTCTGGTGATACTTTCAGACCAAAACTTTTTTTATTTAGGAGATTTAATACAAGTAAATTAGAATTAAAGATGAAAAAATACCTGCTTTCTAGCTCATGACTAAACCATTTAGCTTTGCTCAAATATGACTTCTAACTTTGCTCTTCTTTGCTAGATAATAGATTTTCATCTCTAAATATTTAAGATAGCTTCACTATAAGAGTTGCTGGTGCCTATGTTGAAATTAGTATTGCCAATCAAGATAGATGATAATCTTCTCTAGTAATTATATGAGATATCCCATTATTTCATCTTCCATCAAAGTAGAATTAGTAGCCATACTTACCTATATTCTTTAATATACTTCAAGACTGAATAGCTAATCTACCAATTGCTTATATTATTCATACATCTAGACCATACATTAAAGCTCCTATAAATGTAGAGGTGAAGCTTTAATATCAACTTAATCCAATCAAATCAACTTCAAATTTCATCTAGTAAGAGTAAGTACTAATAATAACTTGATCTTATCGGAGAGTTCTTCCTCAACCTGCTTCACTCAAATCTCTCAAAAAAAAAATAAAAAATCATGAAAATAGGGTTTGCATCCTCTTTTCTTTATCTGTATCCAATAAACTGAGTTATATAATTCCTATTTATAATATTAGCGAGTTCTTCCCTTTTACAATTTAGGTTAGAAACTTTATTAATTCGAATAAAACTAGTTTTTCAAAAAATAAATAAGCAATCGAAATAATTATGAAAAAAATTTTACAAGAGATAGATCTCAACTTTTATATAAACTTTATCTTCTTTTTCTTTAAGTAATTCTTCATAGATTGGATGATACATTTGGTTCTTTCCAAAAAATTTTTTTTTTTAAAAAAAAAAAATTGATCAGCTTATTTGAAGCCTAAATAATAAAATTTCAGTTAGTAATTTTAACTTCATAAGAGGTTGATCTCAATTGGACATCATTTCAACAAGTTATGGTCTTTTTGAATTTGACTTGCAACTTGACTTTCTGATGGTAGATCTTACTTCTGGATCTTATCTAATCATATTAGTAATGGTCAAAGTAGTTTATGATTTTTCTAAATATTTTAGTGGTCAATATAATCCGCATCGATTTTAGTATTCTTTTTGAATACTTGTAATGATCAAAATGATTCACACATCGAGTTTGGGGGTCCTCTTAAATCAATGAATATTTTAAAAATAATCATTAAGCAGCTACTAAAAAATCAATGTTTTCACATTATTTGATTTCTATGGATTCCGACGGTTTTGGAAGAAACAAACAACCATTCCTTGTCTGATGTGTTTAGCTTCATACAATGGGCCCCTATTGCTTTATTGCAGTGGTTTTTTTTTCTTTATTTTAAGGTACAAAGCCATTGTATCTTAACTTCCAAAAATCCGTTCCTGATCTCTATATAACCCAGCTTAGAGACGGGATGACAAAGATGCAGCAACCCTGAATTGTTAGGAGGCGTTCATTGGAGCTACACCAAAATGTAAAGAACTCGATACAATTTAAGTTACCTGGCATCATCTATGACTAGCAGATATTTGTAATGCTCATCTGTAAAGATATCAAAGAACTAGACTTTCGTGCGTCAATTATAAGCCACCTGATGCGGATTGTGACGTAGTGGTTGCATCAGAGTGGATGTTGGTGTGAAGTAGCGACTTTGATTAATTTGTTGAAGTTTTAAATCCATTGACCCGTGAAATAATTGGGGGGGTCTCTTCGTCTCATGATGTGAGAGGGGAGACCGAAGGATAGGTTGGACCCACCCCTGGCATCTCCTTTCCTCCTGGCCATCATTGCAGTTGGAAGAATAAGATAGCTTGTTCATACTGACTCGTCCCTGTACTCACTACCCTCTCTTTACTGGTCCTCGGATAAGTTTGCTTTGCCCACAAGCGTAATTTAATAAAGTGGGCTTCTTTGAAGCGTCACATCCAAAACGGAAGCATCTCAACTCTTTCACAGACATATATATATATAAATCACGGAACCCCTCTATGATCATTATTTCTGACCTAAATGGGATTCCACATGAAAGGGAGGGATGAAACACTGACCCCAGGTCCTCTGGTTCATATATTTGACATTGTTTTGCATACTGAAAGGATATCAAGGTTCACACCTGAGAGCAAGAATACTACACTATATAGTTCATTGGGGTTTTACATTAGCAATGAAACACCGACCGTTGCATTCTTCTATTTATAAAAAAAAATACAATTTATGATAACATCTGTTAATGGTTTGAGGACGGTGTAGCGTGACGCATTCTTCAATTTTGACTGATAGATCCTTGGAAAAGAAATCAAAGAAGATTAAGTGAAGACTCGAGCAAGAAGATCGTTTTGATAGAAAGGTTGTCAAGCATAATTAAAGGGAAAATTATTCCAAAAGAAGTGCTAGCAACTTTCATAAAGCCAAAAGAATTATCACTTTGTGAGGGCCCCATTAAGATGTTTTCATAATAAAATGAGAGAATACGGAGTCTCCAATGGACTATGAGTAAGGAATAATATTGGAAGATAGACTAAGCGATCCGACTCTAAATTGATGAAAACATAAACATTTGTAAAGATGTAATGATAGCAGATTTTCTTGCTTCCGATCAGGTTGAAGGCAGGCCCAGAAACCTTTTTCTTTTCCCCTTCCAATACACGTATATGCATATGTACGCATATATGTATGTACGTACATGAACCAGTGAAGGCAAGTACAATATTAATTTCAATATGATGTTACCATTTTAAAATTATTTTTATCAGTTACACATTATAATACTTAATGATTATTGATGCATTTCTGTCAACTGCTTAAGATGTGTCGGGTCAACCTCGCCCCACGTATTATCACAGACAAAAGCCACCAGCCACCCAAAAAAAAAAAAAAGGAAAGAAATCTATGTGAGGCACGTTACCAAATCTACTTTCATGTGACTTAAGATCGTCTAGTTTGGAACAAACAAAGCAACTTAGCGTGAGATCAGTTCATGACAAAAAGGCTTGACCTCGGTTCTCTCAGTAATCCATGCAATAGACGGAATTAGTTAGCTCTGGATCTGAAAATCCACTAAAATCCAGAGGATGGTACAACTGCTTTGGAAGACAACAATACCATATCCTACATAGGATTTCACCTGCCTTCAAAAGGGGTGGTGGGAGGGGGAGGGTTTGGGTGCCTAATCTCCGGCCTCTGAACTATTATATTAGGCCATGTTGACTGAGACAACCATTTAGAAATAATAGCATTCAGTCAGCTAGGTGAAAAATACTGGGATGCAAGCCGTCTGTTTAGGTTGTTAGTTAGGACCTTTTGCTCTCTTGGGTTATGCAACTCTTAGGACTCTCTTGGTGAAGTAAGATTCACCTAATCTTGCAAGCACTCTATCCTTGAGTGCTTAAATATCAAATGAATGACTAGATGAGTCCAAGTGAGTGTTGAGCTCTAGACTAAGCCTCATTGTATAATAATCTAGATAGGAACTTTCAGTTTTAGAGAATGACAAGCTAACAAGAGTGACCGATATCCAAATCAAACTGAAGTCATTAGGGTTAATTTAGAGAATAGGACAGATGTTTAAGAAGACTGCCAATGATTATTTATTGTGATTATAGTTTATTTTTGTTTTAGGATTGCAGGGATTGGGTCCGTGCTATTTGAAGGAAAATACACTCACCGCCTGCGATGATTGATTTACCTATGAACTCGGGCGAAAAAGAAAGCACGGCATCCCATAAAAATAATTTTTTTCCATCTGGGGCCATGCATGAGCATGAGCCGGTTATCGCGGGGGGTGAGCGCAGAAGCTCACCACCCATGGTGAGCAAAGAATTTTTCGGTGTCCGAATACATCTGTCAAGGACTTCTGGGTTGGGTTTGAGCCCGAAGTCTAAATCTATGGTATATGTGGGCTGCGTTTGGAAAATGTAGACGGTACTAGGCAGTTGGCTAATAATAGATCGGGCCGAATTAAGTCAGCATACAAAACCATTACCGAAGTCCAGATAACATTTAAGGGTATCCAAATTCATACCATCAAGTAAGGTTGGTACAAAATCGTGGATTTGGTTATCACCCAATTTTGTTAGGTAGGTCTAAAAACTGCTTTAAGTTTGTTGGAAATGAATCCTATTCGATTAATAAGCGGCTGGATCCAGGCCTAAGCCATCATCCTTGACAATTGACAACGGACCATGTCAGGCAAGGATAAACCACAATGAAGCCCTGATTCAGATGTAAGCATTTTGATTCCTTCAATCATTGATGGATTTGTCAAATGAGCATGAAAAAAGTATAGGGTTAAGGCCTTCACATGTTTTTTAACTGGTTTGTGGATGCAAGCTTGCTAGGGACCTCAAGCCCAAGAGAAGTTTGGGTTTATCTAAGCATATAGTCAAATCAGAAAGATCTTCCACATGTATTCTCTCTGGCGTCCAAGTTGCTCCATCAGCACAAAGAGACATCTCACACAAATGTATGGCTCTGTTTCATCTAGCAGTCATCTTTTTTTTCAAAATCGCCTCCAAGTTTTGACTTCAGAGGAACAGGCATGCCTTGCCCTTCAACAGGATGCTCATCATGAGAACTCTTGCTTGTTATGTCTCCCCCATATGCCTGTCACCCAACAACTTGCTTGGGACGAGAAGATGTCAATAATAGGTCAAAATGGAGGAGTATCGCACCAACTTTGGCATTGTCAAGAGCAACTTTAGGCGCTTGTGATGAACACGCAATCAAGAGGCAGCACGACAACATTTTTCAGTGGGACCCATCGAGAGAGCACGGTGCGGGGAGGGGAGGGGTTTAACTAGCCGGACGGATGTGATCCCCTAAGGAAGATGCCGTGGTGAAGGATCTGTTGCACCAAGTGAGTGTTGAATGACTGATATATATGGCCAAAATATATTTCGATGATCCGGCAGAAGCGATGTGTGACGCTAATTTAAGATGGAGGAAGGAATACTGGATGGCAGGCTATGACTCCTTGGCCATAGAACGTCAGACATTAGACGCAGATACTCAAAATCAATCTTTAAAATTTATTCTTTATCGTACCCTAAATCCATCATTGGAGTTACTCATATGACATGGTCATGCAATCCGTAGAATCGTACCCAAAAAAAAATATGCAGGATCGAACACAACCTCAATATTCATGATAATAATGATGTTACAACAAAATAAAATTTTAGTGATGAATTTTTGTATCATTAAAGTCTAAAAATTCATCACAAATAATATTAATGATACATTTTATGGCAAAAAAATCCGCCGTTGAAATCCTAATCACAAAAAAAAATTGTGATAGAAATTTTCGTCACAGATTTTTTTGATAGAAATTTTCATCATAAATTCCATTACAAGTAGTAAACAATATTTAGAACAAATTTCATCACAAATTATGATCGATTTAAAATGGATTTGTGATAGAAATTTATGATTGATTTATGACGGATTAGTGACAAAAATTTATGACGAATTTATAATGAATTTATGATGGATTAGTGATAGAAATTTGTGATAAATTTGCAACGGACGGTCTGTCACAATATTCAGAATAAATTCATCACTAATCTATCACAAATCCATCGCTGATTTGGCATTAAAATTTTTTTTCCAAAAAAATAATCCTAAAATATCCATAAACCACTCAAATATTTGTATACAACCAATTCATTCATAATAAATATAAAACTAATTCATAACAAATATAATGCTAATATTAATTTGTATTAAATTCATTCATTCATAATATTATATTTTTCTCAAAAAAATATAAATATTGAGATAAAAATTACATTATCTCATAGTAGCAAAATATTATATTATATTTTTTTTATAATATCTCATCGTACATCTGAATGAAGTTTCGACATCATAGCATGAATTGTTTCTCTCATCTAAACCATCTCCTGCTCCCGCCGTATCTCAAAGCTTATCTCCTGACGTATCTCTTGATATATCTCTTCTTGCCATTGATTGCATTATTGGATAATCAAGTACTGAACTTGCTCCTCGTTAGTTTTGCATGAATATCAACCTACATTAACACATTACAATTAGTGTTATTAGTATTTATTTAGATAGAATGTAAAAAGAATTAAAAATTTAAAAAATTGATGAATACCCAAACTAAATAACAAAAATCAAAGCGCAATCATGATTATTTTGAATATTAGACCAAAATTCTGATCAGTTTTTGGATGTGTTATAGCCAACAGAACTTCATTTAAATTTATAAGTATTTGGTTACTATTTCTAGGCTTCTTAGCTTGACCGTGCACTCCTCAAGTTGCATCTTAAGAACCTTTTTGCTTGTTCTTTGTCTCTCAATTAATTATCTGATTCTCCATAGGCTTTTAAAAATATTATTAAATGGTAATCTTGTTATTGCCATCTGTCAACAATCCTTGATGCTAAAAATATAAGAGGGTCTTCTTTTTGTTGCACCATATCTGATACCCATGGGTGCATAAAGATAGAGGCTTTGAAACTGTTCCTACTTACTAGATTACAGTAGAACTGATTGATATGCAATTCAACTCCTCATGATCTTGGTTTTGTAGGGGACGTACAATTCTCAGATGTGTTGGTTGAGATAAGTTAAGGTCAGTGGGAATGCTGCTTCCAATCAGAAGTTTATACTCCAGAAACTGTCCCATTTTGTTGACCCAATAAGTTAAGATATGAATGTTTTTCTTGTTCAATCTTTGTGTTGATAATATATCTGGTGTTATCCACTTTGATAAATATTAAGTTCTAATTAAAGGCTGTGGATAATCAAAAATGGGCAAGAGATTAGCATCTTTGTATTATTTTTCTCATAAAACAGGAAAGAATAAAGGAGGCTTCTATAAAATTTTAATAAATTATAAAAAATTATTAAAAGTTTAATAAAAATTTATTATATATTTTTAATAATTTATTATATATATAAATATATAAAATTAAGTTTCGGTAGAAGATACTGAATAGGCAGATCCTAAATTTAAATAAATTTAAATTTTAAATTTTAAAGTCTTCCAAAATCTTATAGGATACCAAGTTAGGGATAACATTATATATGGATCAGATCGATCAATATCTATATTTATCTCATAATTAATTAAAATTTTCATATCCATATCTATTCAATGTTTATTTTGGATCGGATCGCATCGGATTGAATCGGATCAACCTGATAAGAGGGATCGGATCGGTTCAAATTGAATCAAGTTAATTAGATCTATGGTATGTCAAAATTTTTATCAAAATTAATAAAATATATATAATTGTATTTGAGTAGTGAGTATCTAAGGGACAAATTTCAAATTCATAGGGACAAATTTCAATCAATCCCAAATCAAAATGAATTTTAATTTTAAATTCTAAAAAGTACATAAAAATATATTAGTTTTTCTTGATATAAATCATCTTATAATTTTAATATGACATAAGTATTGATAGTTGTGTCTTATTGTTTAGGGTAGTGATTACGCCATCGAACAACTTGAGGTCCAAATCTTCATACAATCCTATTATTTATATATCTTTATAAAAATTAATTTTATATATATATTTATTTTAATATAAATATTTAATAAATTATAAAAATTATTTAAAATTATTATATATTTTTTAGATATATATTTTAAAATTATTATTATTCTACATAAATATATATAATTAAGTTTTGGTAGAAAGTATTCGATGGGTAAATCCTAAATCTAAATAAATTTTAATTTTAAATTCTAAACTCTTTACAAATCTAACAGCATTATATATGGGTCAAATCAATCAATATCCATATCTATTGCATAATTACTTAAAACCTTTCATATCCATACCCATCCAGTATCTATCTCAGATTAGATCGGATCGGATTGAATCGGGTCGATTCGATAAAAAAGGTTTGATCGATTCGATCAGTTTGAGTTGTATTGAGTCGGATCTACGATACATCCATCATAAATTTGTTACAAATCAAAAATCTGTATCTTTTTTTATCATAAATCTATGATAAATTTATGACAAATTTTGTGTTGAATACATCCGTTACAAATCCATCACTGAAAGTAATTAAAAATCTGTATCTTTTTTCCATCATAAATCTATCATAAATTTATGAAAAATTTATAATGAATTTTTTGTATTCAATATATCCATCATAAATTCATCACTAAAAATAATAAAAAATCTATATTTTTTCTATCATAAATTTATGATGAATTTATGACGGATTTTTTGTATCGGATGTATTCATCATAGATCCATCACTAAAAGCAATAAAAAAATTAGTATTTTTTATCCGTCACAAATCTATCATAAATTTATGATATATTTGTGACGGACTGATATGTCCATTACAAATTTGTCACTAAAAGTAATTAAAAATTTTTATTTTTTTTTGTCAATGAATTTATGATGGATACTTTCATCACAAATCCATCACTGATGGTCCAAAAAATCTATTTTACTTTTCCATCATAAATCTATCGTAAATCCATCACCATTTATGATAGAATTTTTTTGTCATAAATTTTCCGTCACTGATGTCTTATTTTCTTGTAGTGGAGTCTCAATTCATAATAAAATGACTTCATCGTTAACAAATAAAATTTGTTCAATATTTAGTTATTTGACCTATCGGTGATGCTCTATTTTTTTCTTTCTCTTATCAGTAATCTCAAACCATAGCTAAGTATTACATAACCTATAAGGCAACCTATAAAGTCATCTTTTTTGCCTACGATAGGGCATTGATAATGCTATATTTCCAGACTATAACAGGGCAACGACAATATTCATTATTTTATTTTTAGTTTTAGACCAATCAGCTACGGTTATATTTTCCATTGGTAATGAGATAATTGATGGGAATCGCATTTTCTGCTTGTGATAGGGTTATCCATATAACGTATTACTCCAAAGCATCATATCTAACCATCTAGTTATACAAGTCACTACTCTAGTAATTTAAGACATCCATCATACTTTTCATCGTAAGCATATACAATCAAATACAGGAAAAAATCCTTAAAACTTATTTTGTCATTAGCAAATGATACATGTACATATATAAAATATTCATAATCATGTGGTTGATCGTATATAAGGATTCTTATCTCTTTTGATGGTAAACTCTAATATGGTATTTACTATTCCATACTTAACATATCCAATTAATTTAAAATCCATATGAATCCAACTCATCTATATTAACCATCAGATTAGGAAATAAATCATAACTTGTTGCTAATTCTCTAAATTCAGAGTTACAATATTTGAATTGCCTATATTTTTTTTCTATCCTTCTTGAATTCAAAATTAAAATATGAAGGGTTATGGCTTTATCTTGTTTCAAAAGATTAAAGTATAAAACCTTTGCCGGGCTGCTTCTTGTCCGGATGGCTGCTCTCCTATATAAAATCAAGGCCGACCATGAAAAGAGCGTAAGGCCCTCGATTTAGTCAGAATGTTGCTCGTATCTAATGATCCCATGGCCCATTATCCTTTGGATCATGCTTTATCTACGCTTGTTTCTTCATATTTTTTCTTTAGCTTTCACTAAAATTGACAAAATGCATCTTTATCAACTATCGGAATTGTACAAGCAGCCGAATCTAGGTAACTACCAACCAGATGTTGTTTCAATCTTGTCACCTCTCCTCTCTATATTCTACATCACAATACTTGCACTTCTAATGGTGCCAGTTTGAAATTATTACATCATGGTCCCGGCCTATATCTTTTCCCTTGTTCCTCCTCGGATCCCTTTCTGCAAATATAAAACACATATCATAAACTCCCTCATTCATGTTGTTATTCTTGGTCAGTTTCTTCATTTACTCGTGTCCCCTGCACAATGTTGTGCTTGTGAGGCCTCTGTTGCCATACTTGTGTGCCTCCACATGCCTTGCTTGCAAATTTTTGCCTGTATGTGCCGCTAATTTTTCTTGGGCCTATTGTGATTTATTAACACAATCCAAAGCAAGCAGAAAACATGCAGTCTTTTGATATCAGGATCTGATCTTTAGGCTTGGATGGACATCTTTGTTCGTCATAATATTGATGAGTCCATCATTGATGCCTTCTTCTTCTTGTCCTCTCCTCCACGTCTTAGTGGAATATACTGAAATTTTTTGAAAATAGCATTGTGCTCTTTCTGCTAGTCCTAGTGCTGCTAAAATGTGTATCTAATCGCATGAGTGCTTATTATGGTTCCAATCTTGATACCATTGTGAAATATGATTGGATTAGGCCCAGAACTGGCCCGCCTTTGAAACGATCACTTCTAACCATGTCCTGTGTAATTAGATGCAATCTTCTCTGTGCTTGCTATAATAGCTTAAGGTAATCCAGACCTACTATGAAGACTACGAGCCACCAAGGCTGTAGTTTAGGCCTCTTCTTGCTCGGTCCAAAGTTCAAACAAGTCCACCTTAGGCAGGCTGGACCAGGCCAAGCAAGAGTTGGTCATGGACTCATCTGTGCGGTGCTAACTTGGAACAAGTTAACCCCAGCCCAATTAGATCAACCACGCACAGAGACAACGCCATCCACCAGAAACTACTAACTCCTTATTAAACTTGTACAATCAAGTAAATGAATGCTCAAAACTCAAATATTCATATTCTTCGATACCTAAATTGCACATCGAAATAATATAAGTAACCTTGCACAAATAATGCCAGGTTTATATATCATGTGAATTGGATTGGGCTGTCTCAGTCCGTCAGGCTTAGGTGGTGATTTCGGACCCAGAACCAGGCCACCTAAAAAGCAGGTGGGTCTAGCGGGCCAGGCTCTGAGAGGACCATTGTTTAGGGTCCGTTCCAGTCTACCTGAAATCAAGCAGAAGGTGACAAGAGGTCAGCTCTGCCCAACCTTTCTGGATGGAAGCATAATGTCCCCATAGGTAGGTCAGGAACAAAATGGATGTTAACAGAAAATAAAAGAAAGTAAGCAGAAGCAGATAGAGGTTTAATGTGATGGCCCAACTACTACTCATAAGTAGGTTCACATTCTTTGGTCTCCTCCCTCCCAGGTGCTCTTTGCTTAATTATTTCCTTGACATGCTATCACGGAGTGAGTATTTTTTTATCCAAACATCCATGCGGCGCTTCAGTATACCACACACCAAGGTCAGCCCCCCTCCTGAGTCCTTCCCTCGGATATACCATTAAGCACGCAGCAGTCCAGCCACATAAGCCAAGCATACCCTTCTATGCCTCTGCCTAGCAACTCTGTTGCACTGAACACATGCAACACCCTCAAGTACTCGCAAGCAATCCGACCCCTCGAATTGACCGCAATACTTATACGCACCTCCATGTCTGAACATAGACTCTTCCCAAGAGTGCTCCGCAGCTCGGCACCTTTGTACCAACCTCAGGCTTTGCCCTCAAGCCAAGTACTACTCACCCAAGATGTTCCTATCCTCAGCGTACTTTCGTGCCATGACATATCCCTATGCCATTGACCTACAACCCACCAAGTTGTCCATCAGTACAACACAGACCAAATCCCTACAGCACAATCATGCAATGCCACTGCAATGCATGAGGCTCAGGCAATCCATCTTCAATATCGCTCAGCTAAACTTGCCAAGCCAACATGCCCTACAGCTCCTCAAAGCTACAGCCGATCGTGCACGTCCAAGTCCTCTTAGATTTCTTTATCCAAGTTTCCTATAAGCTCCTGTGTCCCGATTCCGGTCTTGCATCGTTGATATGCCTTCCCATTTTTGGCCATACTGCAGAATAATGTTCTCGATTTGCTCGTACATCACTGTGCACTACCACAATCTCGAAGGTTCATGACCATACCGACCAACACCTTTTGCTCATGACCTGCTCGCATCTAGTGCCCTGCCATAATATTGGCATCCAAGTCTGCCCATCAAGTAAATATATCCGATCGATAATTCTTGCATCAAAGTTGCCCTCTCTTCGATATGACCCTCTTGATCGTCCTTGATCCTTGGCCCAGCTCCAAGGCACATATCCGATCGATATTCCATATGCCAAGCTTGCACTCCATGACCGACCGATTTTCATGGATCCCCGTAAGACATCTCTCCCGCGATGCTCACGAGACTTGCCTGTTTGGATAGGCCACACCTTTATCCGACTGGTCTCCTATCCCCTTTTCGCTCCACCATAGAGATCAAGAACATATAGAGTAGCCTGGATAACTTCTCGAGGATAGGACCTCTCAAAAATTTCTACCATGCATAATGTAGCCAGCTCGTCGGATCAGCATTGCCCCGAATGCCTGCACACCAGACCATCCGGGCATGGCACCACCATTGCCCAGCAATCATGCCATGGTGGATCCATCTTCTATGGGCCATGGGGGAGTCGAGAACGCAACCAAAGCTTTGTGCCCCTCCTCAAACCAAGAAAAATTCTTGAGTATCCATAAGTATCCTGACGGTCCACCGCCATGCCAAGATCATGCATCCTAAGCCCTCAGATATTATGCCACGGTCATGCCGCACCTTGGCTAACCATTGCCCCTCTTAATACCCTAGGAAGGCATCCGCTCAAACTCCACCCCAGGGGTTCCAAAGTATCGAGCGGCATTATATTTTTATGGCAATCCAGCAAAGCCAAAATCCTTCATAGCACCGTGCCACGCCCATGCCAACACCCCCTGCAACAAGCCTGCAAATAAGTCCATGATAATGCGGCAATCTTTGGTCGTTGTCAGAGTTCTCTCCTAAACATAACTACTGCCATTGATATGATAAGGGGACTAGGTGATGGTCATTCATGTCTTCGCTAAAGATATGTCGAAGAGCTTTGTGGTAGGTTCTAGGGTTCCAATATCCACTATATATAATATTTGTTGCACTGGTGCCTGTTAGAGTTTTGGAGAAAACTCAAAACTTTCCTCCCTCCAAAAGTTCCTTTACCTTATATTTGGTTGAGATTATGAGAGAGTAGATAGATGAGATTGGAAGGATGGATGGCCTCCATCTACTATTTGATTCAAAAAGTTACGAAAAGGTTAAATAAAAAAGAAGAACCGTCTCTCCATCCTGGTCCATTAATTTACATCCTCCTAAATTGAAAGGATGTAGGAAGGATGGATGGAGTATTGATGGATAGATTTTTGTATTGATAAAATTATCCCTCATTAATTTTTTTGATAAAATATAATATTTCTTCACCTTTCATTAATATTATTTTTATATATTTTTATTTATACTATTAATCATTCACTATTAAATTTTATTACTAATTATTTTAATTTTAATACATAATTTTGATAATTATAATTAAATAATTAGAATTATCTTCTATTTTTCTATTTTTATTTACTATTTATAATTAACTATTTGTATAATATTAATTAATTATTTAAATTAAATTATAAATTAACTAGTTATTTATATAAATAATAAATCATTTATTCATTAATAATTTATTTATAAAATTATTTATTAAATTAAAATAAATTAAAAATTAAATATTTATATAATTATAGATTATAATGATTATAAATTTATATATTATTTACTATTTTAGTATAAATAAATATTATAAATTGATAATAGTAATATTTTTATGAAATGATAGTTTGATAAAAATGTTATATAAATATCATCCATCCAACTTTTCATTCTTCCTATATCAAATAGAAAAGAAAAATCATTTCTATCCATCCTTTCATGTTTTACCAAATATATAAAAGGATGGATAAATCTTTCATCCATCATCTCTTATTCATCCTTCCTCCTCTATCCATCCATCCTTCAATCTATCCTTGGTACCAAACAAGGATAAAAGTTTTACCTAGAATTTAGTCCCACATGGAAAGGAACAAAATTATCAATGCATTTATAAACCATCTTTTCTTGCCTTCTTAGCTTGGGAGGTCCTGGGGGATGTGAATTTTATATTTCACACGTGCGTCAGTTTGGCTTGTCTTATACGCATGGGATGATATTTTTTTATCATATTTATTTTTATCATATCTTTTATTTTATTTAATTATTTATTTGTTGATCGGTCTCTCCTTTGTGGTCAAACGGTCAAATGACCGTTTATTGTAAATGGTTGTATTTTATTTTGACTAGACGTCTTTCTTTATGCTCCACCGTCGAATGGCTGTCTGTAGAGACCTACTTATATATGATCTATGAAAGACCATGAGTTATAGCCTATGGAGCATCGAAAAAATCTACGACCTCTATCCCTTTTTCATCGAGGGTCCAACATTCTGCAAACTTTCTCATCCCTTTCTCTTTCTTTGTTCATTACTGAGTATTAAAAAAGTACTACCAGTCATTTCTACGATCATGCTCTAAAAGAGGGTATCTTTAACTTATCTTAGAATAGAATTTCTGGTGACACTGGTATGAAGGTCAAAAATTTACCTTAGGATAGTGATCACATGCTTTCGAATTTCTTTCTTCATCTATATCGTAATTTAACGAGCCAAACCAATCAGACTTTCGATAAATCAAATTTTTTGTATTCTATCTTTATCATATAGTTTAGATAAATTAAAAATTTATCAAAATCTTCAATTTAAAATGGTCCTCGCTTCAATAAAAACACTCTTTGCAGAAAGATTTTTATCCAACAGCGCCACCATTTTAATAGCTTATTGAGCCTTGGTCAATGAAAACAAAAGCAAAGACGAGAGCTCCCACCTTTGGTGAATGTTTGAATTATATTGCTCGATCCATCAATGAACTTATGATATATGTGTTGTCATTGTGGAGGGTAGATCTCTTAAATTTCCAGGAGACGAGTCATATGGAATACAACAAATATGTTGGGCAGGCATGTAATTGGACTCTTCGCGCGAGATGAACAAGAATTCCCCACTGTTGAGAGGAATGAGTTGCAGACTTTTTGAGATCAACAAGAGTTGATTAAGAGTCTAGGTTGACACAGGTCCAACAGTGAAGTTTGCTATTTTTGAGACCTGACTGGAATTTTGACATGAATATTTGAGAAACTATTGGCTCCAAGTTTAGTAGTATGGCATCCATCTTTGAAGATAAGATCTTCATGATATTTTATCCAGTGGTGCATATACGGTCATAATAATGGCTGCTTAATTTCGATCCTTCTGAGTTCGTAAAGCGATAAGCAAACGGAAAGAGATGTTTGTGCTGATTGGTGATAGGTGTCAATATCTCGTTGGAGTTAAGCCAATTGTTCTTCCAATTGGTTGTAGGGAACCTCGGAGGCTTGACAACTTATTCTTCCATATCCATGCCGACACTTACACTGCTTATTTAGCATTATACAGTACACATGAATGCTTTTACTTCTGTACATGAGTATATATGTTTCTAGTTATGTATGCATGAGAGGGAGAGAGAGAGAGAGAGAGAGAGAGAGAGAGAGAGAGAGACTCCAATGGCCCTGTGACATGAGGGTTGGTTTAGTCAGAGGTTGCCTTCATATCTATTTGATGAGAGACATATAGGTTAGGGACAGGCCTTGTCCCCCCCCCCCTCCTCGTAGAGAGTGTCACCGGTTGTGGACAAAAGAAAGACGACCACACCAAGACACAATTATAAACCTTCACAGTGTGAGAGGAGGATCAAGTCAAGCGGAGGTAGACAAGAAGCACAATTTATCCCTCTTTTTAAACCCATTTGAAAGGGGACCCCACCCCCAATCTTCCATGGGACATCTCACCAGCCGCTTCCAACTCACCAGTCAAACAATCCAAAACCACACTCTAGAGCACTAGCCAGACAAAAGCCAGAGGTCCATTTATTCCCACCGTGGCCCACAGCCCTTTCCTCCTTCCTATCCCTCCCTACTATTTTTATCATAAAATGCGGTCATCCTAAGGCCTAACCTACACTTAATACAAATATGCAAACCCGATCACTTATGCTTTGCTCTGGCTTGTTGTTTCCTGGGCATATGTTGCAAATATGCGCTGGCTACATTGGCTCTGTCTGATGGCCCTCCTCCCAAAAAGAAAGGATGGACCATGTTTTAAAACCGGTGCTTCCATGCAGCCTCTCCTTTCCCAAAACTTGGCCACAATTATGTACCGAAAGGATGGATATTTTGGTGAGTACTTGCTGCTGTTGATATTTGAATGGATCCCACGGAACTAAACACAGCCTTGGCTTGGCTAGAAACCACCCCGTTGATCTAATATTACTGTAGCCCCCTGCATTTTCACAAGTAGAGCCACAATGCCCTAGAAATGGAATCTAGGGATGGTGAAAGAGTTAATGGGGGACTCCATCAGGAGAGACAAAGCCCCGTATGTGCTCTCCTTTACATTGTCATCCTCTCCCCTCTTTACATTGCATTTCAAAGTCTTGTCACTTCTAATTTTGTCAACTTTGGATCAACCTTATCCTCCTACCATACACGATCAATTAATGCTCCCATTGTTACTGACATCTCAAAGTGTTCTACACTCCAAAACAACTTCCAATGCCTGCCTTGGAAAGTGTGCTGACGCTCTCCCAGTGGGTGCCCACTTTTGAAATTTGTGGCCATGCTGATTTGACAATAGACGTAGGGTGACATTAAGTCAAATATTCCTTTTAATCTAAGGGTACGTTTAGAGGACATGTCAGAAGGTCATCCGGTACCATCGTAATAATATCTCCGGTAGATCAACCCTCCGTCATGTACCATCCATGGTTTTACCGCAAGCCACTTGTCTGTGAAAAATTATTTGGAAAGGATAATTAATTAGGTACAGTAGACAAATCTCTTCACAAAGTATAACAGTGTAACAGTCAAACATTGCTGGTAGATCGTACAAGAGTGCTACACTTCCACATATCGAGGGAAATGATGAACTTTGCTAATCAATAAGAACAGCACAGGCAAAAATTAGATTGATGAGACTGGGTATATGCTACGAAAATATGTTCTGCGGTAACGAGAACATGAAGGCCAGAGTTGTCAGGATCTAAAAACGTGAGGATGACATCTGATGACTTGGTTGGAAGGAACAAAAGTGGATTTACAGAAGCTTCTTTTCCATTAGTTATCATTGAATTGATGGCCATCAACCTGGAAACAAGTTAAAAATGTTGAAAAATGTTCCCAAGTCATCATCTTTTAAATGAGATGAGACATAAATGATTGATTGGCTGTTTTTATTAGGAGAGGATGTAGCTTCAAAGCCACATCCTTCTTGCTTTCACTAAAATATAACATCAAAAATACAATCCAAGATATTATTTTTAACACTTCAGTGTCAGTAGTGTGTGATAATTCTCTGGGATCTGCAGACACTATGGACAACCCGCGCAGATCCCTTAAATGCCATGTCGGTCAGACAAACTCGCACAGAAATTGGGTTGTGCAACCTAGCACGTGCAAGCACCTCTTAGATGTATGTTCTCGCGCGCGCGCGCGCGCGCAGAGAGAGAGAGAGAGAGAGAGAGAGAGAGAGCGAGAGTGAGGGAGGGAAAAAAGGCTCGATAAACTCAACGTGTATTGATCGCTAATGTAAAATATTGGGCAGCCAAAGGTTGCTTAAGATGTGAACTTTAAAAGCTAGGAGGATGAGTTAGAAGATCTTAATTGCGAGCTTTAGGTGTAGAGTTAGTAGCTGGTACAACTTTTCTGATGCCTTTCCAACTTACCGAGCAGAAGAAAATAACAACCAAAGAAACAAACATAGGAAACAAAAAGAAAAGGACGAATCGAGAGAATACAAGAGATGAGGCTGTATTGCCGTGAGGTCTCCATCTCGTACTGTGTCATGTCTCAGATGCCTCGCCTATGCTCTACTCTTGTGGGCCTACACTTTGTCCATATCCAAGTCCAAGACTCAGGAGAGCTGCTGTCTAGCTGTCATCTCAAGTCGAGATGATCACAGACCGCGGGAATCGCATAAACGTAGTGTGTTTTCATTTGAGAATAAAATCTGGTGCCTTCTTTTTTTTTGCCTGTGGTCTTGGTTTCCCCTGGCCTTTTGTTTTGCTCTGCTACACGATCCACTGTGGGCTCTTCATAACAAGCCAACATGTCGCCCATCAACGTTTACAACCACGGTCACAACATGATCCATTAATGAGTGTTTCACCGAAATTTCAAAAGAATTCGCAAAATATTATTTCTAAAAAGTAAGAAATATACAAATACAGTGAAATATAATGGATGCTAGTGGAGCATCAGACCCCATCAGGTATATTATGATTGCTTGTTATATGAAAGGCCACAACAGCAGTACGTAATATCGATAACTTTTTCTCTCTCTCTCCTTTTTTTTTTTTTTCTTTTTTTGATGGAAAGGAGGACAATCCACCCAGATTTTTATTAGAGATCAAAATTTACGGGTGAGAGTAACTCCACAATATGACAGTAAGAAGGGAGGAGAGGTACAGGTTTGTTCAGATCATCACTAAATGAGTCAGGATAGACAGATGAGCACAAAACATAGTTAGGATCCAATGGTAATAATTTTTGGAGGTCTGTATGCTTTGACCAGCAGTTTTTGGGTGACTTTAAACAATCCAACTACTGCAACAGATCAATAATTCATCTTTTCTTCCATTAAATCAGAATCATTGAGGGATGAAGACCAGCTTTCCGCAGCTGCCTTTTCTTTTATTTGATGAAAGTTTCCACAGCTCATGTTGATGGAGGGAAAACACTCGCTTTTGAGTTTAGATTAAAAGCAGCAAATAAAGCTAGGATTTAGATGCTGGTTAGCAGAACCACAATTCTTTTACTACTAATATTCTGCCCTAGAACAGAATTCACGTTAACTCTGCAACTGCAAGAGAGACTATCCATTCCTTCAGAAGTGCATGTGAGGCTTCAAGTGATCAGAAAGCAGAGACCGCAGTAAGAGAGATGTATTAAAACCCCAATCAACACGGCCACAGGCGTTCCACAGAGTTTTTCCTACTTAGAGTTTAGCTGGTGCTGTTCTAATCTTAGTCCAGATTGAAGCAAAAATCTTTCTGATGATAAAGCAGGGACCAGTCATTAAATAAGTGAATTCCTTCATCAATATTCAACAATAAAGAATATGTCAAGAACAAGATATTAGTATTTCTTGAAGGTAAAATGAGTCATTGAATATTTTGTGTATTGTTTCTTATGGAAATGGTTTGTATGTCAACGAAATTTCAAAGAAAAACAAGAACCTTTCCCTAGTTTGATATGTACTCAGAAATTATTTCTATGTCTAGCATTTCAATTTTTACCCTTATTCTATTATTCATGAATCCATTCCATATATTTTTTTTAAAAAAAAAGTATCCGCATTTTCCTGTATATTGGTTGTAGAATATATAATACGTCAAACTTGCAACTATATATGCTCGTATATATAGACTCTTCATTATAAGGCTGAGGTCCATATATCTCACTAACCATTCATGGAACCTCACCTTCCACTGGTTCCCCACAAGTAATAAATGCTGGCCTGCCTTCCTTAACTACAAGAACCCTAGCTCACCTACGATGCCAACCCTGTCGGTCGATGACCAAAGAGACCCCAAGACATGAGTATAATGCAACATTCTTCTACAACGACGGGTCGACCAAAGAGGTGCTCATTTGTGGTCCTCATGTTACTCCTTTCACCCGACATTGGTGTCGAAACAGTCAATAGATAAAGACACCACACCAGCTCACCAATAATATTCTCCATCCAGAGGAGAAGAAGAAAAGAGAGGTGATGAAATCCTTTTATAGAACAAGGTACGCGTCACCCATGGAGCAGAAGGTGGAAATTTGTGAACAGGTGGTGGAGAGGAAAAAAAACAAAGAGCACGTTCAGAGGTCATGGTCACAGATGCCTGCGTTTATGAAGGAAAAGCCAAGGAAAGGGACCTCGAGAAGCAAAGTAATATAACAAAATTGCTGATATTATAACCATCACATCAGTAGATGTTTGCCTTCAGCACCGGATCTCGCTGTCTTGGGTGGGCTTCCATGGCCATGGGTTGGAGATCAAGCACTTGGAAATGATTGGTTTGTGGTGTCACCTTTTAGGCTAGTGCACTGAATACTTGAAACTACGGTAACGGATAAGGCAGACAATGTGGAGGGCCCCCCCCCTTCTGAATGGCTACCTTGTTGAAGACGCATGCAGGCCATGCTGAAGGAACAGTGGTAGTACGTCCCGACATATTGTATGTCGTTACAACGCATGCCGGTCGGTGTTCGTAGCTTATATGGTACTTCATGTTCCTGATGATCATGCTTTCCTTAATTAAGCATGGTGGAGAAAGCTTTGCGGCACATGCATATTATAGCTTTCTGAGAGAATTTTTTGCGATATGTAAAAAATGCATGGTGCAAAAAATAAAATCCTTGCACATTCTTTGATCTCATTGTTTTAGAAATTGTTGGGGATAAATCCCGCTCCTGCCGAAGCCCGGCCCGACGCTCAGCCCAATGTAACCAGTAGCCGCTGAAGAGCTTTAGCGCCAGGCGCCAGGCCGCCCCTACCACGGCCAAACTGCTAGAAGGCAACTCCCCCGCGCCAAGGTCCGGGCCGAACTGCTAAGGCCAAACTCCCTGCGCCAAGGTCCGGCCGAATGCCTAAGAGACGAAACTCCCACCGCCACCGAAACTTTCCTGACGGCCCAGACGCTCTTGACTCCAAGCGGCTGGAACCTTCTTCGGGAGACGGACTCCTCCCAGAGCGCCCGTTGGCCCTCCGAGCTCCTCCCGGGTTTTCCCTTCAGCCGAACTCTCCCACCAACGAGCCCGAAACTCCTTCGGGCCCACGGTCCGAACTCCTTCGGACCAACACCAGCGAGCCCATGCAGCCGAACTCCTTCGACTTCCCACGGCCGAACTCCTTCGGACCCGACCCCAGGCGAGCCCGCGCAGCCGAACTCCTTCGGACCGAATCCTCAGCGAGCCCTGGCCGAACCAACTAGCCACCGAGTACCTTCAACGGCCAGCCGAGCTTCTTCGGGCCTCTCAGCGGCCGAAATTACAGACGGCCGACCCTTCAAGCAGAACGAATCCCCAGCTTCCCCCTCGGCGAACTCTGTTACAAATCCCGAACTTCATTGGACAAACTGTCGCCTGCACGCAAGACCGGCGGCGCCTTCCTCTCCGTACCGGACTCCATACGGCCCACGGCTCGCCGGTATGGCTCCCACGATCTACGGAGCGACGCTTCCTCTCCGTACCGAACTCCATCGGCCCACGACTCCCGGTATGGGCTCCCACGACTACCGGACGACGCCTTCCTCTCCGTACCGGCCCCTCGCCCAAACCCCCGTATGGCTCCCACGCACCGGACGAGCCTTCCTCTCTCGTACGGCTCCATGCGCCCATCGACCTTGCCAGTATGGCTTCCCGAATCCCCGACACGCTTCCCTCTCCGTAACGAACTCCATGATGCCCAATGACGACTCTCTGCCAGCGGTCACAGCCGTCACCATCAACTAAGCTCCGCCTATAAAGGACCCCCGATACACTAAGGCATGCTCTTGAAACTCTGACTCTCTAAGCTCTCCTCCTTCTTCTAAGCTCGAACTCATTCGAGCACTCCATCCTGTTGGCCAGAGACTAAGCTTAGACGTCGAGGTCCTGCCGGAGCCACCACCCACCGATTCCGGATGGGACTTCATTTTGAGGTTCCCAGGCGGCGCCTTAGCCGGCCATCGACGTCGCGACCTCGGCGGCGACAGTTTCTGCCACCAATAGACTGGCGCTAGAGAGGAAGGTCCTTGAACCTTCGAGGTTTCCTTCTTAAAGGAGTTCGACGACAATCTCTCGGCAGGTAACGCGAGGTCGATCCTGCGGTCGATAACCGATGGTGATGTTCTTCCTCCCTGCTCCGGATCTTCTCTTCTCCCTCTTAGGTATTCGTTTTCTGAGAGAAAAAATGCCCCCCAGAAGGAGCCTTCGACTCGGTGCCGGCACCTCCGCGGCCCGATCCCCTACGGAACCTCGCGTCCCGCTCCAACCCGGCGCCCGAACGGGTCCATCCGCTGTACAGGTGGATCGGCATAGCGGTTAACCTACCTTTTGCCAGCAGGTTCTCCTCATCTAGGAGCGGTGCGAGTGCAGGCACGCATCCGAGGCCGGCCCATCTGCCGTGCGGCAGGTTTCAATGCGCCGGACGCCCGAGGAACTGCAGCCAGCTCCAAGAAGAGCGCCGACTGTGGGCTACCCCACCTCAGACCCCGAACGGAGGCTAAGGAGCGGCAAGAGCCCCTGTCGGACCGTCGATTCGCGACCCAGGGGGAAGGCTTCGCACCCTATTCTGGAGAAGACCTTTGGATCATAGGATCGCGACGACTCTTAGGAATCGAAAGCTCTTAGAAGAGATGGCGACGATCAGAGCTCGTCAACTCCTTCCTCCTACGTGAATGACTATTTGTACTGATCCTCCTTTTCTCGTCAACAGAAATTACAAGCGACGGTCCGCCGAACTTCAAGCTCCGCTTCATGAAATACGATGGGACCACCGACCATCGCGCGACCTGGAAGCCTTTCGGACGTACGATGTTGCCTCCATGGCGCGTCCTGATGACCCATCTTGTGTCGGGCTTTCCCTTCTATCCTCAAGGAGCTGGCCAGGAAATTGGTACTCGGCGCTTAAGCCGGGCACCATCCCTGTTTTGACCAAATGAGTCAACAATCGCGGCCCACTTTGGTCAGCAGGCAAACGGCCGCGCAGAGGCTCGGATTCCTTGTTTGGCCATCAGGCAAAAAGAGGGAAGCCCAATCCGGGCTTACGTCACCCCAAGGTTCAACGCTGCCGCCTGGAAGTCCGGAACCTGACAATTCGGTTGCTAAGTGCCGCGCCTCAGGCGGCCTTTCAGAAGAACGACCTGTTGTTCTCCTGGAAAGAAAATACCTCCAAGGATTTCGCTACATGCTAGCTCGGGCGGAAAGCTATGCCGGGCAGAGAGGCTTTTTGAGGCCAAGGATAATGAAGCTCCGCCGACAAGCGACGAGTAGCGCAGAGCGGGAAGGCCCCGCCGAAGAAAAGAAAGCGCACCGAAGATTGGCCGCGCTCCCGAACTCCGCCTGGTCGCGGGCGAGCCCGGCTCCCCTCACGGCTCGGGGGTGGGAAGCCACAGACGGAAGGCGCACACCGAAGTCCCCCCCCGACGCCGAAGTTTCCCTCGGCGCCGAAGTTCCCCCGGCGCCGAGGTCTCCCCCGCGAGAGGTTCATCTCCGCGCCAAGGTTCTCGCCCTCCGGCGGCGTTTTCACAGCTACGCCCCCTCAACGCCTCGAAGGCTGTGCTCTAGGAGATCAAGGGAAGACTTTCGGAGCCCGGAGAAGAATGCGTTCCCATCCCAGAAAACGCAACCCCAACAATTGGCTTTACCATTGACCACGGTCACGATACGAGAGTGCATCCAGCTCCAGGATTGAACATCGAGGAGCTTGGTCGGCGGGGCAAGGCTGGCTGATTACACTGCAAAGACAACCTAAGAGACGGGAAGGATCGGCCGAGAAGGTTTGCCGCCGGATGAGGCGGAATACGCATCGGCCGCCTCTCGGCGTCATCAACACTGTCTCGGGAGGGGCCGCAGCAAGGAAGAGACCGGTGGATCCGAGGGACCGGCGAAAGAGGCAGGAGGACCTATGGAGCCCGTGACCTTCACCAAGGCAGGACGGCCAGGGGATCCGATTTCCACATAACGACGCGGTTGTAATCTCTTTGAACGTCGCTGATTATGATGTACGCCGCATGTTTGGTGGATAATGGAAGTTCGGCAGACATATTGTTTTACGATGCCTTCTTAAAAATGTCCCTACCTGATGACCCGCTTAGGGCCTGTGAATTTCCCCCTGGTAGGATTTGCCGGACACGCCGTTCCGGTCGAAGGCATGGTAATGACTTTGGCTGTGACGGCGGGCCGATCCCCAAAAATTGGCCAAGGCGCAGGATCGACTTTCTGGTCGTGAAGAACCCCGTCCGCCTATAATGCTATCCTTGGGCGACCCGGCCTAAATACGCATTACGGGCGGTAGTGTCAACCTACTACTTGAAGATGAAATTCCCGACGAGCCACGGAGGTCGGCGAGGTCAGAGGAGACCAGGCCCTGGCGAAGTACTTGCTACTCAGTTGCCCCCTACGCAGGGGGAGACCGGCCCGACCCTTACCTTGTTGACGGATTGGACGTCCGCGACGACCTCACTGAAGAGCGGGGCGAGCCCGCAGAAGACCTCGTCTCCTGTGTCCTTACGCATGACGGAGACCCGGGGCATGAGGTGCAGATCGGCTCCAACCTGGCGGCCGAGGTTAGGAGACAGCTCGTCGCTTTCCTCAGAAGGAAATGCGGACGTCTTCGCCTGGGCCCCAGCGGATGTACCAGGGGATCGACGCCGATGGTCATAGAGCATCGACTGGCCATCGACCCAAGGCACCGACCCATCAGAGAAAAGTTGCGCCACCACAGCCCCAGGAGAGACAGAAGGCGATAGCCGAAGAAGTGGATAAGCTCCTCGAAAGCCGGACTCATCCGGGAGGTCAACTATCCGACCTGGGTCTCGAACGTGGTCCTCGTCAAAAAAGCAAACAACAAATGGAGGATGTGCGTCGACTTCAAGAAGCTGAACAAAGCCTGCCCAAAGGACAGCTACCCCCTGCCGAGGATCGACCAGCTGGTGGACGCCACCTCGGGCCACGAGCTCCTCACTTTTATGGACGCATTTTCTGGTTACAACCAGATACGCATGGCGCCCGAAGATGAAGAAAAGACCACCTTTATTACTGACCGAGGTCTCTACTGTTACAGGGTCATGCCTTTCGGACTCAAGAATGCAGGAGCCACCTACCAGCGCTTGGTCAATAAGGTCTTCAAGGGGCAGATCGGTCGCAACATGGAGGTGTACGTGGACGACATGCTGGTCAAAAGCCGAGCCTCGACGGACCACCTCGCCGACCTTGAAGAAACCTTCGATGCGCTTAGGAGGCACAAGATGAAGTTGAACCCGACCAAATGCGCCTTCGGCGTGACCTCCGGAAAATTCCTAGGATTCATGGTTTCGAGACGCGGAATCGAGGCGAATCCCGAGAAAATCTGAGCCATCCAGGAGATGACTGCCCCAAAATCAATTAAGGAAGTTCAGCGCCTGGCTGGGAAGGTGGCGTCCCTGAACCGCTTTGTCTCGAGGTCGGCCGAGCGGTGCCTGCCTTTCTTCCAGGTCCTCAGGCGACCGAAAGATTTTTGCTGGACAGCGGAGTGCAAACAGGCATTCGAGGAGCTCAAAAACTACCTCGGCGCGCCCCCACTGCTGGCAAAGCCCGAACCTGGAGAAGGGCTGCTCCTATACCTAGCTGTCTCTCCAATGGCCCTGGCGGCTGTCCTGGTCAGGGAAGATGCGAAGGCGCAACAACCAGTCTACTACGTGAGCCGAGCCTTGAGGGACGCGGAGACCAGGTACTCCAAGTTAGAAAAACTAATTTACTGTCTTCTGATCGCAGCCAGGAGGCTTCCGACCTTACTTTCAGGAGCATACCATAACGGTCCTCACGGACCAACCAATAAGAGCCGTCCTCCACCGAGCAGACGCTTCAGGAAGAATCGCCAAATGGGCGATCGAGCTCACGGAGTTCGACATCAATTACCGGCCCAGGCCATCGATCAAGGCTCAGATACTGGCGGACTTCGTGCTGGAATGCACCGCACCAGTTGAAGCCGAGCTTGAATCAAGCGAGACTATCATCGGAGGGAAACCAGGCCCCAACGAAGCCGAGCTGTGGCGGTCGAGCTTCCCTGAAGAAAGGGCCGACCTTCTTGAAGGCGCCTGGGTTCTGCATGTGGATGGCTCATCCAACTCTAGCGGGGCCGGCACTGGGCTGGTCCTGGTTAGCCCCGAGGGGATCGTCATCGAGTACGCATTGCGCTTCGAGTTTCCCACAACCAACAATGGGGCCGAGTATGAAGCGCTGATAGCCGGGCTGCAGATAGCCAGGGAATTGAAGGTGGGTCGGCTTCAAGTCTATAGCGACTCCCAGTTGGTGGTCGGTCAGGTCGGCGGCAGCTACGAGGCACGGGAGGAAAGCATGGTGATGTACCTCGGGAAGGTGAAGAACTTAATACCAGCCTTCGACAGCTTCGACATTCGGCACATCCCAAGGACCGGGAATACAAGGGCCGACCTCCTCTCCAAGTTGGCCACTTCTGCCCCGGCCGAACTACCAAAAGAAGTGTTTCTGGAAACTCTGAAGTGCCCGACCACCGAGGAACCTCAGGCCGTCCTGCGGACGGACTTCGAGCCCAGCTGGATCGATCCGCTAATCGCCTACCTCGAAGAAGGGGTCCTCCCTCACGACCGGAAAGAAGCTCGGAAGCTCAGGAGTCAAGCCTCCCGCTACGTCATGTACGAGGGCAGGTTATATAAAAGGTCGTACTCCCTCCCGCTGCTGAGGTGCCTCCGACCCTCTGAGGCCTGCATCGCGCTACAGGATGTCCACGAAGGACTCTGCGGAAGTCACGCGGGAGCCAGATCCCTATCGCAAAGACTACTTCGGCAAGGGTACTACTGGCCAACCCTACTTCATGATTCCACGAAATACGTGAAGAGATGTGACCGCTGCCAGAAGAACGCCAGCGTGCAAAGGCAGCCGGCATCCGAACTCACTCCGCTCACTGCACCCTGGCCCTTCGCGCAGTGGGGGATGGACATCCTCGGCCCCTTTCCAACGGCGTCCGGGCAACGGAAGTTCCTCCTGGTCGCGATTGACTACTTTACCAAGTGGGTCGAGGCGGAACCACTAGCGAAGATCACCGAGGCCAAGGTGCAGGACTTCGTCTGGAAGACGCTGATCTGCCGGTTCGGCCTGCCCCGAGCCCTCATAACTGATAACGGGCGACAGTTCGCTGGAGCCCGGTTTGCCGAGTTCTGCGAAGGACTAAACGTCTCCCACCACTTCACGTCGGTGGCTCATCCGCAAGCCAATGGGGAAGCCGAAGTGACCAATCGGACCCTGCTGCAAGGCCTCAAAACGAGGCTCGACAGGGCAAAGGGGGCCTGGGCAGACGAACTCTACCACGTCCTCTGGGCATACCGAACAACGCAGAGGGTACCGACCGGCGAGACGCCCTTCGCCTTGGCCTTCGGCACCGAGGCAGTCATCCCGATCGAGCTCAAACTTCCATCTGCTCGAATCGTGGGCTTCAACGAGCAACTCAACCCCCAGGACCTCAGAGCCAACCTCGACCTTCTAGAAGAAAAGAGGGAAGCGGCCCGCATCCGGATGGCCACCTACCAACGGAAGGTGGCTCGGTATTACAATTCCAGAGTCAAAAACAAGGCATTCAGAGTTGGGGATTTGGTGCTCCGACGAGCAGCCGTCTCTCAGCCCCAGAGTCAAGGGAAGCTCGTCCCAAATTGGGAAGGTCCGTACGAAGTGGTAGAGGTCGTCCGACCTGGAACCTATCGCCTAAAGGAGCTCGGAGGACTAACGCTTCCCCGACCTTGGAACTCGGAAAACCTGAGAATGTACCACCAATAGTTTCCCTCAATAAAACCTTGTTGCTCGACACTATCGTTTCAGGGTCGCTAAAAAAAAAAAAAAAAAAAAAAAAAAAAAAAGAAGAAGAGAAGAAGCGAGCGGAAATGTCCCGCTAGGAACGGGAGGAGAACCTCGTCCTAGCATGAGCAAAGTCAAAGGCCCCGTTCGCAAAGGACGGGATGGGGGGAGAAGCGAGGACGACGGTCCTCATGTGCCCCCACAGCCGGCTAGGAACAGGAGGAGAACCTCGTCCTAGCACGAGCAAAGTCAAAGGCCCCGTTCCACAAAGGACGGGATGGGGGGAGAAGCGAGGACGACGGTCCTCATGTGCCCCCACAGCCGGCTAGGAACAGGAGGAGAACCTCGTCCTAGCACGAGCAAAGTCAAAGGCCCCGTTCCACAAAGGACGGGATGGGGGGAGAAGCGAGGACGACGGTCCTCATGTGCCCCCACAGCCGGCTAGGAACAGGAGGAGAACCTCGTCCTAGCACGAGCAAAGTCAAAGGCCCCGTTCCACAAAGGACGGGATGGGGGGAGAAGCGAGGACGACGGTCCTCATGTGCCCCCACAGCCGGCTAGGAACAGGAGGAGAACCTCGTCCTAGCGTGAGCAAAGTCGAAGGCCCCGTCCACAAAGGACGGGATGGGGGGAGAAGCGAGGACGACGGTCCTCATGTGCCCCCACAGCCGGCTAGGAACAGGAGGAGAACCTCGTCCTAGCGTGAGCAAAGTCGAAGGCCCCGTCCACAAAGGACGGGATGGGGGGAGAAGCGAGGACGACGGTCCTCATGTGCCCCCACAGCCGGCTAGGAACAGGAGGAGAACCTCGTCCTAGCGTGAGCAAAGTCGAAGGCCCCGTCCACCAAGGACGGGATGGGGGGAGAGGCGAGGACGACGGTCCCCATGTGCCCCCACAGCCCGTTGGGAACAAGAGGAGAACCTCGTCCTGACGCGAGCGAGGTCCAAGGCCGAGCCCCAGAGTCTACGGCAAGCTTCACTGCAGAAGACGAGGTCTCCTTCAGGACCTCAGCTTCAACTTCGGTGTCAGCATCAGCGGGAGACGGGATCTCCCCCAAGCGATCATAACCTTGACTGCAAAAAAGGGAGGTCTCCCCCCGAGTCGACTTTGGTTGATTTAGGCAATGTCAACTCCGACCCTGACCACGGGGGGCGACACTGACTCCGGCCTCAACGTCGGCTTCACCAATTTTGGCTGGAAACGAGTCCCACTTCAACTCCAAACACCGACTGGGGATGAGGCCTCCCCCAAGCCTCAGCTTCAACTTCAGCGTCAATATTGGCTGGAGATGAGACCTCCCCCGAGCTTCAGCTGCAACAAATGCGGAGCCTGGAAGGAGACTTCGGCAGTCGCCTGTTTTGGTACTCCCTTCCTTCAATTTTTGAACTCGGGAGTGGGGGGGCTACTGTTGGGGATAAATCCCGCTCCTGCCGAAGCCCGGCCCGACGCTCAGCCCAATGTAACCAGTAGCCGCTGAAGAGCTTTAGCGCCAGGCGCCAGGCCGAGCCCCTACCACGGCCGAACTGCCTAGAGGCCAAACTCCCCCGCGCCAAGGTCCGGGCCGAACTGCCTAGAGGCCGAACTCCCCTGCGCCAAGGTCCGGGCCGAACTGCCTAGAGGACGAACTCCCACCGCCAGCCGAACTTCCTGACGGCCGAGCTCCTTGGACTCCAAGCGGCTGGACTTCTTCGGGAGACGGACTCCTCCCAGACGCCCGTTCGGCCATCCGAGCTCCTCCCGGGTTTTCCCTTCAGCCGAACTCTCCTACGAGCCCGAACTCCTTCGGGCCCCACGGCCGAACTCCTTCGGACCGACCCCAGGCGAGCCCATGCAGCCGAACTCCTTCGGACTTCCCACGGCCGAACTCCTTCGGACCGACCCCAGGCGAGCCCGCGCAGCCGAACTCCTTCGGACCGAACTCCTCAGCGAGCCCTGGCCGAACCAACTAGCAACCGAAGTCCTTCAACTGGCCAGCCGAGCTTCTTCGGGCCTCTCAGCGGCCGAACTCTACAGACGGCCGACCCTTCAGCCAGACGAACTCCCCCAGCTTCCCCCTCGGCCGAACTCTGTTACAAGTCCGAACTCCATTGGACAAACTGTCGCCTGCAGCAAGACCGGACGGCGCCTTCCTCTCCGTACCGGACTCCATGCGGCCCACGGCTCGCCGGTATGGCTCCCACGATCTACCGGACGACGCCTTCCTCTCCGTACCGGACTCCATGCGGCCCACGACTCGCCGGTATGGCTCCCACGACCTACCGGACGACGCCTTCCTCTCCGTACCGGACTCCCTGCGGCCCACGGCTCGCCGGTATGGCTCCCACGATCTACCGGACGACGCCTTCCTCTCCGTACCGGACTCCATGCGGCCCACGACTCGCCGGTATGGCTCCCACGATCTACCAGACGACGCCTTCCTCTCCGTACCAAACTCCATGCTGCTCGACGACTCTCTGCCAGACGGCACAGCCGTCACCATCCACTAAGCTCCGCTATAAAAGGACCCCTCCCGACATACTAAGGCTAAGCTCTCTGAACTCTCGACTCTCTAAGCTCTCCTCCACATCTCTAAGCTCCGGAACTCATTCTGAGCACTCCATTACTGTTGGCCGGAAACTAACTTGACCGTCGGAGGGTCCTGCCGGAGCCACCACCCCACCGGTTCCGGACGGGACTTCGTTTTGCAGGTCCCCGGCGGCGCCCAGCGGCCTCGATTTCGGCGACCTCCGGCGGCGACGGATTTCTGCACCAACAGAAATAAAACTGAGAAATACATCATTTGCTTCTAAGGAGGTAATTGGTGGGTTATAGTAATTGCGGTGCTTGGAGTTAGAACTAGAAATGATTATCATGAAAATTTATGAGGTTTCTGCAAAGATTGATTTGATTAAGGATGCAGGTGGACTGGTCTGTTGGGATGCATTTGTATATTCAGATCTATCATAATATGAATAGAATTGTGGATATTCGGCTAATATCCATATCCATAGCTATATTCATTAAAAAAAAATAGATATGGATATGAGTGAATAACCATCCGATTCGTAGCTGAATATTCAATTATATTTGTAATCCTATTTAATTTTATATAGTACTCATGAACTTTTAAAAAAAATATATAACTACATTAATATGCTATTAACTTAATTTACCATCTGCTTAATAATATCTTTGATTATATGATTATAAAGTTTAATTATTTGGCTTAGATCTATACTTTTAGTATGTGATTTATATACGTATCTATTTAAAACCAACGTGGATATAAATTTTTGGATCCAATTGATATCTATTTCACCATCTATATTTGTTAAACAAAATAAATATAGATATGCGTATATTCATATCTGATTTGTATCCTATCTAATTTTGGCCTTAGATTTGATGCAGGGCAGAAGGAAGAGAGAGGGAGAAGAAGAAGGACAAAGAGAAGAGGAGAAGAAGTGAAGATGAAAGAGGAGATGGACGATTGGGTGGTAGGCCGTCGGTGGCTAGGATGAAGATTGGGGTGGGAGAGGGAAGAGTAGGAAAGACAAAGAGAGGAGAGTAGATCTCAAAATTGGAGATTTTTTTTTTTATTTTTTCTCTTTTCTCACTTTGTTCTTTTTTTTTTTTTTTGGGTGTTGGTGTGGTAGTACATGGATGGGCATTAAGAAGGCAGAGAAAGTGGTGCCATGGGTTGCTAAGGCTATGGTGATGAAGCAGCGAAGATACTAGATAGTGATAGTGGATCTAGATTTGACGTAAGGCAAAGGGAAAAGAAGAAGAGAAGAGAGAAAAGTAGGAGGAAGAGAAAAAAAATAGTAGAAGAAGATAGAGGAGAGTGAAAGAAAGAATTCTTAATATTCTATAATTTTGATAATTCATGTTGTGTTCTCAATAACATAAATATGGGTTTATATAAGCAACCTAGAACTCTAATAAGAGTCTATGTACCAAATAAATACTAGAGTCCCTTACAAAATTGTAGTTATAGGGTCCATATAAAAATAAAATTTCTTAATTTCTATATTTGCACCTAAAAAAGTATGCCTAATTTAAATATTATTGGATAGTTCTCCATTATAATCGTCATAGAACTTTAATAACCAGAGAGTCTGGATCATCCTCTGCGATGCATTTTTCTCATCGCAAAGGGCCATATATGATTGGATATCCTCCACATTGCCTATTTTTGAAAATGGATTGATGCTATGCATCTTAAAAATAGAGAGTTTTGTATAGTGGGTTAAAAGATGGGTGATAGTCACGCATCCATTTTTGAAATGGGACATGTGGCAGCTATCCAAGCATGCATGACCTCCTGTGTCCAAAACATGCATCGTAGAGGATCCCTACTTCAATAACAACCTTATAATAGATTTGGGATCAAATAAGCTACTACCAAACCTATGTATCGGGCGAGCCAGGCTAGGTTCGGGCCGGCATCCATAAGCATGACCAAATTAGCCTACCCTTCAAGCCTTCTTCGCATGCTTAAGCCCAATAGCTCTAGACTTTGGGCTAGACCTCGGGTTTTTTGAACCATGGTCTATAGCCTACATGCTTGGATGTGGGAGTGAGGGGCGAGGAGCCGAAAAAGTCAAAGGCCATGGTTTGTTGCCAAGAAAGAGAATGGAACTTCCAAAAAAAGGAGGATAAAAGGATCAGCAAAGGCAAAGAAGCCAGAGGCTATGACTTGTCACCAAGGACAAGGATGAACATCTAAAGAGGAGGATGAAATCCCTTCTTCTCCCCTATTGTTGATGCTAGGGGGTTTTCCACCTTAAAATGAGAAATGAGGAGGCAAGGGTGCTAGCCTCAAACCAGGGGATGTTGCTCCACGGTAGCTATGGCCAACTACCACTAGAGGGGGTGGTGGCTAGGGATCGAGCCCTTCTTACAATCCCAAAAAAAAAAAAAATCGGGCTCAGGACTGGTCAATGTGAACACGAGCCCGACCTTATTTAATGGGCAAACTCAAATTTCAGGCCCGGTGCAACTTGCCAAGCTTAAAAATCAAGTCCAGACCCATACAAAATGCTTTAAGCTCAAGTGATTCACTTGGGATTTAAACAGCTTTAGCTGCAATCATTAATAGTTGGGGACAACTAGACTAGGAGGAACGACACACTTGACTACCACTACTAGATATTAACATAATTAATACTTGTTTTGGTGTGTAAGATTGACAAACCAAGGAACCTGTTTGCTCTTGGCTTGCTTAAACAAAAGTAATAAAGCCTAAGTTGAGCTAGGCAAAATAGTTGTGCAGGTTGGTATAAAATAATAATGAACAAAGTTGAAAGTTTCTACTAAATTGGTTGGAAATGGAGCTATCAAGTGGGCTTGGTTTAGTCAAAAAAAGCATCAAAAGCCTTGGTTTTTTTGATTTAAGATAAAGCAACTTGCACCGGTAGGCCAGCTATATGATGCCTGGAAAGCCACCTAAGACTGCGACTAGGGCTTCAAGTGTTCAAGGACATGTGATATGGGATGGTAAACAGCTATTAAAGGGAGATTTGTTTCTTAGACTATGACTTTTAATAGAAAGAGGTTCTCTTGAACCTATCATTAGGTTAATTATATATTGTCCTCGAGAAGGATCAGCCCCTAAAGAGCAGGAGAACATACTGGCTTTAGGATTAGATTAGTATTTTCATGTTACAATTAGTACGAGCATTGCCTTCCAGTGTAGTGATTAGAGGAGACATTAAATTGCTAAGCATTTGACATGTAGATTTTGGTAATTTAATACGAGAATGTTCAACTAGTACCAAAAAAAAGATTACTATCTTTGCACGCAGCAAGATAAGATTGTCTGGTAGCAAACATCACAACATGAACTTCACGTGAATAGGCTTAGCCATTTCCAGCAGATCGCCTCAACATATGATAACGTCTCCATTTTCTTTTTTTGGATGATAGATAATGGCACCATTTTCGGATAGTTGTTTGTCTTCGATAAATATACTCAAGTGATCTTCTCCACTTAGATTAAAAAAAAAAATCAAATGTACGTGCTTTGGGATGCATGTTCTTCTTTATGTAACACTACGCAATATCTATTCATACTAGTTAGTATATGGACTCTTGGCAGAGGGAGAAGGAGAAAATATATGAGTGAAGAAGTGGAGCGTCGTAATTGTTTAATTGTTGGATGAGCAGTCAATATATAAGGTTATAAAGAAGGATTCATGTTTCTTTGCATGAATTCATCATTCAATTGTGCAATGGCTATTTCAAAATCTATTCAAAGGACAAATGAAAAATTTGGATTACTTTAAATTAAGATCTTTATAGAATATGATGATGCAAAAAAAGATCAATCACTCTTTCATGCAAAAAATATATCTACAACCCCACAAATAAAGGGCAGAGATACAAATGGGGTGGATGTAAACACTCCTGCACTCCTTCCCGTCGTTAAAAAAATGGCACCATCGAAGGTGGTAGCCCAATGGAAATGGGCCTTTACTTCCATCAACACGATCCAGGTTCGAAACTAATTAAATGCTAAAATAAAATGACCTACGGTGATTATTCTTAGTAATCTTAGTGCAATTCTTAGTAATCTTAGTGCAGAGAGTAGCATTTGATCCTCTGAGAAGAATAATCTTAGTGCAATTCTTACAGAGACTGAAAGTAGCATTTGATCCTCTGACAGCTGATGTAAGTACTCACTGTAGTACTGTAATGTAAGTACTCACTGTTAGTGGTGGAGATTAGATTAGATAATGAACTCTAAATCAAATATTTATCAACAGAGAGGGGGCTCTCTCCCTCCGTCTTTCTTTTTTGCTTACCAAAGAAAAAGGAAAAAATGACCTCGAATCCCAACATTAAAGTAAATGGTCAACTCTTCTTGTTTGTGACTTCCACCCCACACAATCACTCGCGCACATTCTCATACGAATCTCACTCAACATTCCGACCCCGACTTGGCTTCTTTCCCAGAATTGCTGCGCCCGTTTCCCATTTCCCATTTCCCATTTCCCATTTCCCCCCGCTAAGCAACGGTCCCCGGATTTTGAAATTAATGAAGTCTAATCGACGCCGTTGGTTTCGCACGAGATTCGAGGCAGATCGGGGGCAGCGCGGGGTGGTCAATGCTTCGAACCCTGGCGGGAGCCACGAGGCCGGGGCCGTTGGAGACGAATCACGGCTCGACGTGTGGGCGCCTCAGGTGGCTTCGGTGCCACGTTTCGCTTCCACGGCACCGCGCCGTGTGGGCCCCATATCATGGTCGTGCTCGTGACGTCACGTCATGGGGGTGAACTTTCGGCGATGCTGCGCCTTCGTGGAGATTTATTTCCATCGAAAATAAAATCAATTCATACCCCATTACTTCAAAATAGCCATCTTTTTGGCCGCTTTTTGATCGTCTATGGTTTTGTCCTTGGACCAGCTACGTCCCCAAGGAGCTGTGAAAGCTAGATAAATGTTCTCTCAATTAATGTGCTCTACTCACCAAATTTATTCTCACGGTCGTACATAAAAAATACATTAGTAGACAACTAATAGCTAGAATCTTTGAATCTCTCTCTTTCTAAATGAGACCATATAGTATAATTCTATTCTATTTTTTATTTTGTTATATATTACATATTTTCATGATAGTAATTATTGGTAACGGTACATTTTTTGTGCTAGATAATGTTATCCAATTAGTCATGTAATGTTTGATATGTACCTTTGATGTTGAGCTACGGCAATTTTATTAGGTGGTTATGAGTAAGCTCTATTGTAAAAAAAAAATAATAATAAAAAAAAAATAAAAAAGCTACTTTCAGACTTTGTGCAAGAATCTCTTTTACAGTATTGTCTAATTTTATCATGATGTTGTCCTGATGTTCTATAACAACTTGTCTTTCTACTCAATGATGGAGCTTAACTTGTATCCAATGTGTACTCCACTTGCTCTTTAAACATGACTTGATACTATATGTAAAGCAATGTGCATATAAAACTCTAGTGAGAGACCAATATCACTCATCATAATTTTTATCCATTGGAATCGAACATTTACTTACAAATCATGCACCTCAAATCATCAAAAGCTCTGGATGAAATCTCAATTACTCAAAATGGTTTGTTGTGAGTTAAGACTTGCACCTCTCTTGGGGACAAAAATGATCATCCGAGTACATAACAATGATGTATGGTGTACGAAATTAGCCTTGTGATGAGGATGGGATGGCTTTCAGCATTGGAGGGTAAAAGGAGTGGACAGTGGACGCTTAGCCATGTCCATCATGGGAAGCAAAAAGGTGGATAGGCTTATCAGCCTTTTTGCCCGCTTAATCTTTATAAGAGAACTCCAACTCAACCACTGATCGGACACTTGCATTTTGTACCACCCTTGTGATGCTCTGTCACAATTACACCCATGAATTTTATGGCTCGTGCATGCGATGTCAGGCCCACTCTTGCCTTGTTTGTTCTACATTTATAATGGGAAATGGAAGGTAAAATTTCTTGCTTTGATCCACCACCACTTTTCTCAATACATCTATCATGTACGCATGTGGTATTGACCACATATAATTGAAGGCACCTACCAAAAGATCTACACCTCATCAAGCCAACATGTTTTCCATGCCTCAAGGATGCAACAATTTGATATCTCAAGTAATCTGCAGAAAGTATTCTGATTTCTTCTTCTCTTCCTCCTTTATTTTGTTTTTCTTCTAAATCTGATGCCCATAAGAAGATAAAAATGCATCCACTACAAACCTAATTGGCACCCAATAAATTTAAGGCTAGGGAATCCACTTGGCCTTTTCATGGGACAAAGCACATGAGGTGCCTAGTCTAAGGTGGGACTATTAAATTATATTACTTTAGCATTAATGTTTTAGCAGTTGTGGTGCAGAAGTTTTCTTCAATTGTCAAAGTTTCAGCGAACTAACTTTGCCTTCTTAATTTATATGATGTAAGAGTATCTTAATGATATAATATTTTTTTAAAATGTTATAAAAGTTGTTTACTCCATTATGGTGAAAGATTGCTCAACTCATGTAGGAAAATTAACCTCATTGCTTTAGGAGTATATTCACTACTAAAAGGTAAATGTTGCTAAGCTCCAACATGTCACACATTGGTTAATACTACAATTTTTTAATGAAGTTGATTTATTATTTCTAAATATTCTAATGATTTTGAATAAGGATGATTTAATTAACATCACATGAATACAAGAACTGTAACTTAAATACTGATTTGATAACCAAAATCTCGATCAAATATGTGTCTTTATGATGAGGTGTCGACATCTACAATAGCTAATTCAACAATGCATCTCCTTAAACAATAAGTAGGTATCGTGGCCAATGATTATTTGTTTATGTGTTAAACAAGCATCACTAGATTTTAATAATATCCTGGTGTGCTATGATTAACTAGTTCCAAATAAGGTGTCCCCCAAAAGTTTTTGTAAATTCAATGGCTAACTTTGATTTTTCACTTAAACATGTATAATTAAAGATCTCGTTAACATTGCTTTACAACCATCTTTGAAGGCTCTATTGATCTCTTATAGTGGGGAGAGAACTCTTGTTCTTTACATGTCATGGGAAGAACTCTAGCTATGCAAACTGGAGCCATAACTCAAAAAATGAAGATTATAGCAAACTAATCTTTGACACAATTTAATGAGCATATAAAGTAAATTTACCATTACACTTCAAAGACACTAGCAAATAATATTCTATATATTAATAAATATTTTTTTAACTCCTAGTTACAAGGCTAAGTCAGTCACTACACTAACGATATATTATCCTTAGATGTTTAATCTATTGATATTGCATTTCAAATAGACCATGAATTTGGTACTAAAAAAGAAATGGACATTTTTGTTGAGAAAAACGAGAGGGTTGTAAAGTTGATCCAACAATTCTCACTAAGTTGGTAATTTGCCATCATATGTTTGTAGACTAATGTATTCATTCTATTCATTAAACCTCATACCATACACATCACATGATATCTGAATTGCAAGTATCATTAAGGTAAAGACATACCAACACTACAAATCTAGTTGTCAAAATTAAATTTGATAGCTAAACTTAAATGATATAATAATATAAAGGAGAAAACATGCACCTCAAGAACAACCTGGAAGAAATATGAGTAGTGCTTTATTAATTATAGTTAAGGGTGAAAGCCATGCTTAGCTAATACCTTGACATTTTTGTTGTTCATTGGTATAATTCATTATTTCAGCATTATTTATTTTACATTCTACCCAATTTTTGAGAAAAGAAAAATAAAAAATGAAATCTACAATACCTTTTGATAATAAGGTTGAAAACAGATTCGATGCAAATTGGATACTAGTAGATCCACATATGTATCCATATTTTTTAGTGAATATGGATATGGATACTAAACAGATACCAAAATTAGTAACCATATTTTATTCTAAATAAATATAGATAAAAATAATATATTAAGAATAGCTAAATTTGTTTCAAACAGATGCGAATAAATCTATATCAATATTTCATCTATCTGAATATGGATATAAGATGGATGTTATTTGGGCATAAATCATATATTAAGTATAATTCAAAAATTAAAACCGACATAAATGATATAATCATAAAGGATTGGAGCAAAGTTCACTATTAAAATTGCTTGTAATGCACTATATAACAAAGTAATGGTTAAGGCATAGTTATTAAACCTACGTGGATACCAATTAAGCCAAAGATTTGGATCGCCAAGCCAAACTTATTTTAAAAGTTAAAAATTATTGAAATATAATATATAATATAAAGTTATATTTAAAACTTTTCTACTTTAAATACTATTAATACTCTTTAACTACAACCTAATAAAAAGAATCATTGGTTATTTATTTTTTATAGATCTTGTAATTAAGAAAATAATTATATGTAGAAATTATTGATATTTTCAAGTATTTTAAATAAAAATGTTTCGTGAATATCATAAAGATAAGATGAAGCTATTCATTTTCATTTTTTATCAAAAGAAAAGGACCAATTTTTTAAAAAAATATTATCAAAATATGAAATATTATACTATAATTTAATTGACTAAATTTTGTAATATGTGTAAGTTTTGAATAAGTATAATAAAATATGATTATATAACAAAATTGTATATTGTCACATAACTGAGTGGTTATTAACTATCTTAGAGGCCATTGATTTCCTTGTACATGTTGTAAGTAAATGATTTTTGCCTTTATCTATGTAGTTTACAATCTTTTTAACTTTATACCTTCTTATAGATTTGAAAAATATTTAAATCTAGAACTAGTATTAGGAAAAGTTTATAAGCATGTATTGGAATCTATATCCATATTCGATAATATACAAGAATTTTCATTTAAATCTCCTGATATAGGTGGTTTATATTTCTTTTTTACCAAATATCTAGAGTTAGATCCATATTTGATACCTAGCAAAATTTATAAGCTTGTATCCAAATTCATATCCATATTCCAATTTATTTTTAAATTGGGTATTTGGATCCATATCTCAAAAAACTTTAAAATCCATACCAAATCCAATATCTGACAAAATTTGTAAGCATAATTTATGAGCATGTAATAGGATCCATATATAGGTTCATTGGGATACAAGGAATACAAAAGTAGATATAATATAAAAATATCAGATAATTTTCAATTTGTCATACCCTAGATCAAGGCTCGAGCCAAGCATGCAATAGACGACTGCACATGCTTAGGAATTGATCCCATAGGATATGCAAGGTCTATCTGTTTATGAATATATAATCACATCAATCCAAGTCAAGTGTGGTAAAAGCAAATTTACAAATATTTTTATTCAATACAAAGATAATTTCTTCAAGACTAATAAGAAATAAAACAAGATCTACCAAAGGTCCAAAATAATTTTTTATTCAAAGATAGCTAAGCAAATAATACCTAAATCCCTATGCTTCTCACTAATATGTCTCAAGCCTAAAAAGATCTTCTGGATCTAAAAAAAAAAAAAGAAAGAAAGAAAAAGGGAGTGAGCTTTACAGGCTTAATAAGTTATCAAGATTTATGAGGAATCAAGCATAATTAATTTATAAAATATAATAATAGTAAAATATAATAACATAATTTTTTTCAAAATATGCCATGTATATTAGTAAAATCTAAAAGTTCTCTCATAATTTTTAGTGACTACGATCATGATCAACCCCATAGTAAGATTCAAAGAAGACTAACTCCGAAGAACAAACACGCGATGCATCGATATATGCTAGCGATTAGCCTCGATTGGCTAGGCTTGAAAGAAACTAGCTTTGATACTATTTAATCTATCAATCTTCGGCCCAAGGCTTGAGCCAAGTGCACGCACTACAACAAACACCGCCTATGGCCATGAAATTTCAGTAATACTCAAAAAAAGTGCTACTATAAATACTCTCTAGTGATAATTTTAAAGAATATCATAAAAGATATATAACATTATATTATTTTGTCAAGAGTATTACTAAAAGTTATTATCTAGCAATGGTATCATATAACTATTATAAGAAATTATATTCTATTGTAACTATTTTAAAAATTATCATAATAAATCTATAATATTGTGATGGTTATTAAAGACATTACTAAAATTTATAATATTATGATTGTATTATATAAGAATAATATTTTATGATTAAACAGAATCTAGTTGGCAATATTTATAATTCTATTATAAAATATTAATTATTTATCAATGAAATAAATTTTACCATTTATATATCATTATATAACTAAGATTTTTATTATTAATTATTTATAGATTATTTTTATGATAAATTAGTATCATTGAAAACTAGTTTATATTTTTTTTGTGATGATAATATTTAATCACTAAATATATATTTAAACTTTTAAAAAAAGATACTGCATATATTTAATAAATTTTAAAATTAATATGATTTCAACTATATAAGTCAAGATAGTTTAATAATTAAATAAAAATAAATTTTGATATGAAATTCATTATCAATATCGAATGCACAATATCACAACCAAATAATTATCTATCATGTAACTACTAAAAAATGTATATGAAAATAGATTTAACCAAGAATTTGGATTTGATCCAATCTAAGTTGTATTAAAATATATATGAAAATTTAAGGATCACTTATATAAAATGCATAATATATATAAAGTTTTAAAATATTATATATTAAATGCCATTATTTTTTACTTACTATATAAATAATAAGAATTATGAATTATCTACTTTTAAAGAACTTTAAAAAATATTTATAATTATATAAATATGTTAAAATTATTTATATTTTAAAAATATTTTTAATAGTAAGATTTTCAAAATATTATAAAGAATAAAATAAAATAATTTATTTTTAATTTTTTTAAAAGAAGAGAATTGATTTTTTTATGAAAATAATTAATTATTAAAATTAAAATATCATAATATATCTAAAATAAATATATTTTATAATATGAATAAGTATAATAAACCATAACCCTATATTAGAAGTTAATATTATCATTATGGCTAAGTATTAAATAACTATACAATAGATCTTATCTTCGATTCACTATATAGGTGATTAATTAAATTATAAAATATATCAAATACAGGAATACCATATATGAACATGACTTTAAGGGGATAATATTTTATTATAAATTGAGGATAATATTTTATTATAAATTGTAACCATCCCTACAAGATGACATAATAGTTTTTAACGACACCACCTATTACCATAGTTTACCGACCATTGGTATAGGCTTTATCAATAGGTTTTTATATTTTTTGCCATGATTTTAACCGCCACTATTGATCTTTTTTATTATAGTAGTCTTGTTTAACAAGTAAAAGTTTATAAATAAAAAAATAAATATAATTTTTGCCGAGCAATTACTTGTCAGGTGTACACACATGTGGCTTATGCTTATAGCCTCTAGAATAAGAAAATATTATGATATATTTATCTCTAGAACACAATATAGAACTAATGGAGATGTTTGTCAGTATCGACCATCCAATGAGCTGACCAACCGCGCTTGATGAAAGCCTATCTATTAGATGGCTTAAGAACCCACCAATTAACTTGTCATTATCTAGTTATCTTATATGTTGATAATATTGACTCAAAAAATTGCCTAAAGTTCTGAGTATTGATAGTATTTAATTGGGGATTTTTCAAGTAGAAATTTATTTTACTGGTAGGGGAACATCTGCCAATTCTTTGAGGAATACTCATGGTATAAGCATGCATGCACCTGGTGTATAGAATATCATTCAAGTGCTTTTTCCTATTTTTCTAAGAGCCAGTGAAGAGATAAATACATTTCGGTCCCAACCTATTATTAATTTTCTATATTTTACACCTGTTGAAGTTTTTATCTTGCTTGGGTTGATATGTACGGGTACCACCTAATACCATACATACATACATACATATACATACATACATACATACATACATACATACATACATACATATACAGAGAGAGAGAGAGAGAGAGAGAGAGAGAGAGAGAGAGAGAGAGAGAGAGAGAGAGAGAGAGAGACTTGTGCACATTATCTCATTCAATAGAAATTGGAAAAATAGAAGGTATCAACTAATATATGCATATTGATCAATATTTTTTAAATAAATTTTAAAATCTACTTAAATATAATTTTAAATCTTGGATTAGTCTTTTGGACAAAAATTTGGTTTGACAATGTCATTTGAGATTGCAAAAAAAAAAATCGTAATTCATCTCGATCTTGGCTACTCATCGAGATGACTTAGATCTAAAACCCTTGCTCATTTTAAACCTTAAACAATTAAAAGAAATATGTTAAGGAGTAATTACCATGCATTTTATTTCATTTAGCAACTTCTACCGTACAAATGTTGTTCATTTTATTTATCAACATACATTTTCCCTAGTTAGTTTAGTTTTAACCTTATTAAAAGGGTGTAGGTCCAAATCTTACTAGTATAATCGCAAAGGACATGATTCATATAGTATCAAATAAAAAAATAATTTACAAAATTTTGAATAACTAAAAACAAAAAAAAAAAAGGAGTTATCTTACCAATGCATTATATTGGCATAAAATAGAGAATCAAGAAAAGTAGATAGTAAAATCTAATTAAGATGAGCGGAAACTAATGAAATAAAAAGTATACTCTTTTGCATTATTTTTATGTCATAGGATAATAGAATTTTTTGCGAAAGACATGAAAAAGTTCGGTACCTCAAATTTTCCACCCAAAAAGTCATTCAACGACGTGTTGTAATTTTACTGTTCCCTTTATTTGGTATCATGATATGTGCCACGTAATGGAGCAGAGTCAAAGGTGCTCAAGGTAGTTGAGCTACTTTTTTGAGTGATTTCTTCAAGTTACTGACGCGTTGGATGATAATTAAATTTAGTAGGCTAGGAATTTAGTATTATTTGTTTATAGGCATATTATAACAATGCTTTTTCAATATAAATCACTGTGCCTATAATTTGTTCCGATTTGTTGCTTAGCTCCATATTTTCTACCTACTCTTAATTTGCAACTCTAGTCATCAAATACACAGCAAAACATCTCCGCATAATGAATAGTGGATGTAAATTTAATTTAAAGGGCAGTATGGGCAAGGACTTTATGTTTTGGCCTAAAGGATAGATGATGCTCATATTTTAAGGTCATTCCAATCGTATGACATGTCCCATGTAAGCTATACACGAAAAATACGGAACAATATGTGAAGCTTGCACACTGCTTATCCTTGTGCCTCCCTCACAAGCTATATTTCACCTTGGTTGACCAAATCCGGAAAAACAAAATAAAAGCAAACATAAATAGGCAGCAAATAGAATTATTCTAAAATGAGAATGCACTTATACTGTATGGCTTGAAGCATGAGAGGCTCGCAGACCATCTCCACACTCCAACCCCCATTTCCTCCTATATATATCCCTCCCAACCCCTTCTTTTTTCCCCACACACAAGCCCCTCTCCTCTCCCCACGCCATCTCTCCTATTCTTTCTCCAAAACCATTTCCATTCTCTCAATATCTCCCCTTCCTCCAAGCCTTGCCTTGCCACAACCACCACCACCATGCCCGAAGCTCCCAATCTTGTGCAGTCCTGGGCCACTGCTTCTGTCCCGGAGGAACACCACAAGGTTCTTGACTACATCGAGGATGTGACCGTTAATGCCGACCAGGTCCAGCGCCGGGTGCTCTCGGAGATCCTTACCCAGAACGCGCCTGCCGAGTATCTGCACCGCCATGGACTATCCGGCCATGCCACCGCCGACATCGACGCCTTCAAGCGCCTCATCCCTGTCATCACCTACGAAGATCTCCAGCCCGACATCCTCCGCATCGCCCATGGCGACCCCTCGCCCATCCTCTCCGGCCGCCCCATCTCTGAGTTCCTCACTAGGTTTGTTGATCATCACTTTCCCATAAACCTTGCCACCAATTCGTACACCAGCTGGCAGTGCACCACTAAAGTTGTTATATGGTTTATTTATTCGTTGTAGCTCCGGGACATCGGGCGGTGAGCGGAAGCTCATGCCCACGATCCACGATGAGCTCGACCGTCGATCGCTTTTCTATAGCCTGATGACGCCGGTGATGAGCCAATTCGTGCCGGGCCTCGACAAAGGCAAAGCAATGTACCTCTACTTCGTCAAATCCGAGTCCCGGACCTCCGGCGGCCTCGTCGCCCGCCCGGTCCTCACCAGCTACTACAAGAGCCGCCACTTCCTCGACCGGCCCTTCGACCCCTACAACATCCTTACCAGCCCCAACGAGGCCATCCTGTGCTCGGACTCGTACCAAAGCATGTACGCCCAACTGCTGTGCGGTCTGGTCCATAGCGCCGACGTGGTCCGAGTAGGCGCAGTCTTCGCCTCCGGCTTCCTTCGGGCCATCAAATTCCTGGAGAAGCACTGGCCTCGTCTGTGCGGTGACATCAGGACCGGCATGCTGGACCCCCAGATCACCGACCGGGTCGTGCGTGAGGCCGTCGAGCGCGTGCTCCGGCCGGACCCCGGCCTCGCAGGCCAGATCGAGGCCGAGTGCAGCAAGGCCTCGTGGCAGGGCATCATCCAACGGATATGGCCTAACACCAAGTACATCGACATCATCGTCACCGGCGCAATGGCGCAGTATATCCCCACTCTCGAATTCTACGGTGGGGGACTCCCATTGGCATGCACGATGTACGGGTCGTCGGAGTGCTACTTCGGTATTAACCTCGATCCCATGTGCAAGCCTAGCGAGGTTGCCTACACCTTGATCCCCACCATGGCCTACTTTGAGTTCCTTCCAGTCCATTATATTAACAACGGCGCCAAGGATTACGATCAACGAGACCTGGTCGACCTCGTTGATGTGAAGCTTGGGCAGGAGTACGAGCTCGTCGTCACTACCTACTCCGGTATACATATACATAGCGATTAATTATCAAATAATTTTGTTTCAATATCCTGTTAATTAGATCAGTACTAGTGGTGATACTTTGGACTTGTCATGACACAGGGTTGTATCGATATAGAGTCGGCGACGTGCTTAGGGTCGCCGGATTTAAGAACAAGGCGCCGCAGTTCAATTTTGTGCGGCGGAAGAATGTGGCGCTGAGCATTGATTCGGACAAAACCGACGAGGTCGAGCTCCATGCAGCGGTGAGGAATGCGGTGAACCACCTGGAGCCGTTCGGGGCGTCGCTGGTGGAGTACACGAGCTACGCCGACACCTCGAGCATTCCAGGCCACTACGTGCTCTTCTGCGAGCTGAAGGCCGGAGGGACGGCGGTGCCGCCGTCGGTATTTGAGGACTGCTGCCTGGCGGCGGAGGAGTCCCTGAATAGCGTGTACCGGCAGGGGCGGGTGTGCGACAAGTCGATCGGGCCGCTGGAGATCCGAGTGGTGGAGGAGGGGACGTTCGACAAGCTGATGGACTACGCGTTGAGTCAGGGAGCATCGATCAACCAGTACAAGGCGCCGAGGTGCGTGCGGTGGGGGCCGGTCGTCGAGCTGCTCGACGGCCGGGTACAGTCCCGGTTCTTCAGCCCAAAGTGCCCCAAATGGGTTCCAGGACACAAGCAATGGAGCATAGATAATGGTGGGATCTAATAATGATCCTTTGAGAAAAAATTGAGATGTTAGCCTTCAAATAATCATGGTAGCTAGTCACCACCTTTAGAGCTAGATAGGTCTGCCTTGATCTCTTTTATTTCTTTTTGTTTGTTTTTCCCCCTTAGCTTTCTGTTGTTTTCCTTTCCATCTCCATTTATGTACAAATTGTTCCTTTTTAAGGAAGTTTTTATATCACTTTTCTTTTTTAATCCTAAAATGAAGAATGTTTTGGTAAGTCTTATTTTTTTAATTTTTCGGTTATGATGTTTTTATGCCTCACACTTTCCAATTTATGCCAAGAGTCCTGCTCACCAGAGGCTCATGGACCGTTCTTGGAACAGCACTCTGAGAGCAACGCCACCAGGCTTCCTAATTTCTGGCGAGCAGGAAATAATAATGTGCTCAACGCTTTATAACAAAGTTTGGGCTCTGACACATGGTTCTACGAATTTAGTTGTTGGATGGCTAACTTTCTCTACATGTTTTATGTCTGCACTCTTCTTTCAGCTTGGCTGGCGTTAGTTCCGTGCTCGGAATCAACGACGTGTTCCATTAAATCTGGAAAGAAAGTCTGGTAGTCTGATGTGAGTTGTGCTAAAAAATTAGGTGAATTCAGGGACTTCTTTCTGAATGTTTGCTGCCGTGGTTGACATGGTTCACAACATTGTTTTCTTTATTTTGTCACATTGTATGCAAGCCTTCGATATATACTGCTTTACTTCCGGGAATTTCATGTAGAGAAGCCATATCTCCCACACGAAAGCAACATAGGAAGAACGGATTGGGAGAGAGGGTCAAAAGGAGAATGCAGTGGAAAACTAGACCAAGCTACAACATTATCTACCATAAAATTTAGAATTTGAGACTGAGAAGCTATGGCACCCTCCATGCTTGCTAACTTTGATTATTAATTAACAAACAGATTAGTGTCACTAGTGGTAGAATTATTTCAGAGATCTCACGTCAACAAATAACCTCCAAGTAAATACACAGTGATGACTCCATTATCCTTTGTAATCAACTTGAATTTTATGAGAGGTTTCACACTTGATCATAGCCGAAAGGCCGAGAAAGGTATATTATGAGAGGTAGCAGAAAGATATCTTGAGGTTTGAATAGATGAGTGGGAAATATGATATCTGTTTCCTAGCCACATCCAAGGTGTTCCTTAGCTTTTGACACGAAGGAAACAGATTCCTGACAAGCACTGCCACATCTGGTTTGATGTCAGAGTGTGTTGTGTTATCGGACAAATTTTTAGGGAATCAGTTCCTTACGTTCCACTGCTTAAAAAGGATTCCTGTTGGGGACCTGACGCTCACAAACGGAGAGCTTATCCCAATCCCAAAGCTCAAATAATAAAACAAACAAAATTTGGATGAGTCTGCATGGACCGTTCGGCGGCATTCGGGGTCCAACTAGACACTTTTTTATGGTCATGCTCCGTGATGGGCCAAATGTGAAAGACCTGTTTTTCGATTTTTAGTTCTTTGTTTGCTTTCTTTTTCTCATTTTCTTTTGTGCATGTCAGGTAAGAAAATGCCTTCTATTATCACTATCTATTGCAAAACCATATATATCCCTTTGCTGATATCTTGAAATATCAAAATTTCTTGATTATTAATTGCTATTATCGACACATTGGCCCGCTGAATAGCATGCTAATCGGTGTTGATCAAACATGTACTGGTATTGGATCCAGAACAAACGCAATGATGGTAAAAAAAAAAAAAAGAAATTAAAAAAATAAAAGCTAAAACAAAGAGTTTGGTTTCAACTCTCAAAACAGCCTTACCTCACCAAAAAGAATTCTATCCCAACACTCTTCCCATAACTCTTTCCCCCTCTTAGTAAAACCATATACTATCTCTCCCATTACAAAACAAAAACATCACCATCTTCTTCTAAAAGATGAAAACATCACCATCCTACTTCAACTAAAAAATCAAACTCAGAAGTGTTATGCATAAGCGCACCTAACTCAAGTGGACTAGCACTAAAAGATAAATTATTCCAAGATATAAGAATAAACTAAGAACAAAATTCTAGTACAAATATGCTAAATAATGGATTCCCAATGCTCCCTTTTATTATAAAGTCTGTGTCGACAATTAAGTAACATAGCTCCTTTATTGGATCGACTCCTTCAATGCATATTTTGGAGTAGGCAATATCGTCTAACACTTTCTTCAGCATTGACTCTATAGTCACTATGCGGAGATTCTATTAAGTGTCTAGCTTAGATCAATAAACATCAAGTTGCAAGATGCAATTATTGTAAGAACCAACTGCATTCATATGCCTTTAGTTGAGCAGCCTCATGTGCCTGCTTATAGCATCTTTCTAAACATAGAATCAAATCCTTATTTGCAAAATCTTCTAATGATTCAAAATTAATTAGAGTAGCTTCAAAATTAACCATAAAATCAAACTCTATCGAATATCAAGGCACAAAATGAATCATTTGCGGCAAGAATATCTTGTTACTTGATCTCTAAATATTTTTCAAAATTAATCAGCTCTTCATCTACATGGCCGACTAATTTTCCGAAAGAAACACTATATCTTTGATAGCTTCATATCATAAGACCCTTCTAAATGGTTTAGCTCTTTAATATAGATCTCCATGACTAAAACAATCATAGTATCCTTAGACTCTTTCTAAATATTTTCAAAATTAACCGGTCATTCAATTATGAATTCTACTGAACTTGATATAATATCCATCTAATCAAGCTCCTCTTACCCCCTTTTTTTCTTTTGTGGACTTGGTTGATCCTAAGTTGGTCAACTTTATTATATTCTGAGTTTTTTGAACTTGATCGAATCTTTGATTATGCTCTTCCAACTTTAAATCTTTATCTTTAAATTGGTTATACTCTTTTTTAAAATTTTCAAAAAGAAATTAGAATCAAAATCCACTCTTCAGATAATTTTTTTATTTGAGATACCTCACCTTACTAGATCTTGAGTGGATAGCTATAAGAATTTTTCATATTTTCTTTGGATCTTTTATGTCATGGATATAGAGATATTTCTCTAGCAGTCGAAGTTTAAATAATTTACATCATCTTTTTAAATTTTAGATTCCACTTTTCTTTCACAACCCATTATTAGTAGTATCTGTTAGCATTATCTTTGATTCTTCTAAGATATTGCAAAAATCTTGTCCCGCTAAAACCACCAATAATCAATTTGCCACTCCAAAAATTGCACTACTTTAAAGAAATATAATGAAGCCACACACCACATGGTCACATTCTAACCTCGCTTTGATACTTTGTAGAGTCATAAAGATAAGAACCACCAATCTCACAATTTATAACTTTAATACTACATAGAATGATAAACAAATGAATCATCAATCTTAAAATCTATAGCTCTAATACCATATAAATACATAAATATATAGGGCTGGAATTAGGCTCGGGCCGGTTCGAAGCCCATCGGGTCAGCCTTCGGGCTCAATCCAAAATGGTTCAAATCGGGCTTGGGCATAAATATAGGGCTTGTTTATCTATCAGACTGGGCTTGTGTATACCTTTAGCCCGATCCAAACCTGGCCCAGGCCCAAGTTGAATTTTAGCTTAATCTAGAGTCTGAATATCTAGCCTGAGCCTAATTCCCTTCTCCAATTATTTTAGCCCAAATAACTGACCTGAATTAGCTCGAGCGTAATCAATTAGCCAACATTTGCTAATTAATTCAATCAAGTAGCCAGAATATTTATATATGTTCCATCTTTCTGACTTCCCCCATCATCCATCGAAAAGCCCTAGCACCTACTAGTCCATGTCCGTCCGCCCTCAACCCCGGCAAAGACCCCAACACATTGACTCCACCTTAGGCAATGGTAGCAGTGGCCTCCTCACCTCCCTCAACCTACCCTCCCTCTTCCCCTCCTCCCGCAAGTAGTTGGAGGAGATGTCCCCTTGGACCCGCACCCACCTCCACTGCCTCCTCTATGACTCCCTCTGTCGCTTGTCCTGTGGCCCTATCGCCTTCCATTGGTGCCACTACCATGGTGCCATTGATTGGGCCCCCTCGACAAGAACCTCCGCCATGAGCTCGTCCATTATGGTGACCTCCTCCAGGTCGCCTTCCACTCCCATCCTAAAGCCCTGCCGATGTTGTTAGAAAACTAAGCAGTTACATGCATGTATTTCAAAAATAACTTTGAATTAATATAACAATGGAAGACATCTAGATTAAACCCCTTTAACCTAGCATGTATTAGATCTAATTTGTTGCCCAGTTAAACGACCCAAGGAGGGGGGGGAGGGTGAATTGGTTTATTAAAACTTTTAATAAATTTAGTGAGTGATATGCAGAGTAAATAAAAAACTGTGTAGAACAGAAAGTTACTAAGCAATAGAAAAAAAGACCAATACACAAGAGGAGAAGCACACACACAAGCACAACGAATTTATAGTGGTTCGGTGTACTTTTAGCACCTACATCCACTTTCTAAGTGATCTTTTGAAAATTTCTACTATAATCACCTGATTACAGCGTATTTATTTTCACCGAGCTCACAAATAAATTCAATTGATTTTATCTAGTCCAACCAATCAAAATCTTTACAAATCTTCAACCTAAGGCTTCCTTAAACTAAATTAAGTTTAGTATAAGAAAAAAACCTTCAAGTATTATCCCCTGCTAATACTTATACAAAAGGATTGAATGAAATGAAAGTACAATACAGAAATCCTATTTTTCGATTAGCTTATTGTCGATGAAGCTTTCTTTAAGGAAGCCTTGAATGCTCACAATAAACTTTTCTCTTCCTTCTTTGAATGCACTTTATGATCTCAAGAATAAGTTGAATGGAAGCAGGTAAGCCTTCTTGAAGACAAGAATATCTCAAAGCACTCTTTTTCTTTTTTGTTCTTTCTTTCTTCAAAATGATAAATTAAGCTTGAACAGTATTTTTATTTTGTATTTTTCTTTTTTCTTTTTTTCTTAATCATTTCCAAGGAGTTCTAGTTGATATGATGTGGATTCAAGCCAAATATTTGAAAAAATCAGATCTAGAATTTCAAGACTAGATCTTAAAATTTTTTCAAGATCAGGCAACGAAAGACTAAAATTAATCAAAATTAATTTTAAAAAAGCAGAGAATTCCTAGATTTAAGATCCTATTGAAGGAAAATCCTGATTTTCTAATCCAGATTCGTTCAGATCTGATCAGATCAAGAGATATATTTCAAAAATTTTTCTCTTGATCCCAATCAGATCTTGATATATTTTAGATCTGATTATTATTATTATAAAAATTAAAATAAAATCAGATAAATTAAATCAAGTTTAACTTACCTTGATATGGGTAATCCTATTATCCATTGATGATCCTGTATGCAGCGGAAGGTTCTGGATCTAGCCACGTAAGTGCTTGGCCTCTACCGATATCCACTCAGGTCGGATCTGGAGATCCTCTTCTTCTCTATCATATCTTCAAAAATCAGATCTGGATCTGATCTGGAGGATCTTCGAAACTTCTTTTGAAGATCAACAGTCATCCTTTGCAGCAGCGCAGTCTTCTAGCTTTTAGTCGCCTTTCTTTGATCTGGATCGCACCAACCAAAAATCCAAAACTCCTTTTGGATGTGGAGAGGAAGGGAAGAAGATGGTTTGGCATGGAGGAAGAGGGGAGAGGCGGCCTTAGAGCATGGGGAATTGTGATTCAATCATCTATCTATATCTGTTTGAGTTGGACGCAGGGTCTTATTTATAGACTGACTGTGATCCAACTTCTCTTCTTTCCAATCAATCATAACTCTTTGTAAAATCAGATCTAAATCTGATTGGTGGGAATAGAGTCTCCTAAATTTCTCCTTAGAGGGTGCCTAAGATCAGTCAAAGTTGATTCTTAGGAGAACTCTAATTGAAATCCAAAAAAGGAGATGGAGTCCCTGTCCAACAGGGACTCCTAGGCACCTCCAACTTGGGCACATGCTTAGGGTGGCGTGCGCCCTCCTTCTTGCCAGATTCTGGCAGGAGAAAAAGCCCCCACTAGCTCTCCAATAGGTGCATGGCATTTGATCAAAAGTCAAAGTGTCAATGGTCAACATTTGACCAGTCAAAGGTAGACTTTTGACCAAAGTCAAAGAATAAGAAATGGCAGATGACAAAAAATGATAGGTAATATTTTATAAAATAAGACAACCTTTTCTGACTTGGATAACCTCCAGTTAGACCATATGAAGGCCTCTGATTGAGTATAAACTTTTTGACTCAGTTAGGACAACTTATTTATGATAGCAAAAGAAGAACGTTAGATTCAATCGAGTGCTAGCACGATTTTCTTGAACCTAATTGAATCTCATTCAAATCAATTGAACTGAACCAGTTTAATTGATGATCACCAGATTCAAATCCTTATTTGTGTGATCCAGTTAGGTTCAGTTCTGTATGGTAATGAAATATGTCATGATCTCTATCATCGACATCATCGAAACTCCTTTCGATGGATCAAAACTCTTTTGATTCGAACAGCTAGAATGATCGATCATCTAAATCATTCTAATTGCTCCCAAAATCCACCAGTGACACCTAGCAGTATATGGTGGCAACCCATCAGAGCTGAATGCAAAACCTCTTGGTGCAGCTACCTATGTGATTAAGTCCTTCTATCTTGAGCCCCGATCAGATTAGGGTTAAGGTAAACTCGTCAAACCCTAGTTTCTATCATATGATGTAATCATTCGATTTGAGTCTCGATGTGAAAATCTAAATAGAAACTCTTTCTATTATTTCACTCTGCCATGGCCATGGACTTCTAGGACTTGATTCTCATGATCATCATAGGGCTGCTCCTCTACCACCGAGGTAGATAGATTCCATCTTGATGCTATCCAGTTTCTACAATGAACATGCTATAGCCAACATACACCTCAGGGTTCCATATGGCTAGGAGATCGAGTAATGGTGTAGTCAAACTATAACACCCTCAAGGTGAACTGCCGATGCACCTCAGGTCAAAGAACCAGACACACTACTACAGCATCGAGTCAGTCATTGATGAGAAGGTAGACTCCCTAATGACTACTCGAGGTGGTCACGCTCAGTGCCCTCATTCTCTAACGAGTACCTGTACTCTCATTTTGGTGTCTCCACACCATAGACTCAAGACTCATCTACTAAAGAGAAGCAATTGTACACCAACCTTTCAGGATCAATCACCATCCTCGTGATGATCCTATGATCGAAAGCATTTTATGAGTTAATAATGATTATTCATGTCTTAAATTTTCAACTCTTGAAAATATGAATTATCATTACCATTAACTCAAAGGATGTATCACAGACACTAAATACACATATGTGATAGAAAATAATCCATTTTATTGATATTAATCAAAATTATAATTTTGCCCCTAGAAGTGTATTACAAGTGTCAGCCAATTCTGGCTTTTAGGGCACATATATCTAACAATCTCTCCACTTATCCTAAAGCCAATTGGCTATAAGTCTAAGTCCCATCTTCTCAAGGTGGACTTCGATCTTCTGCTGGCCCAACGGCTTTGTAAGTGGGTCTACCACATTGTCTGTGGAGTTGACTCTCTTGACCTCGACATAACTCTTTTCGAGGTAATCGTGGATGAGGTGGTATCGCCACTCAATATGCTTGGATTTTTGGTGAGACCTTGGCTCCTTAGCAAGGGCTATGGCGCCATTGTTGTCGCAGTATAGAGGAATGGCATCTGATGGCATTACTCCAATTTCTGCAGCAAACTTTTTATACCAGAATGCTTCCTTCGCAGCCTCTGATGCAGCGATATATTCTGCTTCCATGGTGAAATCTGCTATCACCGTTTGCTTGAAACTCTTCCAGCTGACAGCACCATCATTGCACACAAACAGACTCCCAGATGTCAACTTTCGATCATCTATATCGGACATGAAATCCGAGTCTGTGTATCCCTGGACTTGGAGTTCTCCATTACCAAAGACCAACATCATATCCTTAGTTCTTCTTAAGTACTTAAGGATACATTTCACAGAAGTCCAGTGTTCTTCACCTGGATTTGACTGATATCTGCTTGTGACACTCACAGCATGGGCTATATCAGGTCGTGTACATAGCATGGCATACATGAGGCTCCCTATTGCAGAAGCATAAGGGATCTTGCTCATGCGTTCTATTTCCTCAGGTGTGCTGGGGCACATCTTCTTGAAAAGATGAATACCATGTCTGAAGGGTATTAATCCCCTCTTAGAGTTTTCATACTAAACCTCTTTAGTACTTTCTCTATGTACATCTTCTGTGAAAGTCCTAGCATCCTATTCGGTCTATCCCTATAGACCTTAATTCCTAGAATAAAGGATGCTTCGCCTAGGTCTTTCATAGAAAATTCCTTGGAAAACCATAATTTAACTGTTGTTAACATGGGAATATCATTCCCAATAAGGAGGATGTCATCCACGTACAATACGAGGAAGACAACAGCGCTCCCACTGACCTTTTGAAAAATACATGATTCCTCTTCATTTTTGATGAAACCAAATATTTTGATCACATCATTGAAACGAGTGTTCCAGCTCCGAGATGCTTGCTTAAGTCCATATATGGACCTTTGCAGCTTGCAAACCTTGTGATCAGTATCACTGGATGTGAAACCTAGCGGCTGTTCCATATAGATATCTTCCTCAAGATATCCATTCAAGAATGCCGTTTTCACGTCCATTTGCCATATTTCATAATCGAAATAGGCTGCAACGGCAAGCAATGTGCGGATGGATTTTAGCATAGCCACTGAAAAAAAGATATCCTGATAGTCAATGCCTTCATGTTGACTATAACCTTTTGCCACTAGTCTAGTCTTGAATGTCTCCACATTCTCATCTACACCAATCTTTCTCTTGAAGATCCATTTACACCCAATAGGTACTATACCTTCTGGTGGATCTACCAAGGTCCAAACTTGGTTTGAGTGCATCGAGTCAATTTCTGACTGCATTGCCTCTAGCCATTTCTCGGAGTCGATATCTGATATCGCCTCATTGTAGGTTTTGGGATCATCACCATGAGCACCATTACCTATGAGAAATATTTTTTCTACTTTCTCTGAAATAATACCTAAGTATCTCTCAGGGGGATGGAAAACTCTTTTCGATCTACGAGGTGGAGGAGGTAGTGTTCTTATTGGCTCAACCTGATTTGGTTCCAATTGGTCCTTAGCTCGTTGTACTTGTGAGACTTTCTCATCAAGCTTAATCTACTTTCCAATGCCGCTATCTTGAATAAACTATTTTTCAAGAAAGATGGCATGTCGACTCACAATCACATTGTGGTCTTCTGGAATGTAGAAATAGTATCCTAATGACTCTTTAGGATATCCTATGAATCGAGCTCTAAAGGACCTAAACTCTAACTTGTCCGCTTGTTGTCTTTTGACATGAGCCGGACAACCCCAAATTCTGAGATGACTCAAACTTGATTTCTTACCATGCCATATCTCATACGGTATGGTAGGAACGATTTTAGAGGAAACCCTATTCAGTAGATAAATTGAAGTTAATAATGAGTGTCCCCAAAGAAAATCAGGGAGGTCTGTGAAGCTCATCATGGATCAACCATATCTAATAGGATCTGATTTCTCCATTCTGAAACTCCGTTGAGTTGAGGTGTTCCTGGTGGAGTCCATTGAGAGACTATGCCATTTTTCTTGAGATAGTCTAGGAATTCTCGGCTAAGGTATTCACCTCCTCGATCTGATCGAAGAACCTTAATGGATTTTTCAGTTTATTTTTTTACTTCATGTTTGAATTTTTTGAACTTTTCAAAAGCTTCAGACTTATGTCTCATAAGATACACATATCCATACCTAGACAGATCATCGATAAAGATAATGAAGTAGATAAAATTATCTCTAGTCGGCACATCAAATGGGCCACACACATCAGTATGTACTAGGGCAAGAAGATCTGTGGCCCTCTCCCCATGTCCAACAAAAGGGAGTTTAGTCATTTTGCCTTGAAGACAAGATTCACAAGTTGGATATGACTCGAAAGTCAATGGACTCAATAGCCCATTTTTCTCCAATTTTTTGATCCTATCTTCTGCTATATGACCTAATCTCAGGTGCCATAGATACCTATCATTTGGACTATCCCTAGGTCGTTTGGCATTCACGTTTTGCTCGATAGTTAGAACAGGTACATCAATATGTAGCTGATAAAGATCATTAATAAAGAAACCATTTGTAATTTTATTTCTTTCATAAAGAATATTACAATGATCCTTAAAGAAGGTAATCACATAGCCTTCTAGTGCTAAGCATGAAACAGAAATCAAATTCCTGCTAGCTGCAGGCACATAATAATAGTCTTTTAAAACTAAGTCTAAACCAGATGGTAATCGAAGAGGGTATGTTCCCACGGCTACTGCAGCAACTCTTGCTCCATTATCGATGCATAGGATCATGTCTCCATCCCTCAACCTCCTGCTATCCTCAAGATCCTGCATGGAAGTGCACAGATGAGCACTAGAACCAGAGTCAAGCATCCAATTGGATGCAGAAGAAAATCATAAGGTTAGACTCAATAACGAGCATACCTCTAGAAGGACCTTCCTTCTTGTTCTTCAGGGTGGCCAGGTAAGTAGGGCAGTTCCGCTTCCAATGGCCGTCACTGTTGTAATGAAAATACTTTTCTTTGACATCGGCCTTTTTCTTCGGCTCTGCCTTCTTCTTCTTTGCTTCCTTCCATCTTCTGCCTTTTTCGCAGACTTCTTTTTCTTTCTATAAGACTTTCTTTTGGAAGAAGTTCGTTCCATAGCAAGAATTGAGCCTTTAGAATCTTTCATAGAAAGCTCAGCGGTGACCAGCATATTCATTAATTCGGCCAAGAAATTTTGAAGTTTATGCATGTGGTAATTCATGATGAATTGCCCATATGCATCAGTCAAGGATTGCAGAATAATATCGTTCTGCAGGTCCAAGTCTAACTTCACACCGAGCTTCTCAAGCTCTTCCATGTCCTTGATCATTATCAGACAGTGATCTTGGACTGACTGTCCATCACGCATCTTAGCCTTAAAAAGTCATTTCGTGACTTGATATTTGGCTGCGCGACTCTGTTCACCAAACATCTCCTGCAGGTGAGCCAACATTTGGCGAGCAGTCTCGATATCTTCATGTTGGTGCTGGAGCTCATCAGACATCGAGCCCAACATGTAATATCTGGCTTTATTATCTTCGTCTATCCATTTTTTCAAAGACGCTCTCTGTTCAATGGATGGACGGGCTGGTAAGGTGGGAGGGTCCTGGTCCAGTACATGGGTTAACTTCTCGAACCCAAAACTATTTTGTAGTTTTTGAGCCAATCTTTATAATTAGGTCCAGTCAGTCTATGTGTGTCCAGGATACGTGCCAATGGGTTGGACGCAGACATTTTTCTATAGAGAGTCAAAGATTTTAGTTAGATATTATAATTTTGACTTGACCAATTTATTTAAAAATTTTATTTTTAAATAAATTAGCTTCCACTATTTTCTCGGATCCCTACACTCCCTTTGTAGAGATGCAAAAATCTCCATGATTAATGATTTCTAATGGGTGGTGCGGTCTCACCAACTGACTCATCACCTCACCTAATAGTTATTGGTGATGGGTTAGCCAATGAGTGAACAACTCTTGTTCAATGATTCTCTAATCATGGTGCACCCAAACTTGGTCTCTAATTCATGAATCTCACCGTATCTGGAATATTGATCCACTCTTTAGTTAAGTCAGACCCACCATTTGCATAGACTGGGTTTCTAATTGAGTCTCTCACCGTATCCAAAATATTGAGCCCAACTCATCCTCCAGCCCATAGCATCCAATGCCTAATAGACATGGTTGCGTCTTTCCGATGCAACTGAGCCACTGTATCCAGTCGAGAACAATCAACCCCGGAAAGGGCCCGCACATCTACAATGGTGGAAGACCTCAGACTTAATCTTTTCTTAGGGAGAATTGATTCAGGTCTCATTAAACTAGACTTGTCATAGTCATAACAATTATGACTAACCTAGTGGCATGGGTTAGCTCGGATTATTGACCACCTTAGATCAGAACTGTGTCAATAGATATGGCCAGGTAAGTAAGATCGGTGGAAGAAATATGCCATTAACTCATACAAGAACGCATTCAGGTCGAGTAGCTTCCAATTAAAAACCAGTCGGTCGTATGTGCCAAACTTACCTTAGACACCAAATTATTGAGCCAGAACCAATTGGGTTAGCCTACAATCCAGACTCTAACCTCTGAGCCTAATTAGGTCTTGCTTGATCGTGACTCGATCTTGACCCAGACTTAATCCTATTAGGCTGGTCAATTTAAGCATTGTTGATCCCATCTAACCAACTCTTGATTCGGTTTGATCAACCGCTTAGACCTAATTGAGCTACCCAAGCCCGAACCAGTATTATGAATATATCTTAGATCTAAAATTCTCAATTTTAGACCTAATTGAATATTCCATAATCTTAATTTTTAATTAAGTAGGATTCATAAATAAAATATGCACAATAAATCCTAGGATTTCAGGATCTAGGATTTTGCAGAAAGTAAGTTTTGGATTTCTTAATTAAGGACGAACACGCAGCACCCCTACACATCATAAGAACACCCCATCGAATGGAAAGAGAGGGCCTTTAAATCCTTCTTCATTCTTATGACCGGACGGCCAAGAGGAACGCCTTAATCAGGAAAACATGCAATACTACAAAATAGTTTTAGATCTATATCATATATCTCATATATAAATTAGATCTAATCATGGCATATTTTGCATACATCTCATGTATCGAATCATGCATATTTTTAGATCTAAATTATCTCATAATAATCTAAAAAATTAGATTTAAATTGATCTAATCAAAATAAATTCTAATCTAGATAATTATGTAGAACTATTCTACAACTAGTCTAGACATGCATCAATCATATCTCATATGATATTTAAAATTAAATAATTTTATTTACTATTTTTTAGATGTTATTATAACCATTATAATATCAAAAAATAGTAAATAAATAGATCTAAAATATGATTTAATTAAATTAAATTAAAAATATGCAAGACTATTCTATAGAACTATTCTATTTTAGATCTAGTCATGCATATTTTCTAATCTTAGATCCTAATCATTTAATTTTAATTTTTTCTAATTTCAGATCTGATCACATCTCATGTGATATCTAAAATTATTTATTTTTTAATTAAAATAAATTTAAAATTAGATCTAAATACTTTTAGAACATTGGCTCTGATATCAGTTGAAGAAAAATCCTGATTTTTCGATCCAGATTCGTTCAGGTCTGATCAGATCAAGAGATATATTTCAAAAATTTTTCTCTTGATCCCATCAGATCTTGATATATTTTAGATCTAATTATTATTATTATAAAAATTAAAATAAAATTAGATAAATTAAATTAGATTTAACTTATCTTGATATGGATAATCCTATTACCCGTTGATGATCCTGTATGCAGCGAAAGGTTCTGGATCTAGCCACGCAAGTGCTTGGCCTCTACCGATATCCACTCAGACTGGATCTAGAGATCCTCTTCTTCTCTATCACGTCTCCAAAAATTAGATCTGGATCTGATCTAGAGGATCTTCAAAACTTCTTTTGAAGATCAGCAGTCGTCCTTTGCAGCAGCGTAGCCTTCTAGCTTTTAGTCATCTTTCTTTGATTTGGATCGCACCAACCAAAAATCCAAAACTCCTTTTGGACGTGGAGAGGAAGGAGAGAAGGTGGTTTGGCATGGAGGAAGAGGAGAGAGGCAGCCTTGGAGCATGGGGAATTATGATTCAATCATCTATCTATATCTGTTTGAGTTGGGCGCAGGGTCTTATTTATAGACTGACTGTGATCCAACTTCTCTTCTTCCCAACCAGTCACAACTCTTTGTGAAATCAGATCTAAATCTGATTAGTGGGAATAGAGTCCCCTGGATTCCTCCTTAGAGGGTGCCTAAGACCAGTCAAAGTTGGTTCTTAGAAGAACTCTAATTGGAATCCAAAAAAGGAGATGGAGTCCCTGTCTAACAGGGACTCCTAGGCGCCTCCAACTTGGGCACACGCCTAGGGTGGCGTGCACCCTCCCCATATTCTGACAGAGGGACAAGCCCCCACCAGCTCTTAATAGGTGCATGACATATGGTCAAAAGTCAAAGTGTCAATGGTCAATATTTGACCAATCAAAGGTAGACTTTTGACCAAAGTCAAAGAACAAAAAATGGTAGGTGATCAAAAATGGTAGATAATGTCTTACAAAATAAGACAATCTTTTCTGACTTGGATAACCTCCAGTCAGACTATATGAAGGCCTCTGATTGAGCACAAACTTCTTTGGCTCAGTCAGGACAACTTATTTATGATAGCAAAAGAAGAAAGTTAGGTTCAATCGAGTGCTAGCACGATTTTCTTGAACCTAATTGAATCTCATTCAGATCAATTGAACTGGATCAGTTCAATTGATGATCACCAGATTCAAACCCTTATTTGTGTGACCCAGTTAGGTTCAGTTCTATATGGTAATGGGATATGTCATGATCTCTATCATCGACATCATCGAAACTTCCTTTCGATGGATCAGAACTCTTCTGATTCGAACAGCTAGAATGATCGATCATCTAAATCATTCTAATTGCTCCCAAAATCCATCCAGTGACACCTAGCAGTATATGGTGGCAACCCATCAGAGCTGAATGCGAACCTCTTGGTGCAGCTACCTGTGTGATTAAGTTCTTCTATCTTGAGCTCCGATCAGATTAGGGTTAAGGTAAACTCGTCAAACCCTAGTTTCTATCATATGATGTAATCATTCGATTTGAGTTCCGATGTGAAAATCTAAATAGAAACTCTTTCTATTATTTCACTCTGCCATGGCCATGGACTTCTGGACTTGATTCTCATGATCATCATAGGGCTGCTCCTCTACCACCGAGGTAGATAGATTCCATCTTGATGCTATCCAGTTCCTACAATGAACATGCTATAGCCAACATACACCTCAGGGTTCCATATGGCTAGGAGACCGAGTAATGGTGTAGTCAAACTATAACACCCTCAAGGTGAACTGCCGATGCACCTCAGGTCAAAGAACCAGACACACTACTGCAGCATCGAGTCAGTCATTGACGAGAAGGTAGACTCCCTAATGACTACTCGAGGTGGTCACGCTCAGTGCCCTCATTCTCTAACGAGTACCTATACTCTCGCTTCGGTGTCTCCACACCATAGACTCAAGACTCATCTACTAAAGAGAAGCGATTGTACACCAACCTTTCGGATCAATCACCATCCTCATGATGATCCTATGGTCGGAAGCATTTTATGAGTTAACAATGATTATTCATGTCTTAAATTTTCAACTCTTGAAAATATGAATTATCATTACCATTAACTCAAAGGATGTATCACAGACACTAAATACACATATGTGATAGAAAATAATCCATTTTATTGATATTAGTCAAAATTATAATTTTACCCCTAGAAGTGTATTACAAGTATCAGCCAATTCTGACTGCTAGGGCACATATATCTAACACCTATTACATGATTATTGTATGAAATTAAATCAAAAATGAAATATAAGAAAGAAAATAAAACATGTTGATCATATCAACATGCATCTACACTATATTTAATGTAGGTATGTAAAAATAGATCAGATTTGTATTACCTATGTAAGTTAGATGTTCTAACTTGCTGATCCAGGCTTGAGGATGATGCTCCAAGCCACACATATGTTCAGCCTCTAAGAGATGTCCACACAAGCCCATAAATTTTGATTAGAAATCCTACGTAGGAAATCAGCACAGTATGCTAGTACTGTGCTGATCCTTCTTCGATAGTTAATCCGGTGCTTCCTTCTTTTGGATTTGGACTCCGCCAAAGAATAGAAGAAAGAGGAGAGATTTCAGATATGAGACACTCTCAAAAAAAAAATCTCAAAAGAGGAGGATAAGAGAAGAAGAAAGCAATCCTAGAAGAAGACCCTCTTCTTCTTCTCTGTTCTCTCACCTAGACACCTAGATTGATGTCTATCAAAATCCAACGCCCAAGAGGTCTCTCACCCTGGTATTCACATGCCTAAAAGCACTCTCCAAGGTATGGAACATCCAAAAATTAGTCCAAAATTTATCCTATATAATGAGTTATAGAGGAATCCTTGTTGGGTCAAATTCTTAGACTAGAAAAGAACAAACATGGCAACTAGTTGGGGCGCCCAATACTTGGACGCCCCCTTCTTTTTTTTTAGCATGGACCACTAGAGAAAAATGCACAAAATTTTTTCTTTTTCATCGAACAAATCAGAGAGAAAATAGGAAGAATGGGTGGCAAGCATGGGAGGAGTTTTAGTTTCCTAAAATTCTATCCAAAGAAAAATTCAAATCAAATTCAAACTTCCTCCTTTGACTGGATCTACAACTAATTGCCATATGAGAAAGAGAGAAGATGAGTGGAAGTGCATGAAGACCAAGGAGAGAAGATTTGTCGTCAAAAATAAAGGGAGAGTGGGCATGGGGAGGCATGGGATATAGGTGGCAGAAGATGAATCCTAGTCTTACTAGGATACTATATTTGACTTGATCAAATATGGTTTCTCAAAATTAATTCAATCCAATTAAGTTAGGCTCTAATCTAATTAAGAACTTAATTAAATTAGATTAAATTAAATTAAATTTTAATTTAATTTTTTAATTAAATTAGAAAATTGGGTTGGTCCAAGTCCTAGTTGAACTAGGACTAGTTGTTTCTTTCACTTAGCTTATCCAATAAACCAATTGGATTTGATCCAATCAAGTACAAATCAAATCTAATTAAATTATATTTAATTAAACTTAATCTCAATTCTTTGACTTAATCAAATTAAATCAATTAGCAATCAAATTGCTAATAAATCCTCCTATAATATTTGTACTAGGTTAAACATCAATCATATTGATCATTTAACCTTAGAACAATTCTCAATCGTTGATCAACCATTTGATCGGATCATGAACTCTAATATATGTGATCTCATAGGTCTGAATCTAAGTCGATAGCACAAAAATAAATTTTTATATCAATCAAAATAACCATCGAGTAATGGTACCCGACGATCGGATAGGTCGAATGTGTAGAACAACATCTTTAGAATCTATGTGGATATAGTTTTCATATAATTCATCTTTTTGACCAAAATGCTCGTAGGATACCTCAGAGTTAAATTGTCAACTATGATCAGACTGTCCACATTGTATTTTAAAATATCAAATTTATCTCATGGATTATCCTGACCAAGATTTTACTATATTAAAATATAGTGATGCATTCTTCTCTAACTCTTGAAGTGGTCAATTTCATCTTGATCACATACCAACTTTGTAAGTATTTGATTGTGCCTAGAAGTCTTTCGTTACTGGATTAAAAATTTAGTTAATCCGATACCAAAGTACAGTGAGTTGCTTGCAAGCTACTGAGGTGATCTCAGATTTAAGGAATATTTATATCTATATCCCATCAGAGACATTCTCAATAGCAGAATGTTCTGAAGTTAATCATGTTCAATGATGATGTATCCCTATATCTTATCTGTATGTCATACCGGTGTCTCCATACTACTTGATGGCATATAACGACCTATGCTCGATAGACACTGTCATCCTAATTAATAGTCTATCATTTGATCATGAATAGTTATAAGGACTAATCGATAAATCCTCTTTTTATCGAATTTAAATAGTTCTAAGGACTTCATCACAATAATGGAGTTCGTTAGAAGATGAGAACTTATGATGAAAAATATCAAAAATATATTTTATTAATTAATAAATTAATTATAATTATAATATAGCTTAACCATCAATAGACTGATGATTGATTTTGAGATATATTTTCTAATAATATTATCATTGGAGGTCAAAAATATCCATTAGAAAAAGATTCTGGATGAAGATAAATTATTGTAGAACTAGTCGTTGCATCTATCAGATGACGTCGAGCTGGCTCGATTCTTGCTTCAGGCCGGTTTGAGCATATCCTTTGAAAAATAATGTTTTATCCTACTGAGACAGTCGGCTCAATTTTATGTCAGACTGGCTTAATCAGCAATCGATAAAAATAGTATTTTCTATTGATTTAAGATAGCCAACTCGGCTGGACATCGGGTTAGGTTGAATGGCAAACTTCAAGAATAAGTTTCTGTTGACATGAGATAGTCGACTCAATTAGAGCTTCAAGCTAGCTCGACCAGTAGAACTTCCAAACAAGTCTTCTGCCACTCTAAGATAGCTGGCTCGAATCCAAATCGAGCCGGCTCGATTACGTGCTAAGCCAAAGAGATAATGCATGTCGTGCCAAGGTTGGCTCGAATCGAGGATGGATTAGCTCAGGCTTTGAGAGAGGATTTTTCTTACTCCAAAACTATTTCAAAAACTATTCCAAATAACTCAAAGGATCTTCATTTAATTGTAGATTCATTTAACATCCTTTTTTCTTCTACAAAAATAAAATTTGACATTCTTGAAAAAGTTAGTATTAGTATTATGCTCCAATATTTTGTAATTATCAAAATCATTCCTGGAGACAACAATCTTTTTTTTTTTGATGATGATAAAATATTAAGCATATTGTAGTATGTATTAAAGGAGATAATTTAAAGTGAAAAGATATATAGTATAGAAATATGTGTTTCAGTATACATAAATAATTTTTAGATTTTGATATGCACAAATGAAATTCTTAAAGGGGTGAATTGTTAATAATGTATTCATTGCAGAGTCATGATAGGTGAATTTTGCATTTGCTCCCCCTTAATGAATGCATTCTATTCATGAAAGTTTTAATTTAAAGTCAATTGATTTAGAAATTCAATTAATATGCTCAAGTATTTCTTCTCCCTCTTTTTGTCAACATTAAAAATGATAAGCAATAGAGCAATACAATCATCACAAACATTATAAATATTGAAACTAATAAATTTTCATTAAAAGATGAAGTTGATTACATGTTTGTATTGTTTATAAAAAGATACGACCAAACAATACAACATGAGAGTTCATTTCAAAAAATATAGCAAAAAGATAAGATTTTGGTCCTAAGACAACTATTCCTTGTCTAAAGAAAATTCAATGATGAGACCAAAAGAGGAGGTAGAAGATGCAGTTGGTTTGCTTCGGGCTCTTGCAAAAGGTCCGAGGCAAGAGGTTAGGAAGCCAATACCAGGTCTAATGGTAGCACTGAAAGAGGGTTTGGCAGAAGAGGATTAAGGTTGGCTAGGTGAAGGTCTAGGCTATAATGAGGGAGGAAAAATTTGAGAGGTTAGATCACCCAATATTCTATCAAATTTTTGAAGTACTAAAATTATAATTTCAGTGCCGTCTTGCTGAGTGATGATAAGTTCTTCAATCCTTCTAGTAATCTTGGCCACTTCTCCAGTAAGGACTTCTATTTGTCTAGAAGATCCATTGCTTTCTTTTTCTAAAATTTTGATTCTTTGAGATAGATTAGTTATTTGTTGACTAATCATTTCGATCCGCCCCTTAGAAGAAATTCTCTGTTCTTTCAGACTTTGAGTGAACTGAAGTTTAAGGTCAAAAAATATGTCATCCAATTTTCTTGAGATTTATCCCATAACTTGCTCTACAATGCTATCAACTGAGAAATTTGAAAAAGCTGCAGGAGCACAAGAAGAAGTTGGATGACGTTCTCTAGCAATGGATCCTAGTGTCGGTGCAGGAATAGGGGATGACAGAGGAACAGCAGGTGCCGATGAGGAAGGCCTGGCTGAATCTGAAGAAGAGGATGATTCTGAGATGTGAGGACGTGCTTCTTCATTTTCTCTAATCTATACATCATTTTTTTTAAAATTTCATCCGATATAGAGTTTGAATGGTGTAGTAGTCAGTGTGAGTGAGAGATTTAGAAATTCCCCCCTTCAAGTCTATAGCTGCCTCAGTGAACAAAAGGGTGAAGACCATTCCGTACGGCAAGCAAGCTTTTCTTTTTGATCTATTAGCAGCATTCTTGATCTTTCTATCATCATGAAGGATAGATTTAAAGGTGTTCCATTCATCATATGTACAATCACTGCTAAATTCTTTGAAGATAGTCAATCAAATCTTCCAATCCTTGGAAAAAAAATTCTGCTCAATAGGCTATGGAGAAGCTTCAACTCAACTGGTAAGATGTTTGCATTGTGTATATCCCGGTGGTCAATATTTTTTCTGCCAAGGAGCCTTTTAAGGTTTTCAAACCATTATCTAGACTAGGGGCTCGAATCCCACCATGAGGCATGTGTAACAAGTGCCCTAATCTTCTTGTGTCCAAAATAATTTTTGTTCCTTTGACTTCTGACCAAATGGAGTCTGAACCAGTCCTTAGGTTTTCAAAAAACTTCCTTACAAGCCGAGGATAAGTGAGAATGTCCAATAAGCAAATCATTTTCCACCCTTGCTATCAAATTCATGGGCTAGTCAGAAAGTTTTCTTTATCTAAAAATTCAAAACTGACCTTTCTCCCAATGGTGACGGCTCTAGAAGCCATTGATGGTTGGTTTGGAGAAGTAGAAGGCACTGAGCTCGTCATTCTCCTCTTTTTTGAGCGAACGACCGGTTGTTCTTCCGTCCGACACTTCTTCAAGAATGTCGCATGAGATTTGGATGCCATCCATCTTGGATTTGAGAGGGTTTGAGGAGTGGATTGAGAGAAAAAGTGATTCGAAAAGTTTTTTAAAGAGAAGTGGGGAAAAGGTTGAGGTGGGGCAGGTTCGAAATGATCAATAGGACTTTTGAAAAGAAGAAGAAACTTAAATAAAGAACTAGGCCCCAACCATCAAGCAAGCTCAATTTTCAATCGGGCCAGCTCGACAGTCGAGCTAGCTTGAAGGTATATTCGAGCTAGCTCGAACCGAGGAAAAAATTAAATTTTAAATTAATTTGAGTCTTCAAACAATTATAATTAACTCAAATCAACTTATGCGAGAGAATGATAAAAAGATAACAATTATTCAAAGAGGATTGCATATTCCTAGTTCACCTCTAATTATATTGTATCTATCCTCATTCAAGGGTTTTGTAAAAATGTTTGCCAATTGATTTTCAGTTGAAACGAATTCGAGTATTATATCACATTTTTGAACATGATCTCTGATAAAGTGATGCCTAATTTCAATATGTTTTATTCTAAAGTGTTGAATGGAATTTTTTTATTAAATATATGGCATTTGTATTATTATATTTTAATGAAATTTTATCTTGTTTAATGCCATAATCTTTAAGTTGTTGCTTGATCCAAAGGAGTTGAGCATAGCAACTTCCGATTGCAACGTACTCGGCCTCAGCTGTGGACAAAGCTACTAAATTTTTCTTTTTACTGAACCAAGAGATTAAGTTTAACCCAAGAAATTGACATGTACCAGAAATACTTTTTCTATCAATTCTACAATCCATAATCAGCATCAGAAAAACTAATTAAGTTAATTGAGGTTTGCTTAGAATACCATAGTCCTAAGTTTTGTGTACCTAATAAATATCTTAAGATTCTTTTAACAGCCATCATATGAGATTCCTTAGGATTAGATTGAAATCTAGCACATATGCAAATACTAAAAATTATATCAGATCTACTAGTAGTTAAATAAAGTAGAAAATCAATTATACCTCTATAAAGTTTTTGATTGATACTCTTACCATGTTCATCTTTATCCAATTTGCAAGATGGGCTCATAGGTGTGCTAATCATCTTTGAATTTTCCATCCCAAACTTCTTTAGCACTTGTAGAGTATACTTGGTTTGGGAAAGAAAAATACCTTTCCTTGTTTGTTTGATTTGAAGCCCAAAGAAGAATGTTAGGTCTCCTATCATGCTAATTTCAAATTCATTCTTTATTAACTTGGCAAATTCTTGGCAAAGATTTTTATTAGTTGAACCAAAGATAATGTCATCTACGTATATTTGAACAACAAGCAAATTTGAATTTTTTCTTTTTAAAAATAATGTAGTATCTATACTACCTCTAGAAAAGTCATTATTGAGCAGAAATTTATTTAATTTATCATACCATGCTCTTGGTGCTTGTTTCAAATTATACATTGTTTTATTGAGTTTAAAAACATGATTTGGAAGACTATGATTTTCAAAGCCTGGTGGTTGATCTACATAAATTTCTTCAGCAATAAAATCATTTAAGAATATACTTTTTACATCCATTTGGTATAATTTGAAATCCATAAAACAAGCAAAAGCAAGTAGTAATCTAATAGCCTTTAATCTTGCTACAGGTGCATAAGTTTCATCAAAATCTATTCCTTCTTCTTGATTATATCCTTTAGCTACTAATCTAGTCTTATTTCTAATTACATTATCATTTTCATCAAGTTTATTTCTGAATACCCATTTAGTGCCAATGATAGGATAATTAGGGGGTCTATCTACTAGTGTCCATACTTTATTTTTTTTAAATTGATTTAATTCCTCCAGCATGGCAATTAACTAATTTAGATCATTTTCTACTTCTTTAATTATTTTTGGTTCTATTTGAAAGATAAATGCAAGATAATCATGATGTTCTCTAAAATTAGTTCTAGTTCTTACACCTTGAGATGAATCACCAATTATAAGATCTTTAGGATGATTATGTGCATACCTCCATTCTTTGGATAGACCTAAATATTTTTGGTTCATACCTTCTTCTTATACTTCTTCATGTTCTTTGTTGTTTGGCTTACTTTCTTCATCATGATTTGGTTTGCCTTTCAAGATAAGTTTTTTTACTTCTTTTTCTAAATTTTTTGCATCATCATCGAAAGCATCTTCCTTTCTTGATGAAAGATTGTTAGATTCATCAAAGATAACATGAATAGATTCTTCAACAACTAAAGTACGCTTGTTGAAGATTCTATATGCTTTGCTTGATATTGAGTATCCAAGAAAGGTATCCCCATCAGACTTAGCATCAAATTTTTTAAATTTATTTTTTTATTATTTAAGATAAAATATTTGCATCCAAATATATGAAAATAATTGATATTAGGCTTTCTACCTTTACAAAGCTTATAGGAGATTTTCTTAAGAATGTGATAGATCAAAACATGATTCAAAATATAACAAGCAGTGTTAATGGCTTCAGTCCAAAAATATTTTGGAATACTTACTTCACATAACATAGTTCTAGCCATTTTTTCTAAAGTTTTATTCTTTCTTTTAATAACACCATTTTGCTGAGGTGTTCTTGGAGTAGAAAAATTATGTTCTATTCCATTTTCATTATAAAATATTTTAAAATTTTGATTTTCAAATTTAATACCATGATCACTTCTGATTTTAATTATTATTGAGTTCTTTGCATTTAAAATCTTTCTATAGAATTTTGAAAAAAGTAGTAAAAGCTTCATCTTTATGTGCTAAAAATAGAATCTAAGTAAAACATGAAAAATTATCTATGATCATAAGTCCATATTTCTTTCCTCCTAGGCTTGTGGTTCTAGTAGGTCTAAATAAGTCCATGTGAATTAATTCTAGAGGTCTAAATATTGAAATAATATTTTTGAATTTGAAACTTCTCCTACTTTATTTACCAGGTTGACATGCATCATAAACATGATCATTTTCAAAGTTTAATTTAGGTAAACCTTTGACTAAGTCTTTGGCAACCAATTTTGATAATGTGTGCATGCTTGCATGACCTAATCTACGATGTCATAGCCAAGTAGTTTCTTTGATTTAGTATTTTTAAGAATAAGACATTGGCCGTTCTTCATGACTATCTCATCAAGATCAACCATATAGATATTTTCACATCTATGTCCAATGAACATGATACTATTATCAAAGGGACTAGTGACTATGCATAGAGATGATTCAAAAATGACTTTGAATCCTTTATCACATAATTAACTTATGCTTAATAAATTATACTTTAAGTTATTAACAAGTAAAACATTCTTAATAAAGGTTGAGGGAGAGAGTTTGATTTTATCAATATTAATAATTTTTCTTTTCCATTATCACTAAAGTAACCAATCCTCCATTCTTTTTCTCAAGGGTGATGAATTGATCCTTATCAGCCATCATATCTTGAACAGCTGTTGTCTAAGTACCACGCTCTTTCAACTTCATCGACTGCAAGATATTCCTGCAAAATAATCAAGTAGCCGATTTAGATACCCAAGTTTTCTTGGATCCTTTAAGGTTAGCATTCATGGTTTCCTTAGGAATCTAAATTTTTTTAACTAAATTTCCATTAATTTTACTATAATTACATGCATGTGCTTTGTGTCCTATCTTACCATAGTAGAAACAAGCAATATTTGAAGAGAAATATGATGATGTTGATTTAGTGTAAAGATTCTTTAAGAGTTTTTATTTCTTATTAAGATTATAACCTATTCTAGCTTGATCATAGATAGCTTTTTGGTTATTTAAGATTATTTTTAATTTTTCAGAACTACATGTGAATTTATCAACCAATGGTTTTAGCATTTGAACTTTCTTTCTTAATGAATCATTTTTTCTCTACTAAAATCTTATTTTTTTATTAAATTTCTTCTTTTTCCTTGGATAAGGTATCAATGTTATTTTTAAATTTTTATTTTTACCAAAAATCTTTCTAAATTCTTTCATGAGGTCATAAAAGGCATCTTGTAATTCATCAAAAGAATATTCTTGAACGATTTCGGAGTTTACCTCATTTTTTTGTTATATGAAACACAGATTTACGACATCTTCAGATTCTTCATTTGAGCTAGATTCGTCGCTGTCGCTCCACGTTGCAATCATTGCTTTCATTTTGGCTTTCTTGATGCTTTTCTTTAAGTTGGGACAATCAGTCTTGAAATATCCAGATCTTTTGCATTCAAAGCATAAAGGCAGCTCCCTTTGCTTATCCTTATCCTTGCTTGTTTTACCTCTATTGAAGGATTTCTTCTTGAAATCTTGCTTTCTTCTTCTTATAAACTTCTTAAACTTTCTTGTAATCAATGCTTTGTTCTCATCTTTATCCATTGACTCTTCTTTTTCTTCATCAATTGCAATAGATTTGAGGGCTATGATCCACTTTTTTTTCTCTTTATCTTCATTATGCTACTTCATAGTGATTTCATGGGTCATCAGTGATCCAATCAGCTCTTCCAAGGGCAGCTTTTTCAAGTCTTTAGCCTCTTGAATTGCAGTGACCTTTGCCTCCCATGACTTATGTAAAGATCTAAGAATTTTTCTTACCAAATCACTATTAGAATAAATCTTTCCAAGACATTTTAGACCATTAGTTATATCAGTAAAATGAGTGAACATTTCTGTGATTGATTCAGTGGATTCCATTTTGAAAAGCTCATATTGGTGCACTAGCATGTTAATCTTAGATTTCTTAACTTGGTTTGTGTCCTCATGAGTGATTTCGAGTCTATCCTAAATTTTTTTTGCAGAATTGCAAGTAAAAATTTGGTTAAACTCGTTGGCATTCAAGGCACAATACAAAATATTCATAGCCTTGGCATTTAGCTAAATTGATCTCTTATCTTCCTCACTCTAATTCTTTTTAGATTTGGATGTACTAATGCCATCAACTACAATAGTGGATGTGTACGGTCCATTGATTATGACACTCCACATATCATAATCAAGAGCTTGAATGAAGATTCTTATGCATGCTTTTTAATATATATATAGTTTGTGCCATTGAAAAATAGTGGTCTGTTGGTGGATTGTCCTTCGGCAAGTAAACCTTCCAATTGTGTTGTCATGATTTTTATCTCCTGATGGTTAGATCAATACTAGCTGAGAATCAAGCTCTAATATCACTTGTTGCCCCGCTAGACAATCCAAGAGGGAAGGTGAATTAGATTATTAAAATTTTTAATGAATTTAGTGAGTGATATGCAGAGTAAATAAAGGACTATGTAGAATAAAAAGTTACTAAGCAGTAGAAGAAAAGACCAATACACAAGAGGAGAAGCACACACATAAGCACAGTGAATTTATAGTAGTTCGGTGTACTTCCAACACCTACATCCATTCTCCAAGCGATCCCTTGAAAATTTTTACTATAATCATCTGATTACAGCGTGTTTATTTTCACTGAGCTCACAAACAAATTCGATTGATTTTACCCAGACCAACCAATCAAAATCTTTACAAGCCTTTAACCTAAGGCTCTCCTAAACTAAACTAAGTTTGGTACAAAAAAAAAACCTTCAAGTATTAGCCCCTGCTAATACTTATACAAAAGGATTGAAAGAAAGGAAAGTATAACATAGAAACCCTATTTTTCGATCAGATTGTTGTTGATGAAGCTTTCTTTAAGAAAGCCTTGAATGCTCACAATAAACTCTTCTCTTCCTTCTTTGAATGCACTTTATGATCTCAAGAATAAGTTGAATGGAAGTAGGTAAGCCTTTTTGAAGATAGGAATATCTTAAAGCACTCTTTTTCTTTTCCATTCTTTCTTTCTTCAAAATGATAAATTGAGCTTGAACAATATTTTCCTTTTATATTTTTCTTTTTCCTTTTTTTCTTAATCATTCCCAAGGAGTTCTAGTTGATATGACATGGATTCAGGCCAAATATTATCGTTTGAGGTCGAAAATATCCTTTGAAAAAAGGTTCTAGGCGAAGATAGATTGTTGCAGACCTAGCTGTTGCATTTGTTAAATGACATTGAGCTAGCTCAATTCTTATTTTGGGCTGACTCGAGCAATATTCTTTAGAAAATAACATTCTATCCTACTAAGATAGCCAGCTCGATTTTGTGTCGGACTGGCTTGATCGATAATCGACAAAAATAGTATTTTCTATTGATTTAAGACAGCTGGCTTGGCTGAACATCGAGCTGACTTGGATGGCAAACTTCAAGAATAAGTTTCTATTGACCTAAGATAGCCAGCTCGATTGGAGTTTTGAGTTGGCTTGACCAGCAGAACTCCCAAACAAGTCTTCTACCATTCTGAGATAGCTGGCTCAGATCCAAATCAAGCTAGCTCGACTGCATGCCAAACCAAAGAGGTAAGTATGTGCCGTGTCAGGGCTGGCTCGAATTAAAGACTGGTCAGCTCGGGCTTTGAGAGAGGATTCTTCTTACTCCAAAATCATTTCAAAAACTATTTCAAATAACTCAAAGGATCTTTATTTGATTATGGATTCATTTAACATCCTCTTTCCTTCTATAGAAATAAACTTTGACATTCTTGAGAAAGTTAGTATTAGTATTATGCTCCAATATTTTATAATCAACAAAATCATTCTTGGAGACAACATATGTTAACTACCGATGCTTGGATCTATGATATGCATAATCTAAAAATTAAAACATATATTTGAGATGAGATCTCAATACCTTGTGCGGGTCGCAAACACCATAGCTTATGATCATGGAAAAAAGATTCTTCTAGCCATGTAAACGTCTAGCCTCTATAGGCATCCACATAAGATCTTGATCGGATTAGAGGCTCTACGATCTTCTTGGGGTGCTAGCTTCCTTACAGAAATCTCTTCCTGATGGCTGATTAGATGCCTTCTTCATATCTCATGGATTCTTCTAGAGAAGAAGAAGAAGGCCTTGGAGGAAGAAGAGGATTGAGGAAGAAGATAATATAGGAACTCTCTTTCTCTCTTTCTTTTTCTTTCTTTCCAAAACCCCACACCTAGATCTAGAAACCCTAGATCTATCTCACGCCAATATGTCTCACACCCTCTCTGAATTTTTTATGTTGAAATCTAATTTCTTCAGCCTCTCACACGCTAAAAACAAGGGGTTTTATGGAGGCATGCAAGGTGGTTTGCATGAGATCAAATCCCATCAAGATAAGGTTTGGTCTTGAATTCAAATCTAATTTGAATTGATTTCAATTCTTATCCACACAAGAGAGGGGTCCTCTTCCTCAATCCTCTTCTTCCTCCAAGGCCTTCTTCTTCTTCTTCTCTTGAAGAGTCTGTAAGATCTGAAGAAGGCATTCGATCAGCCATCAAGAAAATATTTCTATAAGGGAGCTAGCACCTTGAGGAGATCGCAGAGCCTCTGATCTGATCAGGATCTCGTGGGGATACTTATGGAGGTCAAATGCTTGTGTGGCTAGAAGAACCTTTTTCCATGATCATTGACTGCGGTGTATTGCAACCTGCACAAGATATTGAGATCTGATCTTAAATATATATTTTAATTTTTAAATTATGCATGTCATAGATCTGGGCATGGGTAGTTAACAAATTAGATCTAATGCATGCTAGGTTTAAGGAATTTAATCTATATGTCTTCCGCTGTTATAATGATTCAAAGTTATTTTTGAAATACATGCATGTAACTGCTCAATTTTCTAATAGTGGTATCAGAGCTACATTATTTTTGACATGCATAAATCTGATTTATTGTTCATATATGTGATATATGAAAGATGCTTAGACCTAAAATTTAATCTATTACATATATGATATGTTAGATTAGATTCCTAGTAGCCTAGTACTTGGAAAGGATACATTACCATGGCCATCTGATCATAAGAGAAAGCAAGAATTAAAGTCCTTCTCTTTTTCAATCAATGGGTTCTCTTATGGCATGTAGAGTTGCTACTTGGGATGTCTCATAAAGAAGAACCGCAAACAAAAAATTCTAGATATATATGATATGTTTTTCTTAATTTTAGATCTAATTATGCATGTATTAGATATATGCTTTGATTAGTTTTAGATTAGGAAAGTATATATGCGACATATACAGTTTGTTAACATATGATCTGAAACTTATTTTTTGTAAAATTCTAGATCTAAAACCTTAGAATTTTTTGCACATAAAATTCTAAAACCGTGGCTGGCATGCCTACCAAGTTGACTCATTTTCTATTGGAGTCGACTCAAGACCTTGGTGAGTCGGCTCGTACGAAGTTGGCTTGTTTGCAGATGAGCCGACTCAATTCTATAGGTTGAAGCTTATAGTTTCTGTTCGTTATAGGCAAGTCAACTATTCTCAAAATTGAGCTGACTCATCGTGATGAGTCGACTCGAGTCCAAGGCGAGTCAACTTGATTCAGCAAATAGAAAATTTTATGTGATACAATATAAATTAGTTTTGATTAGAAATTATTTTGACATTTAAACTAAATCTATGTTCATAATGAACTTAATTGAAGATTAAGATTTGAAGTTAAGGGATTTAAAATTATGAATTTAAGATCTAATTTTAATGCATAAGACATGGGATTTTGGGTATGGATAGCCCAATTATGTCTACTTTGAGTGGTTGATCAAACTGATTCAAATATTGATTAGGATTAGGTCAAGTATACTCATGACCAACTTTAATAGTTATAGAATGGTCAGATCAATTAACAGCCACATGTGGTTGATCAACTTGAAGACCTAATTTAGCTCAGTGGTTCAAGTCTGAGTCCAAGGCTGACCTATCCAATTCTAATTGATAATTGGTGTCTAAGATAAGTTTGGATCATAGTTTTTAATTAGGATTATGCTTATCTGGTGATGCACAAATCGTATCTAAGGCAAGCATCTGCAACTCTCTCAACGATTATTCTTACCTAGCCAATTTGGCAGACTATATTTTGAATCAGGTTACTTGTTGACTCAAGCTAGCCTATGTTACTAGGTTAGTCATCATTATTATGACTAATTAAGGATGAGATCCAAATTTAAATCTTCTCAATAAATATTAAGTCTAGCAGTTTTTTATCATTATAGAGATGCGGGTGTCTTCCTGACGTTGGTCATTCTCGGCTGGTCATAGTGGTTCAATTGCATCAAAAAGGTACAACCATTCTATAGTATTAGATGCCTCTAGTAGATATGGGGTTGGATCCAATAACTGTTAGGTAAGAGACCCAATAATGGCTTTGCACTCGCTGATGTATGGTGGGTATGACTTAACTAAGTAATGTACTAATAACTGTTAGGTGAGGCCATAGGACTTAGAGATCAAACTTGCTGCATCTTGCTTACTGAAGTAATGGACAAAGTGTTGTGCAGCCATCGATCTCACATCACTAATAACCATTAGGTAAGGTGCGCATGGATCAGTGGGATCGCAATGCCCACTTGAAACTGATCGCATATAGATTTTCTTTTCTCCACTTGAATAGTATGGAAGATTCGTAGAAATAGTGGAAGCCTTTGTTTGTTTATTAAAGTCCCTATAACAAACTTATACAAGTACAAGCATTTAATTAGAAATTATTTCTTTCTATAGTTAACCATGTCAAGTTCCAATCCAGTAGCTTGAAGCCTTGATACAAATAGGTTGACCGGACTAAACTAAAAAGACTAGCTTCGAAACTTGAGTATTATTCTTAGCTCCAAAAAATTGAATCATGTCCTAGACTAAGAAATGCCAGTGTTACTGGCTCGTCCATCTCTTGATCAATGAGTTGCACTTGATAAGTGGATGGATCAAAATAATAAGGCTAGGTGCTATATTCTTGCATCTATATCCAATGATCTTCAATGCTAGCATGAAGATATGAGGAGTGTTAGGGAGATTCTGACTCACCTGTAAGAGTTGTATAGTGAGCAGAGTCACATGGTTCGCTTTGAAGTCTTCCAAAGAATTTTTAGAGCAAAGATAGATGATGAGCAGTATGTATACGATCATTGTTTGACAATGATCAAGGATATTGAAGAGCTTCAGAAGCTTAGAATGAATATGGACTAGGAATTGTAGTTGACCTAATCCTACAATCCCTTTTGATTTATATGGATAGTTCATCATGAACTACCATATGAATAAGATTGATAGTACCCTTTCCGAGTTGTTGAACATGTTGGTAATAGTTGAGGGTATTTTAAAAGGTTCAAGAGGCATAGTCTTTACTATAGAGTAGGCTTCTTTCAAGACAAAGTCTATTTGAAAGAAGAAGAACAAGAAGCTTGCAAAGAAGCAAAAGACTGAGAGTAGACCAAAGAAGAAAGCTCCAAAAAAGACCAACGACAAAGAAAAATATTTTCATTGCAATGTTGAAGACCATTAGAGAAGAAATTATCCTATGTACCTGGCGATAGTGAAGAATAAGAAGAAGGAGGCACTTTCTGAAGGTACATCTGATTTGCTTGTAATTGAAACTAATCTAATAATTTTGTCTTTTTCTAGTTGGATTTTAGATTCTGGCTCGAGTGCTCACTTATGTACTTCTATGCAGGGTCTAGAAAAAGTTAAAGAATTGAGAGAAGGTAAGATCACTCTTCGAATCGGCAATAGGACAAAAAATAGCAGGCGGATAAGTTAGAGGCTAGGTTGATTAGAGCTTATTTTATAGGATATCCTAAGAAATTGATGGGATACTATTTTTGTCTTCCAGATGATCACAATATGATTGTGAGCCGTTATGTTATCTTCTTGGAAAAGAAGTTTATCTAAGATGGAGGTAGTGGAAGGAAGATTGATCTCGAAGAGAAGGTCTTCAAAGAGCATCGAGTCCTAGAACCTGAATCTATTAGTGAGCCAGTTGATGTGGTACCTCCTCCATCTCATAAATCAAGTAGAATTTTCCATCCTCCTGAAAGATACTTAGGTATTCTTATAGAGAATTTAGAGAAAGCATTTCTTGTGGGAGATAGGGACATTAGGAATGATCCCAAAACCTATGATGAAGCGATGTTAGATATAGACTCTGAGAAATAGGAAGAAGCGATAAAGTTAAAAATTGACTCTATACATTCCAACCAAGTTTGGACCTTAGTAGATCTATTTAAAGGTATTATACCTATTGGGTGTAAATAGATTTATAAAAAAATAATAGGATCAGATGGTAAGGTAGGGACCTATAAGGCAAGGCTGAGAGTGAAAGGTTATAGTCAATGCGAAGGCATTGACTATTAGAAAATTTTTTTGTCAGTGGCCATACTAAAATCCAGCCAAACTTTGCATACTATTATAGCATATTATGATTATGAAATTTGACAGATGGACGTGAAAACTAACTTCCTGAATGGATATCTTAAGGAAGATATCTATATGAAGCAATCTATGAATTTCGCATCTAGTGATAGTGATTACCAAATTTGCAAGTTACAAAGATCCATTTATGAACTCAAGCAAGTATCTCAGAGTTGAAATACTCGCTTTAATGACATGATCAAATCGTTTGATTTCATTAGAAATGAGGAAGAATCCTATGTGTACAAAAAGATCGGTGGTAGCACTGTCACATTCCTCGTATTGTATATGAACTATATCCTCCTGATTGAAAATGATATTTTCATGTCGACTTCAATCAAAGTATGGTTGTCAAAAAAAAATTTCATGAAAGACCTAGGAGAAGCATCCTACATTCTTAGTATTAAGATTTATAGAAATAGATCTAAAAGAATTATAGGACTCTCTCACAGAACATATACATAAAGAAGGTGTTGAAGAGGTTCAGTATGAAAAACTTTAAGAGAGATCTTCTACCCCTTAGACATGGTGTTTATCTCTCTAAGAAGATTTATCCTGACACACTTGAAAGATCCATGAGCAAGATTTCTTATACTTTGGCTACAGAGAGCATCATGTATGCCATGTTGTGTACTCGACCTGATATAGCACTTGCCATGAGTGTCACGAGCAGATATCAGTCGAATCCAAAAGAAGAATACTTGATTGATGTAAAAAACATCCTTAAGTACTTGAGCAGAACTTAGAATTTGTTCTTACTCTTTGATGGAGGATTGGAGCCGAAAGTCGAAGGATACATCGATTCAAATTTCATGTCTAATATTGATGATAGAAGGTCTAGATCGGGGTGTATTTTCTTATGTAATAGAGGATCGGTTAGTTGAAAGAGTTCCAAATAGCCGATCATTATAGATTCGACCATGAAAGCTGAGTATATCACCGCCTTTGAAGCTATTAAGGAAGCATTTTAGTTTAAAAAGTTCATTATGGAGCTGCATGTAATGCCATTGAATTCTATTGCACTACAGTATGATAAAAACGATGCCATAGCCCTTGCTAAGGAGCCTAGTTCTCACCAAAAGTCCAAGCATATACAGCGGTGGTTCCACATCATATGCGAATATCTCGAGAAGTAGTTCATCAAGGTGCAGAGAGTTGACTCCGCATAGAATATAGTAGATTCACTAATGAAATCTCTCAGCTAGCAGAAGACTGAAGCTCATCTTAAGAAGATGGGTTTTAGGTTTATGGCCAATTATCTTTAGGTTAAGTAGGAGTTTGTTAGATATGTGCCCTAGAAGCCAATTATTGATTGACACATTTTATAATTCTAGGACCTATTTTTTATACTGATAAAATTTTTATTATTATTAATGGATATTTTTATTTTCAATCATATTTTATATGTCCATGATTTATCCTAGAGATTAATAGATGATTATGTATATTCTCAAGATGTTATAAATTTGAGATATTTATCATTAGTAATTAATTTCTAAATACTTTCAATTATAGGATCGTCATGGAGGATAGTTATTGATTTAGTTAGATGCATGAATCATCTTCCTTTCGAATAGATGAGTTTCGAGTCTGCAGTCTAAGAACACCAAGATAAGAGTGTAGGTGATTGTTAGAGAATAACTTGCATTGAGTGTAACTAATACGAGAAACCACTTGGATGTCTATGTACTCGTCTGTGATCTTTCTCGATGCTGTAGTGGTGAGATTGGGCCTTTGACCTACAATGTGTTGGCTATTTATAATAAGGCTACTTAGTTTGACTGTACGTTTACTTGGTTCTTAGCCATTTGAATCCTTTTTATGTATGTTGCTATAGTAGATTCAGATTTACTATTTAGAGTAGGATGCACCTAGATGAAATCTATTGATATTAGTAGAAAAGGAGTAGTCCTATATGATTCACAAGATTGAATTCAAAAAATTTTTGGCTAAAGCAAGTATGAATACTTAAAGAGTATTTCCATAGGATTCACAAATGAACTCAAGTCGAATCAATCTGGCATTTGACCGATGATAGGGTTTGATGAGTTCTCTATGACCTCTTTTGAGTTGAGACTCAATATAGAAGGACTAAATCACATAGTAACTATACCTAGAGGTTCATTATTTTCATTCTACTGAATTGCTACTACATACTGCTAGGTGTCACTGGTGGATTGTGAGACTTATTGAGAATTATCTTGATGATCGATGACCCTCGATGGATAGAATTAAAATTATTCCAGCCTGTCAAAAGGAGTTTCAATGATATTGTGATAAAGATCGTAAGTATATCTCACTACTAGATAGAATAGAACCTATAGAATTACATATAAAAGATGTTCCTGTCTGATCAGATAGCTGATTAATGATTATAAATCATTGAAGGGCATAATTGTCAATTTGATTGACGATGAACCCTATGCAAAAGTTGCAATAAAATTATAAGAGGATTAATTAGTAATTGATTTGCTAATTGGCTTAATTTGATTGAGCAATGAGATTTGGGTTAAGGCTGATTGAATTGGATTCAATTGGATTTAGTCTAATTAAGTAATGAGTTGACTCAATTGCAAGGAAGATTAATTCATGATTTGATTAAGACTTGGGTTCAATTAATTTCTAATTAGATTAGGAGATTAAGAGCCTAATTAGATTAGGTTTACTCATCTATTTGGTTATAACCAAATTGGATTTGGATTGGACCAAAATGGATAAACCTAGAGTCCAATTGATTTGGACTTCCTCTCCTTGCGCATGCCCCAGTCTCCATGCTATTTTTTGTTCATGCAAAATTCAGATTTTGTGTGAGATATCTTCATGCCAAACCCTAGTTGCTGCCCTCTCTTGTATGGATAAGAATTGAATTTAATTCAAATCAGATTTGAATTCAAGATCAAATCTTATCTTGATGGGATTTGGTCTCATCCAAACGACCTTGCATGCCTCCATAAAACCCCTTGTTTTTGGCATGTGAGATGTTGAAGAAATCAGATTTCAATGTGAAAATTTCAGAGAGGGCATGAGACATATTGGCATGAGATAGACCTAGGGTTTCAAGATCTAGGTGTGGGGTTTAGGGAGGAGAGAAAAAGAAAGAGAGAAAGAGAGTTTCTCTATTTCATCTTCCTCCTCCAAGGCCTTCTTCTTCTTCTTCTTTGGAAGAGTCCGTAAGATCTGAAGGAGGCATCTGATCAGCCATCAAGATGAGATTTCTACAAGAAAACTAGTATCCCAGAGAGATTGTAAAGCCTCATATCTGATTAAGACCTCATGTGGATACTTGTGGAAGCTGGGTGCTTATGTGGCTAGAAGAACCTTTTTCCATGATCATCATTTGCGATGTATTGCAACCCATACAAGATATTGAGATATGATCTTAAAGATCTGTGTTAATTTTTAGATTATGCATGTCATAGATCCGGGCATGGGCAATCATTAGATTCAATCTGATGCATGCTAGGTTAAAGGGTTTTAATCTAGATATCTTCCATTATTATATTAATTCAAAGCTATTTTTGAAATACATGATGTAATTGCTCAATTTTCTAATAGATGCCCCTTGCTAAATCTCCCTCTATGATCGCTCTTACCACATCACCCGTTCCCTCTTCTTCACCGCCTTCATCGAGCTCCCCCACTGTCTCGACTATCACTATAAGAATTTTAAATATTAGTGATATTATTAACAACAAAAAATATTACTATCACTAATAGTAACCTTTTACCACCACAACACTAATGAAGAAAACTACCATCGCTCACGATAATAAAATAATGATTTTGCGATCAATTTTATGACCAAATTTTTTGATTAAAATTTATGTTCAATTTTACGATTGAAATTTTATGTGATAGATTTTACCATTAATTATTTTTTAAAAAATTAATATAGAGATTGAAAAATATTGGTTGCAAAATTGATTGTAAAATAAAAATTTTACAACTAATTTTGCAACCAAAAAGTTGAATATAAAAATAAATTTATCAAATATTAATTTTATAAAATTTTGCAACTGATTTTGCAACCAAATTTTTAGTCTAAAAATTTTACAACTAATTTTTTAGTCACAAAATATTTTAATTATTTTGTTAATTTAAATATAGAATTAAAAACTTTTATGATCAATTTTTTGATCATAAATTAAATTTTACAATCAATTTTTGATCATAAAATTTACAACTAAAAAATTGATTGCAAAATATCTTAATTATTTTTAATTTAAAATAATTTAAAATTTTGGTAATCAATTTTTTTAATCATAAAATTAAATTTCATAACCAACTTTCTAATCAATTTTTTGATCATAAAATTTGTAACAAAAAAATCAATCATAAAATATCTTAATTTTTTAATTTAAAATAATTTAAAATTTTTGTGATCAATTTTTAGTCACAAAATTAATTTTTGTAATCAATTTTATGATTGATTTTTCTATCATAAAATTTGTAACCAAAAAATTGATCACAAAATATCTTAATTTTTTAAATTTAAAATAATTTAAAAATTTTATGAATAATTTTTTGATTGTAAAATTAAAATTTATAATCGATTTTGTGATTGATTTTTTGATTGCAAAACTTGTAAGCAAAAAATTGATCATAAAATATCTTAATTATTTTTTAATTTAAAATAATTTAAAATTTTTATGACCAATTTTTTGATCATAAAATTAAATTTTGCAATCAATTTTTTATCATAAAATTTGTAACCAAAAAATTGATCATTAAATTTGCTATCAAAAAATCAGTCATAAAATATTTTAATTATTTTTTAATTTAAAATAATTTAAAATTTTTATAATTGATTTTTTATCATAAAATTAAATTTTGAAATTGATTTGATAATTGATTTTTTGGTCATAAAATTTTGCATTTGAAAAATCAATTGCAAATCTATTTTACAACTAAATATATTTTATATTTTATTTTTTTTAAATATGATATAATTTTAGAATTTAAAGTTCATCTTCATCATACATTATCTAAATAATTATCATTAGAGTATCATTATAAAAGATCATCTCAATCCGATAGCTCTAGCTATGTTGATCAATAAAATTTGATTTCGATGGTTATGAATGACTGCTTGATGATTTGATAGATAGAGATCATTGATGGATCCAAAAACTTATAATGATGATTTTTATGATATTTATAGTATATTATCAAAATTTTATTTTAATTAGATATTATTATTATGGTTAGTATAGTATGGGATGATTTGGATTGTTAAATAAAAAAAGAGTAATCAAAAGATCAAACAGCATTTGATTATAAGATAAATTTTTAGATAAATGATCTTTGTTATTATTTTAATCATTTATATGATGGTATTCATAAAATTTAAATCACACGTATTGGAACCATCTATGTTAAGCAGATCTTACAAAAGCATAAGTATAATTATTTAAGAACTTTAAGAATTAGTATCAAGAGACATAGTTTTGGATAATTTATATATGTATGGTTTGAATTGTACGATCATTACTATATAAATGATCAAAGTTATTGTAAAGATCATTTATCTAAAATATTGCCATATAATCAGACATCATTTGGCCTTTGATCACTCATTTTTCAATTAATGATCCAAATTATTTCATACTTATCAATTGACCATGATAATGATGTCTGATTGAAGTAAAATTTTGATAGTTTTCTATAAATATTATCAAGATCAGCATTGCAAATTTTTAAATCCATTGATGGTCTCTATCTATCAGATCATTATACGGTCATTTGTAACCATCGAAATCAAATTTTATTGATCGACATACTAGAGCTACCAGATCGAGGTAGTCTTTATGATAATATTCTAATGATAATTATTTAGATAAAGAATAGTAAAGATAGACTATAGATTCTAAAATTATATCATATTCAGAGAAACATAGGAAAAAAATATATTTAAATTTGACTGTGAAATATATTTGTGATCGATTTTTTGGTTGCAAAATTTTATGACTGCAAAATTGGTTGCAGAATTAAATTTTATAATAAAAAATTATCCATAAAATTTTTAAATTATTTTAAATTAAAAAAATAATTAAAATATTTTGCAATCAATTTTTTGGTTGTAAAATAATAAGATAAAAAAATTAGTTACAAAATTTAATTTTATTATCAAAAAAATAATCACAAAATTTTTAAATTATTTTAAATTAAAAAAATAATTAAAATATTTTATGATCGATTTTTTGGTTGCAAAATCGATTACAAAATTTAATTTTGATAAGGAAAAAAATTTTCTTTATTATTTGCGATCGATTTTTAAGTCATAATTTTTTTATTTTTTTATAATCAAGAAATTAGTTGAAAATTTTAATTTTGAAAAAAAATTTTAGAGATCAATTTAGCAATCAATTTTTAATTTTTTTTTGTAAGAAAACAAAAAAATCTCTTTGTTATTTATGACCAATTTTTCGATCATAATTTTTTTTTAATTTTTTGTAATTAAAAAATTGGTTGCAAATTTAAATTTTAAAAAAAAATTATTTTAGAGACCAATTTAGCAATCAATTTTTAAATTTTATTTTGTAATGAATTTTTTTATTATTTATGATCGATTTTTTGATCATAAATCTTTTATTTTATAATCAAAAAATTGATCATAAATTTAAATTTTAAAAAATTTTAATTGATTCCTTTATTTTAGTGATCGATTTATTGGTTGCTATTTTTTTAAAGAAAAGAAAAGAAGAAAAGAAGAAAATCTTTGTACCCCTCTCGCTCCAAAATAGCCACCCGAACCCCATCTTGCCATCCGCAGCCCACCCACACCGGCTTGCCCTCCCCTCCCCAGTGATCGCCCATAACGGCCTCCTCTTGTTGGCCTGCCATGATGGCCCCCACTCCCCTCCCCAGCGATCGTCCATGATGGCCTCTTCTCATTGGCCTGCTCGCAACAGCCCCTCTACCTTCTAGCCCCCCCTCCCTTCCATCCTCCCCTCATTGGCCCTCTTACGATGACCCCCCTCCTCTCGGACCTCTCCTCGCCAACCAGCCCATGATCACCCCCCTCCCTCACCAAGATCGCCCACGATGGCCTCCCTTAGTCGGTCCGCCCGTAATAGCCCCTCTCCTCCGACCTCCCTCACTGGCTTGCCCGTGACGGCCCCCTCCCCTCTAGCCTTTTATCCCCTCATTAGCTCGCCCGTGATCGTCCCCCTCCGCCTTCCTCTCCAATTTGCCCATGATGAGCCCTCCTCCCCTCCTCGGTGACCACCCATGGTGGCCTCCCATCGTTGGCCCGCCCGTGATAGCCCCCTTCCTTCGACCTTCCGTCGCCAGCCAGCCATGACGACCCCCTCCCCTCCAACCTCCCTCGCCAGCCCGCTCATGACGGCCCCCTCCCCTTCAGCCTCCCTCGCTGGCCCACCCGCTATGGCCCCCTCCACTCTGGCCTTCTCCGACAAACCTCCTCCCCTTATCCTTATTGCCACCCGCCACCGATCTCCAACGTTGGGGAATGAGGTATGGCTGGAGGTGGTGCGGGCAGTCAAAAAATTAGGGTGCGTTGCCGGAGGCATGGAGCAGTGGTCGAAGGATGGTGCGACTGGCTAGGGGGCGGCACGGGGTGCAACACGGGCAGGTGATGGTAGCGGTAGAGGAGGCCATGGAAGGCGTGTGGGGGAAGGAGAAGAATCGAGAAAAAATAATAAAAATAATAATAATAATAAGTATTAAAAGTATTAATAATAAATTATTAAAAAATATTAATATTTTTTATTATATAAAAAATAAAATAAAAAATAAAAATAATATTAAAAAAATAATATATAAAATCAAAATTATAATTCAATTTTTTAATCAATTTTGAAATTTTAAACATTATAAAAAAAATTATGACTAATTTTGTAATCAATTTTTTAATTAAAAAATTAAAAAATAATTAGCGATCAATTTTATAATTGATTTTATTAATAAAATATATTTTAATAAAATTAATGATCAATTTTATGATTGATATGTTAATTAAAAAATAAAAAATAATTAGCAATCAATTTTATAATTGATTTTATTAATAAAAATTAAAAATAAATAGCAACTAATTTTATGATTTATTTTTTAATTAAAAAATTTAAAAATAATTACTGATTAATTTTTTGATCAATTATTAATAAAAATATTTTAATAAAATTAGTGATCAATTTTATGATTGATATATTAATTAAAAGAACTAAAAATAATTAGTGATCAATTTTGCTATTGATTTTATTAATAAAAATTTAAAAATAAATAGCAACTAATGATTGATTTTGCGATTGATATGTTAATTCAAAAAATTAAAAATAATTAATGATCAATTTTATTAATAAAAAATTTAAAAATAAATAATGATGGATTTTATAATAAATTTTTTAATTAAAAAGTTTAAAAATAATTAGCACTCAATTTTATGATTGATGTATTAATTTTAAAATTAAAAATAATTAGCGATCAATTTTATGATCAATTTTATTAATAAAAAATTTAAAAATAATTAGTGATTAATTTTTTGATGAATTTATTAATTAAAAAAATATTTTAATAAATTTTAGCGATAGATTTTTTGGTCATAAAATTAATTTTTTTTAATTAATTTTTTGATCACAAATATATTTTGTAACTAAATATAATTTTTTTCTAAATATGATATAATTTTAAAATTTAAAGCCCATCTTCATATTCATTATCTAAATAGTTATCGTTAGAGTATCGTCACAAAAGATCGGCTCGATCCGGTAGTCCTAGCTATGTTTATCAATAAAATTTGATTTCGATGGTCTCGAACGATCGCATGATGATTTGATAGATAATGACCATCGATGGATTCAAAAATTTGCAACGATAATCTCAATGTTATTTGTAGCATACTATCAAAATTTTACTTCAATCGGATATCATTATTTTGGACAATTTAGCACGGGATGATTTAAATGGTTAAATAAAAATTGAGTGATCAAAAGATCAAATGGCATTCGATTGTAAGATAATTTTTTAGATAAATGATCTTTGCTACTACTTTATTCATTTGTACGGTAGTGATCATAAAATTCAAACCATGCATATATGAACCATCGACGTTAAAGACTTTAAGAATGAGTATCAAGGACTTTAAGAATGAGTATTATGAAACATATAGTTTTAGATTATTCATATATGCATAGTTTGAATTTTACGATCACCACCATACAAATGATCAAAGTAGTTATAAAGATCATTTATCTAAAAAATTATTTTATAATCAAACATCGTTTGATCTTTTGATCACTCATTTTTTTATTTAATGGTTCAAATCATTCCGTGCTAAATTAATCCTAATAATGATGTTCGATTAAAGTAAAATTTTGATAGTATGCTATAATTATCACCGAGATCATCGTTATAAGTTTTTAAATCTATCGGTGGTCTCTATCAATTAGATCATCATACGATCGTTCGTGACTATCGAAATTAAATTTTATTGATCGACATAGCTAGGGCTACCGAATCGAGCCGATCTTTTATTACGATACTTGAACAATAATTATTTAGATAATGAACGATGAAGATGAATTTTAAATTCTAAAATTATACCATATTTAAAAAAAAATTTAAAAAATTATATTTGATTGAAAAATATATTTGTTACCAAAAAATTGGTTAAAAAAATTAATTTTATGATCAAAAAATCGATCGCTAAATTTTTAAATTATTTTTAATAAAAAAATTAATTATAATATTTTTTGATCATAAATTTTATGATAAAAAATTGATAAAAAAAATTAGTTTTATGATTAAAAAATCAGTCGATAAATTTTTTTAATTATTTTAAATTAAAAAAATTAATTTTGGTATTTGTCAATCAATTTTTTGGTCAAAAAATTTATGACTAAAAAATTAATCAAAAAATATTAATTTTATAATTAAAAAATTAATTGCTAAATTTTTAAAATATTTTTAATTAAAAAATAATTTTGGTATTTTTTGATTGATTTTTTGGTTGCAAAGATTTTTTAATTTTTTGCAACCAAAAAATCGATCACAAATTTAAATTTTAAAAAAATTTAGTTGGTGCTTTTTTTTGATGATCGTGATTATTTTTTTTAAAAGAAGAAAAGAGAAAAAAACTTTATACACCGCCCCAATCCCACCCCATCCCACCACCCCCGAACCCCATCTTCCCCTCCTCAGCCCGCCCTCCCCTCCCCGATGATCGTCCGCTTGGTCTCCCCTCATAGTTGGCCCATCACGATGGGCCCCCTCCCCTCCCCGATGACCCCCCGTGATGGCCTCCCCACATCGGCTCGCCCACGATGGCCCTCCTTTCCCTTCTCCTTACCGCCACCTTCCGCCGATCTCCACCATTGGGGGAAGGGGGCAGCGTGGATAGTCAGGGGACCATGGTACGATGTCGGAGGCGTAGAGCAGCGGTCGAGGGAGAGAGGTTGCGATGTCGGAAGCATGGACTAGCGGTCGGGAGGGGTGCGGTGATGGAGGCATGGAGTAGCAGTCAGGGGGCGGTGCAGGCAATGCGAGTGGCTAGGGGGTGGCACGGGTAGTTCCGGTGGCCAGCGGGCGATCCGTATGGCCAGGAGGCAGCATGGGTGGTGCGGGTGGCCAGGGGGCAGCACGGGCGGTGCAGGTGGCCTAGGGGCAGGATGGGTAGCTAAGGGGCGGTGCGGGTGGCCAGGAGGCTGCACGGGAGGTGCGGGTGGTCGAGGGATAGGGTGGGCTGCGGGGGGGGCGATGCTAATGGCCAGGGGGCGACGTAGGTGGTCGACAGACGGTGTGGGTGGCCAGGAGGCAGCTTGAGGGATCGGAGGGTGACGCTGGCGGCTGAGGGTGGTGATGGAGATGACACTATAGGCACGTAGGAGGAGGATGGAAAAAAATATTAAAAATAAAATATTAAAAATTATTTAAAAATATTAATAATTTATTATTTCATAAAAAATAAAATATATAAAAAATAAAAATAATATAAATTTAAAATATAAAATAAAAATTAAAGATCAATTTTGTAATTAATTTTAAAAATTTAAATATTATAAAAAATAAATAATGATCGATTTTATGATTGATTTTTTAATTAAAAATGTAAAAATAATTAGCAACTAATTTTGTGACTAATTTTATTAATAAAAAAATATTTAATAAAATTATTGATTAATTTTATTAATAAAAAATTTAAAAAAATAGCAATCAATTTTACGATCAATTTTTTTTTAAAAAATATTTTTTAAAAAGTTTATGATCAAATTTTTGATCAATTATTTTTTAAATTTTTAGTTTAATATTTTTTCATTAATTTAGTGATCGATTTTGTGATTGATTTTTTTTAAAAAAAATTTATAAATTTGTGACTGAATTTTTGATCGATTCTTATTTAAATTTTTAGTTTAATATTTTTTATATTGATTTAGTGATCAATTTTATGATTAATTCTTTTAAAAAATATTTTTTAAAAAAATTATGATCGGATTTATGATCGATTTGAAAACTAAAAGAAATTTATAAATTTTTTTTTATAATTTTTTCCTTTTAGAAATTTAAAATTGATTTCTTTATAAATTTTTAATTTTTAAAAATTAGTTTATTTGTTTTTTATATTTTTTTGAAAATTAACAACCAATTTTTTAGTTGGAAAATTGACTACAAGTTTTTATTTTTTTTTTTAATTTTAATAATTTTAATATTTTTTTTGATTGGCCAATCGATCGCTAGATTTGCGATCGAAAAATTTGGTCAAAAAATATTTTCAACCAACCATTTTGCATCCAAAAATTTTTGATCGTACAATCAATCGCTAAATTATTAGCCATAGATTTTTGATTTTTTGCGATCGATTTTTTGTTCGCTAAAACTCTATTTTCTTGTAGTGTAATATCTTGATCCAAAAAATATAGATTTGTCAATTGTATTACTGATGGCAAACTTGCCGTCGGTTATAGTTTGCCTATAAGTCCCCCCTAACCTCATTGGAGGAAAAAAAATTGAGTGAAAAAAGATCTCCACACCTTCTCTATTCCCCACGCATCCCTTCTAGCATTCTCCACTCTCTGCACATCCTCCTTCCTGGCATCCCGACCCTATTGATGCCTCCTTATACTCAGCCCCACCTCTCCTCGGTCCCACCTCTCCCGCAGCTACCCTGACCTTGCTGGCGCCTCCCACATCACAGCCCCAAGCCTACCACCCTAGCCTTGCCTCTCCTATAGTCGCCCCAACCCCACCGACGCCTCCTATGCTATGGTCCTGAGCCTGCTGCCCTGACCCTGCCGCTCCTGCGGTCATCCTATCCCCACCAACACCTCCTGCGCCGCAGCCCTGGAGCTTGCCGTCCCTTTCCTAATGACCTCCTCATGGCCTCATCCCTGCCGACTTGACCATACGGCCTTGCGGCACCCCTGCCGCTCCTAGCCTACAGCCTTGATCCTGTGGCCCTATCCCTACCATTATAAGTAGTAGTAGCGACGGCATTAGTATTGGCTAATGTTGTCTACTATTAGTGACAACTAGTGCCATCACTAAATTTAATTAATTAATTAATTAATTAATTAATTAATTAGATGCATGGGATTTGGATCATAGCATCCAAAGTGTTCAGATCGAGAGAAGGTATCGGGCAGCATTGCAAACATGAGGCCGAAGCATGCCCTGCGTGCCTAGGTCATGAGTCATAACTGGTATCCAAGGCATCTAGCCCTCACATGCCCTATGCGCTCAGATCGATGGAAAGTACCGAACTGCATTAATTATGTATTAATTTTAATAAAATTTGCATTGCATGGAATGATAGACCCATCAATTGATTGATGTATATATTCTAATATTTCTATACATTTATTAATTTTTGTTTGGATAGAAGAATTATGTATATTAATCAATTGATTATCCATTATAGATGGTTTTGAAAATGCAAATAATTTTATAGGTTATCACTGTAATCAAACAATATGTTGAGGGATCGAAAGAAATTTTGAATAGCATTTTTCTTTTGTTCTCTCTAACTGGGAGAATTAAGAAAGAATACTATTGAAATTTCTTTTGGCCCCTGTTGCATATTATTTGATTACTGTAATGGACTAATGAAATTAATGCATTTTCTGAACGGGATAGGATCTATCTTTACCTATTAGTTGATGATAGAATGCATTAATTTACTATGTAAGCTATTTTGAATGATAAAATAGGATTTAGCAATTATCTTATATTTATGTATATGTAGAATTCTTAGATAGTCTACCATAGACTATAGTTGGATGGATCGTCGAGTATACATGGAGAAATTTTTGCTAAATATAGGAAGGGTGTAGAGTGCTTCTGCAATTTTATTTTTGAAAATATAGCACTCTTACATCAAGGACGGGCTCGTTGCCCTTATAATAGATATGGCAATAGAGAAATATTTGATAGGGATACAATTACCATCCATTTATATAAAAATAAATTTATGTCCAACTGTAAGCATTGGTACCTGTATGAAGAGATGTGGGAGAAAGTTGCAAGGGTTAGAACCGAATAGGACATGGACACAAATAGAATAGTGGACATGGTTATGAATGCGGTTGGTCCTGAATTTAACTAGGATGTGGAAGATAATTTAGAAGTTGGCGGTGGCACTATCATATGCTGATAAACTATCATGGCTAGAATGTAAAATACATATTGTACTATCGGTTGTGTCAGAGTTGTTGAATTTGAAAGCTGAGTTTAATATGATGGTCAATTATTATGATAGGATGGTAGCAATAATAAAAAAAATGCTACCGAAGGATGAGAAGCTTTTTGAGAGCTTCTATGCTTTGAAGAAAATGGTGAAAGGATTGGGCATGGGATATGAGAAAATAGATGCATGTCGTAATGGTTGCATGCTTTTCTATAAAAAGGACAAACATAAGAGTTCATGTGGCGTATGCGGTGCAAGCCGATTTAAGCTGAGGCAAGAGGATAGAAATTAGAAGGACATATCATACAAGATTCTTTGATACATTTCTCTCACTCCTAGACTTTAGAGGCTCTACTTGTCCAAAAGTACTATTGGGCAAATGAGATGGCATAAAGAAGGACCATGCAAGCACCCAGATATGATGTGTCATCTTTTAGACAGTAAGGCATGGAAGCAATTTGATACTTGCCATCCTTTATTTGATCAGAAATTATGCAATATCCAGCTGGATCTATCTATGGATGGCTTTACACCGTTTGGTTATGCAGTAACCCCTTATTTGTATTGGCTAGTCTTTATTACTCCATATAATTTGTCACCTAGAATGTGCATGAAAGAACATAATATCTTTCTTACATTACTCATTCTTGGACCACAAAATCCTTGTAGAAGTATTGATGTATATTTAAGACCTCTTATTGATAAGCTAAAATTATTATGGTCCAATGGCATTCATACTTTTGATGCATTGAGGAAGCAGAATTTTATAATGAAGGCTGCATTGATGTGGACCATTAGCAATTTTTTTACTTATGGGATGCTACCAAGATGGAGCACTCATAGAAAGCTAGCATGTCCCTATTGCATGGAGAATACAAAATCATTTTAGCTTGAGTATGGTCGTAAGCCCTGCTAGTTCGATTGTCATCATCAATTTCTTTCTCAGTATCATTCTTTTCGAAAGCAGTAGACAGTTTTAGAAGAAATAAGATAGACAAGGACGATGCACCTCAACGCCTCAGTGGTATGAAAGTATTTCAGAGGGTATCCTAATTGGACAAAGTCCCATTTGGCATTGAATTTGACATCAGGAGTTTGGTAGAACTCATAATTGGATGAAGCAAAGCATCTTCTAGGAATTATTGTACTAGTCCATCAATTTGATCCATCATAACTTTGATGTCATGTATATCGAGAAGAATGTATTCAATAATATTTTTTTTATTATTATGGATGTCAAGGGCAAGATGAAAGATAACCTCAAGGCTTAAATAGATATGAAGAATATATGCAAGTGTTCTCTATTAGAGCTGATTGAGGTATCACTTAAAAAAATTTTGAAGCCAAAAGCATCTTATACCTTAATAAGAAAGTAGTTGAAGGACATTTGTAAATGGTGTAAAAGTCTTAAATTTTCAGATGGTTATGCAAGTAATATAGCTTGGTGCGTCAATGTCAAAGATTGCAAATTCTAGGCTAAAGAACCATGACTGTCCTATATTCATATAACGATTACTCTCATTGGCTTGGTGTGATCTCCTTCCTAACTCCATATGGAGCTCTTTGACCGAGCTTGATAAGTATAATAATTTAACATAAAAAGTATTAATATCTTGATTATTTAATTTTAAATATTTAATATTTGATATTTTTATATTCTTTTTCAGGAAACTTGATAAGTGCTGTAATTTATCAACCATTTCTCAAGCCCAAGCTAATATACACTAAGATTAGAAATGGACTGCATAAAATTTGAAGTGAATTGGATATAAATCGAATCTAGAATGGATGGTGCGGACACCAGAGCCGTCAGAAGCCGACGACATAATTTAGATTCAATTTGGATTGAAAAAGCCATATCAGAATAACTCTACTTCAGTTATTTAGTTTCAGTCCTTTTGATTTAGTCAATTAGTTCTTTTGATGCATTTAGTTTTGGATCTATAGGACCATACTTGGGTTTATATTGGATTGAGCCTTATTTGAAAAGAGATCATTATAAAGAAGCAAGCTTGATCCATATCATCTTTGGAGCCATCACCCTCTATATGCCGAGGGAGAAAATACACACGCTAGCATGTGCCTTGCCCAAGGATCCTCATGCTAAGTTATGCCAAGCATCAAGCATCCACATGAAGTTTCTTTTCTTTTCTAGGATCTCTTAAGAGCTCTTGATTTCTTACTTATTTTGTTAAAAGAATAATTTTTTTTCTATGGTTCCATAAAAGATAGATATGATATATTATTGTATTTGAAAATCATACATAATATTTTACTTTTTTGTTGGAAGGGTTGATTTCTTTCTTATAAAGAAAATAGGATTCCTAAAGAAATAGGACCCCTAGGGTCCTATATAAACCCATGTATCTTTCATAAATGGGACAATGAATGCATGAATGATTTTATCCATAAATACTTGTGTCAATTGCTTCGAGAGGGAGAGGGTGTGAGACCTAAAATTGCCTCACGAGGGGAGGGTGTGAGGCCTACTTTTTTTCTATCTCTTTAACCTTCATCTTCTTGAGATTCAATATTCCTATGACCTCAATTTGTCTTTATCATCTTCCTATACAAGCCTATTTCACCAAGAGAAGATCTGTCTCCTCCAAGATTTTCATCTATCATGTAGAGAGAGAAAGAGTGATATATTATTCTACAAATCAAACGTTGACAAGGATCTTCATTCCTTCTCAATTGATCTTTGATTTTTTTTAATTTTTATTTTAGATCTGATGTTGATAAAGATCCAGTTCTTTATCGATAAATCTACTTGGTTAAAAGATTAAGAGCCCTAATCAGGATAGTTTTTTAACTACCACGATCCAAATTCTTCTTATCTTTCTGAATTTTCTTGTGGGCTTAATTTCTTGCTATCCTTCATTCCATTTATATTTTTCTTTTTTACATTTATTCATTAGCATATTTAATTTTTGCTATCTATTTATTTACTTTATTATTGCTAGTTATTTACTAATCTCTAAAATGATATTCATCTGCATCATTTAGATTAATCATGCTTTGATCCTGTATCAATCAGTCATATCTTCTGAGCAGAGTATAGGTAACTATACTGTTTATCCTAAAAATAATGTGCCACGATCGGACGTGATTTGTTATTAATGAATGGAAGGAAGCTTGGTCTTTTTTTTTTTTTTTAGATTGTCCTGCATCAATTTGGTATCAGAACTGAATTGATTAGGACTTCAGTTTAAATTCTATAATTTAAATTCCTACAAGTTAAATTTTTGTATTTTAAATTTCATAATTCACTTTCTAATATTTTATTATTTTTTATTTTTTCTTTCTTACTATACCTTATTCCTGCATCCTAAACTTACATGACCACTAGATCACATACCCAGTGCAAATGGCTTGCTTTCCCACCCAGTACTAATATAAATCTCAATACAGCAGCCATCATTAATGTCTTGACTGAGAAGTTTGATGAGATGAAAGATTTTATGAAAATCATGAGTGAAAGAATAGCAGTACTAGAAGAAGCTAGAAAAAGATAATCTGAAATCGAATCTTCCCAACTACCTATAGGATAGAGAAGAAGGAATCTAGACCTAAATTGACCTATAGCAGCATGCCCACATCATAACCAATTCGACCAGTATGAGCATGTCCTTAGGAATGTGAAGATCGAAATTCCATGTTTTGATGGTTGTCGAGATCCGATAGAGTCCCTAGATTGAAAATCAGGTGTGGATCACTATTTTGGATGGTACGAAATGTCTGAAGTAAGGAGAGTTAGGTTTGCTAGGATGAAGTTGGTTAGGTAAGTCCAACTTTATTGGAAAAGTATTGAGCATCTTCTCAACCAGAGAAGACAAAATCTGATAAAAACCTGGGATGAAATGAAGGAGAAACTTAAAGAAAAATACCTTCCCACCTCCTACCAACAAAGATATTTAGATCAGTGGCAGAGACTTACTCAAGAAAATAGATCAGTCATAGAATACATCATGAGATTTGATAAGTACCTCATGAGATGTAGAGTAACCGAAGATAGGATTGTTATCTTATCTAGATTTAGAGCTAGATTACGAAAGGATATCCAATGTGAGCTATTTTTGCGAGAGGTAACCACATTAGTACAAGCTTATCAATTTATCCTAAATTTTGAGAGATTTTCTAGGTATCCGACTATCCGTCGTCCTAAATCTAGTCGAGTAACCTATTTTAGATCGAGACCTAATGCTAACCAGGCTTCTAGTAACAGACCACCTATAAATCCTATTGTGAGAAAAGAATATAATGAAAAAAGAGTTGTAGGAGAGTTATCTAAAGAAAATAGTTCTCGATCTCACTATTTCAAGTGCCATGATTATGGTCATTTTGCTGCATAATGCCCCAACCGATCTTTATTTGTAGAAGAATTAGAAGAGAAAACTCTAGAAAATATTAAGGAGGAAGTTTATGAAGCTGATCCGACTTAGCCGAGTAGTTTGAGAGTACTGAGAATATCCTAGATTTTGTTGCATCGAAATCAGACCTTAGGCTTGGAGTCGTTAGGTATGTTCTAGCACAGACTAAGAAGAGTGAAGGCTGGTGTAGGATCTCTATTTTTCATATCTTCATAAAATTTAGCGATAAAATTTATAAGATAATCATTGATAGTGATAGCTGTATCAACGCCATCTTCACTGACATGGTTAAGTGATTAGGCTTAGCTCCTGTAGATCATTTCAGTTCATACCGTGTGTCTTGAATAAATTTTTTTTCTATTCTCATTAAACTTAGATATCGTATCTCCATCCAGCTCCATTCTTACCAGGATCATGTTTGGTGCGATGTATTACCCATGAAAGTTGGAAGTATTATATTAGGTCGGCCTTGGCTGTTTGATAAGCATCATAAATTCAATAATAAAAATATTAATTTATCAATTAATTCATATTAATTTTTAAAAATTAATGATTAATTTATATATAATTTTTAAAAAATTTATATTTTTATTAATTAAAAAATTAATTAAAAAATAAAATTTTATAATCAATGGAAAGAGCTCATTTTTTTTATCATAATAAAATAAGTTTAAAGCAAAACAAAGCTAAAACGAAGAAGATATGAATTTCTAAAGAAATAAATAAATAAAAATTAAATAAAAAAAAGAAAATAGCTTAGCCGGCTTCGTAAGCCAAGCCACCAAGCCAAGCCAAGCCGTCAAAGCCGACTCAGTCATTAAAGCCATCAGTCGGTCCATGATTCAGGCGTAGACCACCAGCTCAACAGAAACCGACGAATCAATGCGCGACACATGGCGGACCTAGACCCTTAAAGGGTCCACAGAAATTTATCGCAGCTCACAGGGCAATCTGGTCTTTTCACTCAACAATAGAGATGCTGATTGGCTGTGGTGGGTGGTACGACCGGTCCATGCGGTCCATGGGAACAGTAATTGTGCGATCGAATGGCTGCAGTTGATTGCGGTCATGACCAAACGGTTGTGGTTATTTTCGAATTTGATTCAGCCTCAGACTTCATCCGGATCGCCATCCAATGGCAACGCATGATCTAGAGGATGACCTGACAGTCCAGAATGCTCCCGACGGTGATCAGGACTCCCAACGCGATCAGCGGCCAGATTTCCACCATCAACGTGCGATCGGACGGCTAGAATTTAATCTGATCTGATCTGGGCTGATACACATCCAATTTTGATGATTTTTGGACCATTGGATTCCTATTTATGGTCAAATTTCATCCAAAGTAGTAGAATTTATCTAAAACTTCTTTTAATCTAATTTTTATTTAGATTTTTTTATATTTTGATAATCAAAGAGCCCCTTAGTCCCACATTGCCTACAAGCAAACTATCCAGCCCTCCTAGCTCTATAAAAAGGACCCCAGGCCTCCAAAAATCAACATCTTCGGTCAAGGTGAAGCTTTGGTACAGAATGAAGCTAGGCTATGGATTAATGGCTGCTTCAAAGCAATTGGTGCCGAGAAGAAGAGCAGGGCTTCTACACCATCTTTCCACCAATGTCGATCCAAGATCAGAGATCAGCCTATTTTATTTATTTTTTTATGTATTTAAATTATGAACTCTTTAATTAATGTAATATTTATTTTTATGCTCTTTAATTTTATGCTCTTAATTTTTATTATAATTTAATTTTTATATTTTAATTATTATTTTTTATTGCAAGTAGATGCTAAGATCTAACTAGTAGATCTTAGTACCAAGTTTAAATTCCTGCACCTTTTAATTTTTACTTTTTATTTTTCGACTTCACTTTTGATCCCAAAACTCTTCACTTTTTTTTTTTATAAAATTAAAGATTTTAAATCTAAAAATACTACCTTTCCTGTGGATTCGATCCGACTCACTGCTATCTATGAATTTTTAATTATTTTAAAAAATCAGATTAAACTGATAAATACGGTGTCTTAACGACAACATCGCATTCCTATCAAGTTTTTGATGTCGTTGCCGGAGAAGGCACGGACATTAAATTTTTGATCTCTTTAATTTTTTTATAAATAAATTATAAATAAAATTTTTATTTTTTTATAAATATTATTTGCTAATTTTTTTATTATTTTATAGAAAAAAATATTAAAGAATAAAAAAAACTAGGAGTTTTGCTTGGTGAGATCAATCCTAACCCTAGTTCTCTTTTCTTTATATTTTATTTTATTTTTAAATTAATTTAAAAAAAATATTTATTTAAATTAATTAAAAGTTTCATGATAAGATTAAAAATTCTAACTATTTAGAGCATGCATCATATTAGTTTTATTTTTTTATTTTTATTTTTATTTTTTTATGATTGCTGGAGGTAAGGTAAGTCTTTCAGAATTCAATTAGTTGCATGCATCTAGTTTAAGTTGCATAGAACCCTTTGATTGAAAATTTTGTGTGCATATTCATCTTTAAATCAAATTAAGGGCACAACCCAGTTAATCAAGATAAGGTGGAGATTTGATCACCCTTCCTTGGCCCACAAACAACCAACCAACATCCTATATTGACCTAAGCCTTTAATTTTAAAATCAATTAGACATTAATCCTAGGAACTCGAGCTTAATAGAACAAGGAATCCTAAGAGTTGAACCAGGTTAAGATAAGCCAATTTGATTGGTATCTAGGAAAGTGGTTCAGGGATGACTGGGCTCGAAGAAAGGTGGTTTCTAATTGATTTCGTTAGCTTATCTGACCAAGCACAATTGCTGTCCAAGGCAAGCAACGAAAGGACTCCCACCGATCTTACACTTACCTGGCTAGTTGATTGGCTGATCTTATACTTGGAGGGCTTGAAGGTAACTTGGAATAGTTAGGAGCTGTCAAGGTCTAGGCTGATCTTAGTTTCAGACTAATTTATTTGAAATTTGTTTGAAAATAAAAATTTTTACTTTAGATATTTTCAATCTCTATTGCCCTGACATAAGGTTGCCCTGGCATAATGAAAAGTTATGTTGCATGATTGTCCTAGGGTATGAAAAGGGGGAATTAACTTAGAACTTAAAAAAAAAGTTTAAAAAATATATATATATAAAAAAAAAGAAGATTGAGGATATTAAGAATATAACACCTGTGTGGAGAGGATTTCTAGTTGACTAGTCAAAACAGATTTAGTTCCTATTTCAGATCCTATAACCTCAATGGATTTAGCATATCAATCTTAGTCTCAAATTCTTAAGAATTTATATTATCCAGTTAGTTCTGTCTAACCCTCTTGTATCAGGTTGCCCCAATCCACAGCAAATAACTTTAAAATTAAACCTCAAATCATTAACATGCTTCCAAAATTCACGAGAATAGGGGATGCATATATATTCATTAGGAAATTTGAAGAGATTTGTGCAATCATGAAACTACAATAATTGTCAGAGGACGAAATGAAACTGAGATTAATCAATTTTTCCCTTAAGGATAATGCCAAAAAGTGGCTTTATAGTCTTCCAAATCAATCTATCACGACCTGGGAGGGCTTTGTGAGAATATTCTTAAAAAAATATTTTTCTCATCATAAAATAGCTAGAATTAAAAATAAAATAAATCAATTCTATCAACTAGTTAGTGAATCATTTTGGGATACTTCGACCAATTCAAGAACCTCTTGACCCAATGCCCACACCATGGAATAGAAACTTGGAGGCTATGCCAAATAATTTATGAAGGGTTAGAGTCAAATTCCTGAACAATGCTAGAGTCCATGTGCCAGGGATAATTTATGTACAAAGAACCAAATGAAGTCTGGCAATTTTTAGAAGATCTAGCCGAGAAAAGTTTACAATAGGAAACAACAAGGGAACCAAAAAATCCACACCTTCAAAAGGTGGAATTTACCAAACCTTCCTAGCTACAGAAGCCAAAATTGCAATGTTGACATGTAGGCTAGAGGCTTTAGAACTTCAGAGACCAGCTAGTGTGAACCAAGTATCTGCACCTATGTGCAATGGGTGCAATGCACCAGACCATGTCCTTGAGGAATGTCCCCTCCCAATGAACCAATTAGATAATGGATGTGTACAAGTGAATGATGCCACATATCAGAGACTGTTGAACAATCTCTATGTACCCACTTACAATCCAGATTGGAGGAATCATCCAAATTTTTCATGGTCACAAAATTCAAATGTAGACGGTCCAAGTTTCAATCAGCAGAATCCAAGGCCTAATCCTGTGATAAACACCTTGCCACCACTAGGCTTTAATATTAATAAAAAGAACTTAGTTCTTTAGAGAAAAGCCTAGAAATTCTAGTCAAATCTAATGCTGACACCAATGCCACCTTAAGCAATTTCATGCAAACCACAGACCAAATTCTGAATTCAAATTCTTGGGCCATAGCCTGCTTAGAAATTGGTCAGCTGGCATCTACCATAGGTGAATGTGAACGAGGTAGGCTACCTAGCCAACCCGAGCCCAACCTAAGAAATCAAAATGGTAGACCATCCCAAGAAAACCAGGTTAATCAAGTTAATGCTATTCATTCCTTGAGATCAGAAAAACAAGTGGATAATAAGGTAAATACATCTGACACTAGAGAAAACTTGAGTGCTGAGTTTGTTGAGCCTCCCACTGAACCATTCATAAAAATGACTAAACCATCACCTGAGTCATCAAAAGAAGAGGCACCCAAAGTAGAGTTGAAACCTCTCCTTGAGTTTTTAGGTTCATAAGAAACCTTGCCTGTAATTATTGCATCAGACCTGAATCCTAATCAAGAGCCATGTAATGAAATATCAATGGAGTTATTTAAGCAAGATCACATTAATTTACCTCCAGAAATAAAATTATCTTTAGTCACCATTTCAGCATCCATTGAATCAAACTTAACTCCTAATACAAAAACTTCATTCATGAGCATTTTAGAAAAACAAATAGGAGAAATTCTTAATAAACATAGGTCTGAGAATGGGATCATAAATTATATCCCTAAAATTAATAATGAATATATCAATAATGGGATTACAAATCAACTTTCTAAGATTGGCAATCCAAAACCATTAAAATTTGTCAATTTAATATTTGACACAGGATAGTAAACTGCATTATGTCTGGCTGAAGATGATAAACTTAGCGCTTATTGGGAGGCAACCCAATATTTAGTTTTTATCTAATTTATCTTTTTAGTTTATTTTTTTTAGGATAATTTGAATAAATTGGAGGGAGAGCCCAAATTTTCAAAGGCATGTGCTGGACCAAAAATATAGTCAGGTGTATTCTTTCATGTTCTTTATTACACCCTTTATTTTTTCTTCTCCATTGAGGATAATGTCGATTAAGTTGGAGGGGAGAAAAATAAAAATTTTAAAATTTTAAATCCTCAAAAAAGTTAGTATTTAGTATTTAGACACCTAATTATGCTTAAGAATCGAATTAAACTAAGTATTTTTAAAAGAAAATTGATACATAGATCAAAGAATTTGTGAGATATTGAGGAATCAAGTATTAAGAAAATTCAATAAAGAGTTAAGTCTAGAATATAAAAAAAAAATTCTTAAAGTATTTCTAATTATTTCTACTAGCATCAAAGAAAAGTCTACTTTTTATAGGCTTGTATAGGATAACTATACGTTTCTTCATATAACAAATTTATTTTAATAAAATAGTTTTCAAGTACTTCTTACTGAGTAACTGGACCTCTTTGCCTAAGCAAGCATTGAGTTTCATGTCAAAAGGTGGGAAGGGCAAAGAAGCTCATTGTAAAGCTAGTCTTAATTCATAGCCTGTTTGATTTGAGCTAGTAAGCCCGAGGGGTATTCTATACCTAGTGCCCTAAAGCCAACTGGTTTGAGAATCATTGACCCAAGACTCGCTGCATGGATCAAATAGAAAGCTTAAGGAGTTAAGACACTAAATAGTAGTACAACGTTTAAAAAAAAATATTGATTTTTCACCTAGTAATCGGATCCCGTTGTCTAAGCAATGACATTCGCATCAAAAAGTGGGCAATATGAAAATAAAAATCAATAAATGAAGGACGGAAGTAGCAATACACTTGTCTATATGAAAGTTTAGACAAATCAGAGATAAAGATGAGATAATTTAGAAAAAGTTCAAAAAATTTAATACTCTTTAGTTAATTTTTTTATTGATAAGTATTAATATTTCAATGATATATCTCATTTAAACTCTACTGAATATCAATGACCATTTTGAAAACTGCTTAGGTAAAATTCGAAACTCTAAAGTTAAAAGATATTTAAAACTAAATTCTTTCTTTACTCAAGGATGAGCAAAGCTTAAGTTGGAAGGTGTGATAAGCATCACAAATTCACCAATAAAACTATTAATTTATCAATTAATTTATATTAATTTTTAATAATTAATGATTAATTTATATATAATTTTTAAGAAATTCATATTTATATTAATTAAAAAATTAATTAAAAAATAATAAAAATTAAAAAAATAAAATTTTATAATCAGTGAAAGAGCTCATTTTTTTTTATTACAACGAAATAAGTTTGAAGTAAAACGGAGCTAAAACGAAAAAGATATGAATTTCTAAAGAAATAAATAAATAAAAATTAAATAAAAAAAATGGCTCAGTCGGCTCCGCAAGCCAAGCCAAGCCGTCAAGGCCGACTCAGCCATTGAAGCCATCAGTCGGTCCATGATCTAGGCGTAGAACGTCAGCTCAGTAGAAACCGACGAATCAATGTGCAACATGTGGCGAACCTAGATCCTTAAAGGATCCATAGAAATTTATCGTGGCTTATAGGGCAATCTGATCTTTTCACTCAGCAACAGAGATGTTGATTGGCTGTGGTGTGTGGTGCGGTTGGTCCATGCGGTCTATGGGAATAGTAATTATGCGATCGGACGGCTGCGATTGATTGCGGTCATGATCAAACGATTGTGGTTATTTCTGGATTTGATTCAGCCTCAGACTTCATGCAGATCGCCATCCAATGATAGCGCATGATCCAGAGGATGATCCGATAGTCCAGAATGCTCTCGATGGTGATCAAGACTCCCGACGCACGATCAGCGGCCAGATTTCCTCCATTAACGTGCGATCGGACGGCTAGAATTTAATCCGACCTGATTTGGACTGATACACATCCGATTTTGATGATTTTTGGACCGTTGGATTTTTATTTATGGCCAGATTTTATCCAAAATAGTAGAATTCATCTAGCACTTTTTTAATCTAATTTTTATTTAGATTTATTTATATTTTGACGATCAAAGAGCCCCTTAGTCCCACATTGCCCAAAAGCAAACTCTCCAACCCTCTTAACTCTATAAAAAGGATCCCAGGCCTTCAAAAATCAACATCTTCGATCAAGGTGAAGCTTTTATACAGGATGAAGCCAAGCTATGGGTTAATGGCTACTTCAAAGTAATTGATGTCGAGAAGAAGGGCGGGGCTTCTACTCCATCTTTCCACCAATGTCGATCCAAAATCAGAGATCAGTCTATTTTATTTATTTATTTTTTTATGTATTTAAATTATAAACTTTTTAATTAATATAATATTTATTTTTATGCTCTTTAATTTTATACTCTTAATTTTTGTTGCAATTTAATTTTTATATTTTAATTATTATTTTTTTATTGTAAGTAGATGCTAAGATCTAACTAGTAGATCTTAGTATCAAGTTTAAATTTCTGCATCTTTTAATTTTTACTTTTTATTTTTCGACTTCACTTTTGATCCCAAAACTCTTCTTTTTTCTTTTTTTTTTGTAAAATCAAAGATTTCAAATCTAAAAACACTACCTTCCCTATGGATTCGATCTGACTCACTGCTATCTATGAATTTTTAATTATTTTAAGAAGTCGGATTAAACTGATTAACACGGTGTCTTAACAATAACATCGCATTCCTATCACTGTTTGATAATAATATTATAATTTATGGCTGAGCCAACTCCTATAGTTTTACTCATAAGGATAAGAAGATCATGATCAATCCTTCCCCACCTAAGGCTATCAATAGAAAAATAGACGATGGACCAAAAAAAACATAAAAAAAAAGCCTCAATTTGATAGGTGCTAAGAAATTAGAGATGACCATAAGTAAAGGATCATCAGTTTGGATGCTTGCTGCGAGAGAAGTTCGTGAGGATCCTAAGATAAATCATCCCAAGAAAGTAGTCAGCTTTCTTAGTGAATTCCATGATGTCTTTCCCAAGGATCTCCCAGATTAGTTATCGCCCATGAGAAACATTCAGCATGCCATTGATTTGGTACCTAGATCTATCCTATCTAATTATCCCATTATAGGTTGAACCCTACTGAGCACGCCAAGTTGCAAAGACAAGTTGGAGAGCTGATGAAAAAGGATTCGTGAGAGAGAGTTTAAGTTTTTGCGTGGTTCCTGCACTATTGACTCCAAAGAAGGATGGTACATGAAGAATGTACATAAATAGCCATGCCATTAATAAGATCACCATTAAGTATCATTTCTCTATCCTTGGATTACATGACATCTTAGATATGATGGTCGAAGCTACTATTTTCTCTAAGATTCATCTCAAAAGTGGTTACCATCAAGTAAGTATTAGATCGGAAGATGAGTGGAAAACTGCTTTTAAGACAAAAGATGGTTTATATGAGTGAATGGTGATGCCATTTGGATTATCCAATATCCTTAGTATTTTCATTAGATTGATGACCCAAGTACTATGACCGTTTATGGGAGAGTTTGTAGTCGTATACTTTGAAAACATTTTGATCTATAGTTGAACTAGAAAGGACCATTTAGATCATCTTCGAAAAGTATGCCAAGTTCTTAGAGTAGAAAGCCTATATGCCAATCCTAAGAAATGTGCTTTCATCACAGATCGTGTCATCTTCTTAAATTTTATTGTTATCCATGATGGTGTATCTGCCGATTCTAAAAAGATTAGAGCAATAGTTGAGTGGCCGGTATCCAAGAGTGTGCATGATGTGCGGAGTTTTCATGGATTAGCAACATTTTATTATAGGTTTATAAAAGAATTTAGCACCATAGCTACTCCCATCACTGATTGCATTAGAAAGGAAGATTTTGAATGGACTAAGACAACCAATACAGCCTTCTTAGACATTAAGGATAAAATGACCCACACCCCAATCTTACATCTACCTAATTTTTTCAAGACTTTTGAAGTAGCATATGATGCATTAGGAGTTGGGACTGGTGGTATCCTTAGTCAAGAAGGTCATCTGATAGCATACTTTAGCGAGAAACTTAATGATTCTAAACTAAAATATTCTACCTACGATAAGGAGTTTTATGCAGTAGTCCAAGCCCTAAGATACTAGAGACATTACCTACTACTACAAGAATTTATTTTATACTCAGATCATGAAGTCCTTCGATTTCTAAATTCTCAAAAGAAGCTGAATTATAGACATGGTAGGTGGGTCAAATTTTTGCAAGCCTATACTTTTATTTTGAAACACCGTGCGGGTGTAGAGAATCATGCTACTGATGTCCTTAGTCGTCGTCATACTTTGTTGTACATGTAGAGATTGTTGGTTTTGAAAAGATTAAAGAAGATTATGAGAAGTGTCCAGATTTTGGTAGTATACTTATCACTTTATGAAAAGGACAATCTAGAGAATACAATGAATATACCCTTCAGGATGGTTACTTATTTAGAGCAGCTAGGCTATGTGTTTCCTGTACATCTTTAAGAGATTTTCTAATTTGGGAACTGCATGCTGGAGGATTAGCTGGACACTTTGGTAGGAATAAAATCATAGAGTTGGTAGAAGTTTAGTTCTTTTGGCCAAGTTTGAAAAGAGATATTGCTCGAATTATTGCCCAGTATAGAACATGTGTCGTAGCCAGCAGAGAAAATAGAGCACTGGCCTATACACACCCTTGTCTATTCCAAACTGTCCTTGGCAAGACGTTAGCATGGATTTTATTTTAGACTTACCTAAGATAGTTAGGAAGCATGATTCTATTCTAGTGGTTATAGATGGATTTTCAAAAATGACCCATTTTTTATCCTATTGCCAAATGTTGGATGCTTCAAAAGTTGCAAAAATATACTTTGATGAGATTGTTAAATTACACGGATTGCCCAAAATAATTGTATCTGATAGGGTTGTTAGATTCATGAGCTACTTTTGAAAAATCCTATGACACCTTCTAGGCACAAAATTAAAATTTTCTTTTGCCTTTCATCCATAAATAGATGGTCAGACTAAAGTGGTCAATAGGAGTCTTGAAAATTTATTGCATTACTTGATTGGAGAACATATGGATAACTAGGATATTTTATTATCCCGAACTGAATTTGCATATAATAGCTCTATTAATAGATCCATTGGCATGAGTTTTTTTGAAGTAGTTCAGAAATATCAACCTTGAAAATCAATAAACTTTATCCCACTGCCCATGCATGCTAGAATTTTCGAATCTGCAGAGTCATTTGCACAGCATGTCAAGAGTTTATATAAAGAGATCAATAAAAAAATTAGTATTAGCAATAAAGTTTATAAACAGAATGCAGATTCTCATCGACATGCCCGGGAGTTTGTGGAAGAAGACTATGTGATGGTTCGAATGAGGCCTAAATGATTTTCACTAGGAGCCGTCAAGAAGTTATATGCTCAAGGAGTAAGTCCGTTTAAGATTGTAAAGAAGATCGGACCGATTGCGTATATTGTGAACTTACCTTCTGATTTTGGGATTATTTCTACTTTTAACATTGCAGATCTCATCGCCTATAAAGAGCCAACTTGGAAATCTAGTGAGTCATTTGAGCCTGAACCAACCTTTGAGAGAGTCTATTCCTAAGTGTCCATCAGTCAAAATGTCAAAGCATGATCAGATTGAGAGAATTTTGAATGAGCAGATCATCTCCACCTGGAGTTGAGGCAATCAGCGATACTTAGCTAGATGGCGAGGTCAATTGGAGTCCGAAGATACCTAAATCACTTGAGAAGAGCTGCAGCATATTGATCCCGATTTGCTTGAGCGTCACCAGAGTGGAGTCAACTCCACTCGACAGGGTCGAGTTCTATCCACCCTGAGAGAATTGGTGTGGACACCAGAGCCACCAGAAGTCGGCAATATAATTTAGATTCAATTTGGATTAAAGAAGCCATATCAGAATAACTTTACTTCAGTTATTTAGTTTCAGTTCTTTTGATTTAGTCAATTAGTTCTTTTGATGTATTTAATTTTGGGTTCATAGGACCATACTTGGGATTGTATTGGATTGAGCTTTATTAAGAAAGAGATCATTATAAAGAAGCAAGCTTGGTTCACGTCATCTTTGGAGCCACCATCCTCCACATGCTCAGAAAGAAAATACATATGCCAGCATATGCCATGCCCAAGGATCCTCATGCCAAGTTATGCCGAGCATTAAACGTCCATATGGAGTTCTTTTTCTTCCTAAGGATTTCTTAAGAGTTCTTGATTTCTTACTTATTTTGTTAAAATGTTGATTTCTTTCCTATGGTTCTATAAAAGATAGATATGATATATTATTGTATTTGGAAACCATATATAATTTTTACTTTTTTTGTTGGAAGGGTTGATTTCTTCCTGGTAAAGAAAATTAGATTCCTAAAGAAATAGAACCCATAGGATCCTATATAAACCCATGTATCTTTCATGAATGGGACAATAAATGCATGAATGATTTTACCCATAAATATTTGTATTAATCGCTTTGAGAGAGAGAGAGGGTGTGAGATCCAAAATTATCTTACGAGGAAAAGGTGTGAGGCCTATTTTTTTTCTATCTCTTTAACCTTCATCTTCTTGAAATTCAATATTCTTACGATCTCGATTCGTCTTCACCATTTACCTATACAAGTCTATTCCACAAAGAAAATATCTGTCTCCTTCAAAATTTTTATCCATCATGCAGAGAGAAAGATTGATCTATTATTCTATAGATCAAACATTGACAAGGTCCTTTATTCCTCTTCAATTAATCTTTGATTATTTTTTTTTTTAGATTTGATGCTGATAAAGATCTAGTTCTTTATCGATAGATCTATTTGGTTAAAAGATTAAGAGCCCTAATTAAGATAGTTTCTTAACTACAATGATCCGAATTCTTCTTATCTTTTCGAATTTTCTTGCGGGCTTAATTTCTTGCTATTTTTCATTCTATTTATATTATTTTTTTGATATTTATTCATGAGTATATTTAATTTTTACTATCTGTTTATTTATTTTATTATTGCTAGTTGTTTACTGATCTCTAAAATGGTATTCATCTGTATCATTTAGATTGATGATGTTTTGATCTGTGTTAATCAATCACGCCTTCTGAGCAGAGTATAGATAACTATACCGTTTGTCCTGAGAATAATGTGCGACAGTCGGACGTGATTTATTGTTGATGAACAAAAGAAAACTTTTATATATATATATATATATATTATCCCGCATCAATGGAGAATAAAGATCAATCAAGTTTTGGCCCAAAATCAACTCAAACTCAGGCTAAATTCAAAAGAAATGCAAGCACAATTCAAATTAAATGAAGTCCATGTGCATTTAAAGAGGGGAAGAAGTTTGCCGGGCGCTGTTCACTGGGAGACCTTTTTTAGCTCATAAGCTCCGGATGACGGGATGCGGCGTGGTGCCGGAAGCGCTGCACCAAAGACGAGAAATGCGTGGCTCAACACGGTTTAACGTACGAACGCCAATGCACGGTGCGAGGGAGCGGGTCTTCGTGCGGAGCAGGCGCACGAGTTCGGACGCGAACGTGAAATGAAAAAAAAAAAAAAAAAAAATTATTTTTAGAGAGGAAGAATTTAAATTGTACAGTAATTTTTTTCTTATTTTATTATTTATATCCTCCATTTCATCCATCCATTTTTTTCAAGATGCATCTTTTCATTAGTTCCACATCTGAAATATACAAAATTCTTCTTCTTCCTAGCACATATAAAAAAATCCTATGGCATATCTCTCCACAACATAACTCTTATAAGGGCCCGTGTGACAGACAAAAATATCTATTCAATAAAATTTTTATTCATCTTTTTTCTACTTTCTTCCATCCTTTTAATATATGAGAAGAAGAGTTAGTCTGAAAAAGGTCGGTTATGGGAGGTTTATATGTTTTTATTTTCTTATTTCAACTTTAAGTCCTTTTAATGATTTGAAAGTTTTTTTTTTATATTAAGAATTTATATTAGCAATAAAAATTAGTTTTTTTCTCATCAATTTAATTTTTATTTTCAGCAAATAGGATAGTTTAAATTCCTGCAATTTAATTCTTATAATTTTTAATTTCAGTACTAGGATAGTTTATTTCTGCAATTTTTCAATTTCTATAATTTAAATTTCAACAAGTAGTATAGAATTTAATTTTAATTAATTTTAAAAGCTTTGATTTAAATCATATATAGCTAAGCAATCCTCTCGGATTTGCGATGAAGCTAAACCATGATTAGAAGCTTTTTCTTAGAATTTCTCATTTGCTTTTATTATTTAGAGTTCTTCCTTCAAGCTTCTTGCCACGAAATTTGATGGACTATCATTGGTTAATGCTTGATTTGGTGCAAGAAGGATAATAGGAAGAAGGTTTATAATTTTGTTAATTCCTTTTTCCTTCTTTCTTTTGAAAAATTTTGATGGATTATTGTTGGGTCAGAGTCCCTTCATAGTCCATACTTGGATAACACAAGAAAAGTAGTTGAAAGAAGAGTTCTGTAATTAGGGTGAACGCTTGTCCATGCATTACATCTTGATCAAGGGACATCATAAGAGAAATCATAGAAAGACTTTCTAAGTCATTAGTCTAGTGGATTCAAAAGCTCTAGATATTTAGATTATTATTCTCTATATTTAATTTACTATTTAGTAGTAAGTAACAAACAATCTTCCAAAATCTTTATTAAAGCTAACCTGAGCAAGGATTTCAACATAATTCAAACATAATTCCTCGTGAGATCGATTCGTACTCGTTGGACGTGCTACTCTACATACTATACGCTTGCAGTTAATTTTAAAACACCACAAGTTTTTGACGCCATTGCCCAAAAATTGGTATATTTTAAATTATATTCTAAATTCTTGTTGTTCGTGCTTTTAGTTTGCTTTTAGTATGATCTTTTTAACTTTCTTATCTTGATTTACAGAAAATTGATGAGTGCTGAAAATCAAGTACATAATTTAATTTTTTTCTTTTTCTTTAGCATACTAATTTGATCTTAGTTCAATATTAGTTTTTAATTGAAACTAATTTATTTTTATTCATTGTGCATAAGTATATCTAAATTACTTTAAAAGTTGAAACCTAAATAAGATAAGGTAAGAATTTCATCATCCTTTCTTGGCCCACAAACAAGTTTTCTTATTTGCATTCATCCTAATCCTTAAATAAAATTAATTAGACGTCAATCCTAGGGACATTTGAGCTCATTAGGATAAGGCATCCGAGAGAGTTGGACCGGGTCAGAATTGGCTAGTTGACTGGTGTCTAGGAAAAGGGTTCAAGAACAAGAGCTCGAAGAAAGATGATTTTTTAATTGGTTCCGTTCACTAACCTGGCCAATCTAATTGGTATCTAAGAAAAGTGATGGAGGGACTCCCATCGATCTTATCCTTACTTGGCTAGTTGGCTAGTTGGTTTCTGACTTGGAGGGCTCCAAGATGGCCTTGGTAATTAGGAGCTATCTAGAATTAAGATAACCTAGGATAGATATTTGCTTGATAAGTGTTTGAAGAAAAAAAAAATTTAACTAATTCATCTCACTCTTTTCTTTCGTCTCTAGATTTAGGACTCCTTAGGATCCATTTATAGAACTTTTTTCTTATCTATCTTCCTCTTCTCTCTTCTTTAAAAAATCAATAAAAAAATAAAAAGTTAAAAATAAAAAATAAAGTGAATTATCCATTTTTCTCGTGGAGAAGGATTTTAGGTCGACTAGTTAGAATAGATTTGATTCTTATGTCAAGCTCGAAACTTATTAAAATGGAAGAAATCAATCAGCCTCAAACCCTTAAAGATTTATGTTATCCAGTTTAATTTTGAAATTAAACTCCAAATGATTAATATGCTTCCAAAGTTCACTGAAATAGATGATGCATATATATTCATTAGAGAATTTAAAGAGATTTGTGCAACGATGAGGTTGCAATAACTTTCTGAGGATGAGATCAAATTGAGACTAATCAATTTTATCCTTAAGGATAATGCCAAAAAGTAGCTATATAACCTGCCAAATCAATCTATCATAACCTGGGAGGGTTTTGTAATAGTATTCCTGAAAAAGTACGTTTTCCATCATAAGACAGCTAGAATTAGAAATGAGATCAACCAATTTTACCAACTAGCTGACAAATTATTCTAAAAGTATTTTGACCATTTTGAGAACCTCTTGACCCAATGCCTACACCATGGAATAGAGATTTGGAGGCTATGCCAAATAGTTTATGAAGGGCTAGACATAAATTCCAGAACCATGCTAGAGTCCATGTGCTAAAGTCAATATATATATATATAAAGAATCCAATGAGGACTGATAATTTTCAGAAGACCTAGTCGAGAAGAATCTATAATGAAAAATGACTAGAAAACCAGAAAGATCAACACCTTCAAAAGGTGGAATGCATTAAATGCCGATATCCCTAGCCGCGGAGGCTAAAATCACAATCTTAGCACATAGGTTAGAGGCCTTAGAACTGCAGAGACCAGCCTATTGGGAAATGTATCCTAAAGCCAATCATCTAGATTGTAGATGGTTGAGCTAAATATAATTATACTTAAATTATTAATAAATAAAATTATTATTTTAGCATTTCATCACTCTTATGCATCTTTTTGTAATGAACTCTCATGTGATGAAGTTCTTAAGACTATTTAGACTTGACAAAGGAGGATTTATAGTTTAGTCCTTAAAATTAGTTCATGACCAAATGATTTATTGTTACCTAGGATGATAACGTATCGAGTGTAGATCATTGTGTGCCATAAGTATTAGTTATCTTCTTAACCAAGAAGTATGGAGATACTGTTATGGCATACAGGTGAAGTATAGGGATATATTTCACTGAACGTGATTAAACTATGGAGCTCTTTACTATCAAGAGTTGCTCACGAAGGATATGGATATAAGTGTCCTTTGAATCTAAGATTACCATGGTGACTTATAAGCAACTCACTGCATTTAGGTACCGGACTATCTGAATTTCTAATTCAATGATGGAAGGCTACTAGGTGCAGTCAAGTACTTATTAAGTTGGTACATGAGTCAAAATGGGATTGACCCCTCCAAGCATTAGAGCAAGTGCATTACTGTATTTCAATTTAGAAAACCCTCGATCGAGATGGTCCATGTGATGGATATTGAATTTTGAAATACACTGTGTATGAATTTTAAAGTTGGCAGTAAATCCTAGATCATCGTTTGAGCATCAAGATCAAAGGGATGAATTATACAGTAACCATATGCCATAGGTTCATCATTGTTGCATTGCAACTTTTTGACCTATCCGAACATCGGGTATCATTGTTAGATGGTCACATCGATTGGTATAGAAAATTAATTTTTATGCTATCTGCTTAGGATTCGAACCTATGGGGTCATACATAATAGAAGTTCTTACCTGATCTGATGGCTGATCAAGACTTCCAATGGTTTGAGAGTCTGTGGTTAAGAGTCCCATTGAACTGGGACTCTATGATCAGGAACTGGATTGGAACTCTATCTTTATGGGTTCCACTAGATTGGAATTCAGAGTCCTACTTATCTAAGACTCTTTGATTAAGAGTTTTACTAGTCTGTGACTCTATGATCGTGAGTTTAATTTATTTGGGACATTGGGTTCAAAAGTCCCACTGATTTGAGACTCTTTAGGAGTTTCATGTTGATGGGACTCTGTTGCTCAGACATCCTCCTAATTCGGACTCTATGTTTATTGGAGGATTTATTAGCAATTTGATTGCTGATTAGCTTAATTTGATTGAACGATGAGGATTTGATCAAGTCTGATTAAATTTGATTCGATTGGATTTGACCCGATCAGATCATGAGATGACCTAATTGCTATGGAAGATCTGATCCTGATTGAATTAGGAGCTGAACCTAATTAATTTTTAATTTAATTAGAATTTTATTGGATTGGGTTAAGCATAATTTAGTTGGGTTTGACCTAGTCTAATTGGATCTGTATTAATTGGTTTAGTGAAAACCTATTTGAACCAAGTCAAATGAGATTTGAATTCAAACTCTCTCATGCGCCTATCATCTTTGACTTTTCCCATGCCCCATCTATTTTATATGTGAGTTTTTCTCATGCAGAAGAGAGGTTTCTGCGCCCCATCTCTCATCTCTCTTTGACCTGGTGCAAGGATTGGACTAGTTTAAATTTAAGTTGAATTTTGAATTTAACTTAGACTGTTATTGGTTGAAACCCCCAACCCACTCAACCTTATCTCTTCTCCACACCTCCCTGGGTTATTGTCGCACATTTTTTCATTTTTTTCAGAGTGGGTGCACAGAAGGAGAGTCCTTCTATGTATCACCCTCCTAGATGGGCATTGAAAGTGGATAGACTGATCACTTAGAAATTTGAATTCGAGTGGTTGGTGTAACCTCTCAACCTTCCTTATCCAAGCATAATTGCCACTATGTCGTCCATTTTAAAAGGTGTTTTTCAAATGGGTGCATGGGGGTTTTTTATGTGAGAAATCTGAGAGCGGAGAGGAAAGGTTTCTTAGAGAGAAAAAAAATCTGAGAGGGGCACCAGTTTGGGCATGGAGAAGTCTAGAAAAGGAGAAAGTCTTTCAAGCGCCTACATTCCACTCACATGCCACTTCTTTATTTTTTCTTTTTCTTGTCACCCATCTAAAAATGATTTAGAGTGGATGTTTGGTAGAGGGAGAGTCCCTCTATCCGTGAAAATTTATTTCATGAGAAAACTCCAAAGAGAGTGGGCGTGAGAGGATTTCTAGGTGTTAGGATTTTTGGTGTGTGTAAAATCCTAGAGTTGGGATTTAGGATTCAGGTAGAGAGATCGAGTGCTATGAGCATCGGATCACCATCAAATTTGAAACACCATTTCATCATCCTCCAAAGCACACATTCTAATTTTCTAGAGTATCCAGGAGATCAGAAAGAAGATAATCGATTGGATTGATCAAGATTAGCCATCGAAGACCCTAGCAAGGAGCTAGCACTCTAATAGAGCTGGTCGGGATCAGAAACTCCGTGTGGACCAACCGTAGAGGCCGGATAAGTGTGCGGCTACAGCACGATATCAGAACATATCTTGATGGATTCAGATCATGGAGATCAGCTATCCGCGTACAGGTATCGAGTTTTGAACTTGATTCAGTCAACAAATACGATTTGCAGATTGATTGCATTTAAATTTTAAATTACATATTAGCATGTCTAGATCCTAAGTAGGATTTTCTGATTTGATCAATGCATGCGTAGGTTAATATTAGATTAATCTAATGCTTCCACTATAATATTATTTAAAAAATATTTCAAAATGCATGCTAAAATTTTGCATGATTTCCTATAATGGTATCAAAGCTAGGTTGCTTGACATGTTCTAATATATCAATTAGAAAATTTAAATGCTTTCATATATGGTATGTTAGATCTAGATAACTCAGTAATCAAGGATGAATGAGCCACCAAGCCATCTAGTTATAAGGGACAAATATGGTTTAAAGGCCATCTCCTCCCATTCAGTTGGGATCCGTTATGGCAGTAGGGGTGCCACCATGAACTCATTCATTAAGATGAACAGTGAAAGAATTTTTATTGATTAAAATTATTTTAATTAGAAAGTTAAACATGAATATGTTTAGATTAGATCTAAAAGATAATTTATGATTTAATTTTTATTATATTTTATTTTTTATTTAAAATCAGTAATAGGTTGCTATATGAGAAATGAGCCGATCCATTTCTGAAATAAATTAATCCATTTAAAAAATAAAAAATAAAAATCTTTTAAAATTTAAAAATTATTTTTGAAATACTGAATCCTAACCCATCAGTCCAAAACTTAATTAAAAAAATTAAGTATTATTTATAAAATTTAGAATTATGGATTAAAGATTCTAAGATATCGTCACAAGACTGTGGGTTAAAGGGTTAGATGAATTATGTCCATTAATTTGGTTAGACTAAAGGCTAGTTAAAGAATGAATTAATCTAGAGTAATTGATCAAATCTAACTAAGTGTTGAATTAGATTAGGTCAAGGATACTCTAAACTCAACTTCAATAGTTGTAGTTGAATGAATCCATGTCTTTAACAAAGACCAAGATGGACTTGATTTATGGCTAAGCGATCTAGCTCAAAATTGTTAGGTTGATCAGATTAAACTTAATTAACCGATTGATATCTAAGATAAGTTTACCAGTCTAGATCAGTAGTTTTTAATTGGGAGTTACTCGCACTGATTCGATCTTTGATAAGTTAATAGCATATCCCTTCCACTGATCTCACTTACATGGTCGATATGGTCGATTAGAATTTGATTAGATCACTTAGTGATTCAAGCTGACCAGTGTCACTAGAAATTAGTTTGACTGATTTTAATCAGTAAGATTGAATTAGGTGCCCATGAACTTAAATTGATCCTAGTCCTAACATATTGACTTATTGAAGTCAGTGGAAGGATTTGACTTGGTAAAGTTAGTGAAAAAAATTTGGTCCGTATTCTTCTTATTCTTAAATCGCATGTAACCTAAATCCTCTAAACTATTAGATCCTTAAAATGACTAAGTTATGGGGATAATCGAATCATAGCCTTCCATTAAGGTGAACAATAATGAGTCCAATTTTCTGGGTGGACATTGGAGGTGCCTTACACCTGGTGTCACTACAAAAAAAAAAAAGAAATTTATGGCAAAAAAATTATCATAAAAAATTTAATTTTTGTCACTAAAATCTTTTGTGACAAAAAAAATTTATCACAGCATTGTTGCTAAAGCCTCATCACAATAAGTCATGACTGACATTTTGCGACAAAATTTATTATAATAAAAAATATATTTTTAGCAATAGAATAACATTTTATCATAAAAAATTTACATTTAGTGACAAAAATTTTATCACAAAAAATATTAAATTTTATCAAAAAAGTATTTTTGTCACTAAAAATAATGAGATTTTATTGTTTATGCATTATTAATTGACAAAAACTTTGTCACTAAAAATCTAGCTTTATGAAAAAATATGTTGTTGCTAAAAATTCTACTTTGCAATAAAATATTTCACCATAATAGATTCTTAAGTATAAATTTTATGTAACAAAATATTTTTGTCACTAAAAGTGGAATATTGCGATAATATATTTTTTCATAGTAAAATTTTTAATAAAATAGGATATACACTTTAAGCAACAAAATATTTTGTCACAAAAAGTTAATTTATAATTTAGGAATAATTTAAAGTGATAAAGTTTATTGTCACAAAATAGTTAATATGTCAGTAAAATATTTTTTCATGATAAAATATATTATAGTAAAAAAATTAACCTACCATTAGTGATAAAATTTATCATCATAAAAAATTAATTTATTATTAAAAAATAATTTTTGATAACAAAATTTATTATCACAAAAAGTTAACATGCCATTAGTGATAAATTATTTATTGTCATAAAAAAATAAATATGCTATTTTTTCATCAAATAAGAAAGAACAATATATTAATATTTAAAATAATTAATCTATTCATAGTAATTCAAATATCGTTTAAATATATAGTCATATAAAGATTCCTACATGTTCCTCCATACATCATCTTCATAACAAAATATATATCATCCTCATAACAAAAGTTTACTAACAAAATGATAGCTAGATCTCATACAACTCCCACAAAATTATAAAATATCCAAGTCTTAATCAACAATCACAAAGCCATAAATAAAAGTTTCACAAAGCCATAAATAAAAGTTTCACAAAGCTCCAATAGCCATCAAGCTTTCGCAAAACTTCCATGCAAGTCAATTTTCTTCTCAATAGCCTACGAAAAACAAATAAACCCAAAAAATTAGAACAACATAAGTACATGTGCAATATTAGAAAATCTTTAAGCATGCATATAACATTTTTTATGTTAATTTATATAAAATTATTATAAATACTAAATAATCGCAACTAGGCAATAATGACAACCACCACCATTATAACCACTACCACCATAATCATTCTATAACCATCCAAGCAATCATATGTAATACAATATATAATCATATTAATACATGTAGCTATTCAAAAATACAATAATAACAACAACTATAATGCAACCATTACCATCATAACTATTCCATAACTATCCAAACAACCATAAATACTATAATATATAGCGATGCCAATATATCTATCTATTCAAAAATATCCATAAGGAACAACCACCACCACAACTACTACTATCACAATGATTCCATAACCATCCAAGTAATCATAAGTAATACAATATGTATCTATATTAATACATCTATTTATTTAAAAATATAATAATGACAACTACCATAACTACTACCATCATAACCATTTTATAACTATCCAACCACCACCATAATAATCATATAAACTTTTAATTTTCAAATTATCATCACAAACAATCAATAATTATAATAATCAAATTTTTATAGCTAAAAGATAGTTAATAAATGTACTTAGTGGTCTATAAAAATTTTCTTCATATGTGGCAATCTTCTCATTGGCTTCAGCAATCTTTTCATTGGCTCTTTCTAGTTGAGACTCAGTAATAGCAAGTTGGTCCCTGAGCTCATTATCATATGAGCTTGATATGTTGGATGAACTTGAACTTCCAACTTTAATGCCATGTCCCATCCCTCTCAAATATCCTGACTTCTTACTAAGTACACTAACTAAAATCTAATTTTCTGATCTTTGATCCATACCTTCCTCTGAACATTGTTGCCTTAATTCAATCATTTCATCCTGTGAAATTTTCAAAGATAATTTAGACCTCAAGATAATTTTTTTTATAAATAAAAAATATAAAAAGAGTGCACTTATACTTACAAATTTTGATTGAGCAATTTTATTAACAAATTCTTGACCATCCTTCTTTATGTGTGTATTCTTGAAAAGATCAACCACACTTGAATTCTCTTTATAAATTTTGGCAAAAAATAACTCATTGATCTTAATATATATTAAATATTTCAAAAGTACAAAAATATTAAAAATATTATATTACCATTTCTCGAAGTCGACTAAGAAAGGTCCTAGAGCTCAAAGTATGACTATATGGAAGTTGCAAACGATTACTTGAGTTTGTTTGTGATTGCTTTTACAATAATAAAAAAAATTAAATATAAATATATAAATATATTTTATCATATGAGTGACTCCCTTAAAGTCATCATCCTCTATTCGATCACATACGAAAAGCCAATCTTTCAATCCAACTTCTGAGCGTGGAGATTTTTCTCATGGATTTATACCTTTTGCTATTAGCTTTTTGTACTTCTTGTTGAGTGTGTTCCTCCAATGCTTATAATGTGTTTGAAATATTTTGTAAATATATTTCTTCACATGTGGAGCCAGCCAGTCCATAATTTCAAACCATCTCAGAGATAATTAATGATAATATCACTTAAATAATTTTTTTATACATTTAATGAAAAATGAACATAACTAATATTAAAATTATTATAATCTCCAAGCATGGATAATAAGTTTCCTTTTGTTCCTCTAGGATTTCTTTCCATCTTCCTACACCATGAAAAAGTGCACATGTCTACAATAAATCCAACTCCTCTTGTCAAGTCTGCATCATTCTCCAATGGTATACGTTCTCCTTCACCAAATTCAATCCTCATCCTATGTCCAAGCTATAAAGTTAAACCAAAATTTATCTTTTAAAATTCAAATAGTGATGCATATGCAAATAATTCATGCACTAATATAGTAATGAAGGATACAAGTGACAATCTTACCAACTTTCTTATCCAATACTATGCATCATGATGTGCCACGACCTCTCTTAGGCAAGGAAGAATCTAAAAATACAAATATAGTAAATATCAAGCATGCATATAATTATTATATAAGTATAAAATTGTATTGACAAACTATAATATTTGGTATAGATATAATCATTCATTTACATATATATACACACACACTCACTTTCGTTACTCCTTAAAGTAGGAGGATTGATATCTCTTCTAGGAGTATTTGTAATAGAAAATGTCTCACTACTATTTGGTAATGTAGGCATAGTAGATGCTGGAGCTAAAGTAGACGTCATAACAACTTTCTCTTGACCTACTACATCGGTATTTGATGAAGATAAACTTCTTGGTCGTTTGTATTGGCCTCATCCAGGTCCTGCCATAAATCTATAAAGAAACTAGAAAGATAAACAAATTAAGCAAATAATCATACTTAATAGTCGCAAAAAAAATATTATGCACTTAAAATTTGAATACATCACAACTATATAAATATGAAGAACAAAAAAATTATGAAGACAAAATTTCTTTCATAAATTACTTTCAGTAATGCAATATACATATACAAAAGGAAATCTTTATACTAATTATCAAGATCATTATCAATGCTTTCATCAGTCTTCATATTATCTTCCTCTTCAGTTACATCATCTTCATCAATATCCTCTTCATCGCTGCCCTCTCCTCTAATGTCATCTTTATATTCTTGAACATTAGCTAGTGTGGACCCTCCAATATCGTCATCAAATTCATTAGGATCTATATAATCTCTGTATAATATGTCAAGAGACTCATCACCACTTTTAATAATTGAAATTATTGTACTACTTCATCATCAACCCCATCTTCCACATCTATCAATTCTAACTCAGAAAGATTCCACAAATGTCGATGTTGCACCCATTGTATGAGTTGCCAATTACAGCCCAATTTTGTATCATTAATATAAAAAACTTGTTGAACTTGATCTGGTAATATAAAAGGATAATCCTTATACCACCATGACCTCACATCAATGCTTATGAATTATCCATCATCTTGTACTATTCAATTGCTTTCAGTGTTAAACTATTCACACTCAAATAGCACCACTGTATACTCCTTAAGGAATGTGAGTTAAACAACTCTCTTTAAAAAATCAAAAAATTCAACTATCTTTCCTTCACGTTCTCCTTCTACAAGTAATCTACTATTTTGAGTTCTGCGAAGATTGTCACGATCTTTTGTGTGAAATCAAACTTCATTCACAATACAACTAGAGTAACATCTTGTGCCAGATTTATGTGGACCATTTGCTAATGCCCATAATTGATCTATGGCTTCTTTACATCCTTGGTAATGTAATTGATTCATCTACATAATAAATATAAAAATTAAATTATAAATGTTATAAGTTCCTTGCTAAGAGTATTAAATTATCCTATTTGAAAATGAACAACTTACATAGCCTTTAAACTAATTAGAAAATTGCTTCTATTATCTCTCACTAATGTTGAGATGGCTCACTTTCAATAGTTCTTGCCTGTGCATCCTATAAATTATAAATTATTTTAATAGTACTTTAATTAACAATACTAAATTACTTAACAAAATAAATAAAAATAATATTTAAAAAGTTTCTTACTCTAAGTATTTTGTGATTTCATCATAATTACTTAAGATATACCATTGAGCCATATTCAATTTCTTTTGCTATATTTCAGGTATGGGCCAAATATGTCTAAAAGGATGAGCCATTAAAGAAAACACTCCAAGCCCTCCAGACTATTGGTTTTGGCTTCTATCATAGTTTCTTCCTGGTTAATTGAACTTGGTTTCATCATTCTTGAGATACATTGATAAGAATGTTGTGCATTTATTCATAATGTATCGTTCTGCAATTGAACCTTCGGGGCGAGCTTTGTTACCAACCATATCTTTGAGAGAATCAAGATGCCTTAAGAAAACAAATAAGTAGAAGTTAAGTTCTTAATTATTTTAGAATTCTTAAATTAAAACTAATAGAAACTATAAATTAATTACCTTTCAAAAGAAAACATCCATCGTGAGCCTACTGGTCTAGCAATCTTCACTTGCTTGGGTAAGCGAATAGCTAAGTGTATCATAACATCAAAGAAGGCAGGAGGAAATAATTGCTCTAACTTGCATAAGATCATAGGTATGTTCCTCTCCAATCTTTCTACATCCTTTATTTTCAAGATCTTCAAATAAAGATTCTTAAAAAAATCACCTAACTCAAACAATGCTTGGCTAACTTCTTTACCCAAATAGCCACAAACTCTAGCTAGAAGAAGCCTCTGTGGAAGAATATGACAATTATGTGTCTTCAAGCCTATCAACTTATCATCTTTAACCTATCTTGATATGTTTGAAGCAAATCCATTAGGAAACTTAATAGAATTTAAGAACTCTAGAAAAGCTTTCCTCTCACTTTGAGATAATATATAACAGACAGGTGGCTTTTTCAATTTGTTGTTCCCTTGTTGCATCCATAACTCTTTTCTTATTTTCATATCCCGTAAATCTTCACGAGCATTCTCTGTATCTTTTATTTTTTCTGTAATGTTTAACAATGTTCCAAGCACATTATTACATATTTTTTTTCTATGTGCATAACATCAAGAGTATGTCTGATTTTGAGTTTTTGTCAATATGGCAACTTAAAGAAAATGCTCTTCTTAAACCAATTTTCTTCACCACTACCACGCTTTCCTTTTCTCTTAAGTGGATGTTTTTCAAATTTGTCAAAGACATCCTCCAAGTGCTCTAACCATTGCAATACTTATTCTCCTGATAATTCTGGGGGTTCTAAATGGTGGTCAACTTTTTCATTAAATGCCTCTTTATTATTACGCCAAGGGTGTTCTTCAAGCAAATAAGGATGATGACCCATATAGCCTATCTTACCTCTTAACTTTTGTGAATCAGTCATATAAAGGTATACAGGACAAGTGTTATAATCGTGAGTGACCCATCCAAATAAATAATCATAAGCTGAAAAATCACTTATAGTCCATAAAACTACTGCATACATTTGAAATCTTTTACTACTATAAGAATCATAAGTTTCCACACCTTCATCCCATAATTGCTTCAATTCATCTATCAAGGGTCTCATATAAACATCTATATCCTTTCCAGGAGAACGTGGGTCAAGAATCAATAGTGATATGAAATGAAATGGCTCTTTTTTGAACACAAAAGGTAGTAAATTATAAGGCACAAGAAAAATCGGCCACATGCTATAAGAGCTACTTATATGATCGAATGGATTGAATCCATCACTAGCCAAAGCAAGTCTCACATTACGAGAATCTATTATAAATTGAGGATATTGCTTATCAAGCTCCTTCCATGCAGGAGTGTCAACTGGATGTCTCATGATACCAACCTCTTCAACATGCTTTTCACTATGCCATCTCATGTATGAAGTCATCTTACTAAACATGAAGAGTCTTTACAATCTTGGTTTTAATGAAAAATACTATAGTATTTTGTGAGGAACTTTGGTACCCTTGCCATCATCAAACTTCTATCTTGGTTTCTTACATATTGGACAACATTTCTCCATTTCATATTCCTTTCAAAAGAGCACATAATCATACTTACATACCTCAATACACTCATAATCCAACCCTATACTAGATAGAAGTTTTCTAGCCCCATAATATGATGAGGGAAATGATGCATCTTCTTGTAGCAACTCCTCTAAAAAATTGAGCAACATATCAACGAACTTATTAGTCCATTTATTGAGAACCTTTATGTGGAGCAGCTTGATAATAAAAGACAATAATGAATACTTGGACCCTGGGTATGATTCATGTTGTGCATCCTTAATTAATTGATCAAGAGATGAAAATTCAGCCTGTGATCCACTAATTATATCATCAGATTATTGTGCTTTCTCATTTCTCCCAACAACTCATATAAATCATCTACCAAGTCTTCATTAAATTCGGTATTGTTCATCATTTCATCATCGATATCATTATCACTATCATGTATTGGTATTCTTTCTCCAGGCAAAGTCCAATCTCTATAAGTGAGTAAAAATCCTCACAAATGTAAGTCACGTTTCACTTGACTGAAGGTTTTGTATATCCTATTATTGTAATTACAGTAAGGATAAAAAATCATATCATCCGGATGCCTCATATTTTCTTTCACAAACTTAAGAAAGGATTCTACTTCTTTTTTATATCTATCACTAAAGAAATTATTATCATCAATTCAACTCTTTTCCATATTCTACAAAAAAAAAAAATCATATTATAAATTTCTTTTAGAGTATAATTAAGAATTTTAATATCATATTTTTATAAAAAAAATCAAATACTAATAAAGAGAAAGATATAAGAACCTATTACAACTCACCATAATTTTAAAAAACAACTATTATTTCATATATTATTATAATATAATAATTATATATTATTAGATTATTATATTTCTATAATCATATTATAATAATAATATATTATCATATATTATTTTTTAATTTTTTAATAAATAATTATTATCAATAATAATCTAATTCTTGTTCATATCCTATAAAAATTTTTTTACATAGTAAACTTTTTTAAAAAATATAATTAATAATTAAAAAATAAAAATTAGATGAACATTACATCAAGATAAATAAGTACTTCATCTCTTCTATTAGGTTTTTTTTACCACAAAAATATGGATAGCAATAATTCACCTGCATATTTCTAAAAAAAATAGATAAAAGTCATAATAAGAAAAAAAATAGTGAAAAATAAAATCTGGCCTCCCCGCTTGGTGGCAGAGAAGGGTCAAAAAAATAGGGACCAACTGGTCTCTTTGCTACTGGATAAAAAAATAAAAAAAAGGTCGGAGGACCGAAGCAAGGTTCTGGGTGCGGGTGATCAGTCGGAGCAGGAGGCTCAACACCCGATGGTAGAGGAGGGTACCCGCCCTCAAAAGTGACCAAAAAAAATGGGTGGCAGAGGAGGGGGACCGGCGAGAGGTCTCTCTGGATAAAAAAATAAAAATGGGTGGAAGAGAAAGGGGACCGGCTTGGCATCCATCGGCACCCATGGTAGAGGAGGGGGATCGGTGGCGTGGTTCTGGGTGGCGGGTGAATAGCCGAAGAAGGGGCACCAGCCCTAAAAAATGATCCAGAAAGAATGATCGATGGCAGAGGAGTGGGACCAGCCGGACGCTGTGCGATTCTAGGCAGCAGGTGAATGATGGTGGGGAAGTCAAGGGAGGCATAAAGGTGGGCGAGCAGGGGGAGGGGGCTGCGACGGAGGTGGAGGGTGGGACGGGCTTTCTCCCATCTGCAAACCCAAAAAAAAAAAAATCGGAGGGCAAGGGCATGATTGAGAGGTCGATCAAAGGGGGATGCGGCGGATGGTGGCGTGGGCGAGAGGGCACGATCGTTACCTTGGCGGCGCACCTTTCACTTCGTCGAAGCCGTCGAGAGGAAGATGAGGGTGGTAGGGTTTTGGAAGTGGTGGGGAGGGGAGATGGAGAGGCGGAGGGATTTTGGGGCTTTTGGAGTGCTGGGGGGCAGAAGAAATGGGTGCGCATCCATGGAGGAAAAAAAAAACACATTTCGGGTACCTATTTAACGTCTAAGAGTATTATACCAAAAGATAATTTTAAATATTTTAAAAATATTATATAAAATAATATTACAATTTTTTAAACTTTTTTATATCTATTTTAATATTTAAGATTTTTTATAATTATATATATATATATATATATATATATATATATATATATAATATTTTTTATGATAAAATATTTATTATAAAAATATTTAAATTTAAGTTTTTTTATAATAATATCTTTATAATGATATCTTATTAATATTTTGTAAATAAAATAATAGTATTTTGTATAGCCATTTTCAATAAAAATTTAAGAAAATATATAATAATTTTTTTTATGATAAAATGATTCTTATCAAAAAATTAAGAAAAGAAGGGAAGAAAATAAGGGATTATTTTTTAAATAAACAAATCTTTTCACAAGAAAAAAAGGAAACAAAAGAAGGGATTATGAATTAGCGGAAGGATTTTTTTATGATAAAATTATTATTTTGTTACAATAACTCATGCCTTTAGTGACAAAAAAAGATTTTATTATAAAAAAATTAATTTTTAGTAATAAAATTATGATTTATTATAAAAATATTTTTTCAGTGATGATATTTTTTTGTCACAAGTGGATAACTTTTAGTGATAAATTATTTATCATAAAAATATATATATATTTTCATCATAAATATATTTAGCGCCAAAATTCGAGAGATTATGAATTGGTAAGAGGATGTTTTATGATAAAATTATTATTTTGTTGCAATAACTCATCCTATAGTGATAAAAAGAGATGGTGTCACAAAAAAAATTAATTTTTAATAAAAAAATTATGATTTATTATAAAAATTTTATTTTTAATGATGATATATTTTGTTGCAAATAGAGAATTTTTAGTGATAAATTATTTATCATAAAAATATATATTTTCATCATAAATACATTTGGCATCAAAATCTAGAAGATTATGAATTGACAGAAGGATTTTTTATGATAAAATTATAATTTTATTGTAATAATTCATCTACTAGTGATAAAAAGATATTTTGTCACAAAAAAATTGATTGTTTATGATAAAATTATAATTTATTGGAAAAATCTTATTTTTAGTGATGATATTTTATTTTGTTAGTAAAAATTCATCATAAAAAAAATATTTTTTTTTATAGTTTCTTCATCTAAATATTGAAATTTTTATCCATCATATGATGATTAAGTCGCACTCTCTTAATGGTGATTAAGTTAGCCAGAGTTTTCCTCGAGCCTAGTTATCATTGGTTTGATGCACCGAAGTCAATCATATTAATGGTTGGACCTAACCTGACCTTTTCAGTGAAAGCCATAGCCTACTGAATTGGCTTCTAGGATAAAATCTAATTACTAAAAATTATTTTAAAAAATAATTGATTGTGAACCTACCTGTAGATGCATGCGGATTAGCCAGAGCTTTGTAGTCTATGTGAATTCCAGTATCCACTAAGGAGTTAGTATAATTTCTTGAATTGGAGATAGAGACTATCAATTCATTAAAAATAGTGGAAGAACCTTTAGACTAAAGTCCAAGTCTTTAGGATTAATTAATTTAAGTACTAATTAGGTTTCATATTTTTCTTTCAGATAAATAGAATGGCTGGTGTAAGTCCGCTTCGTTCACTGTTGGACAGTGGTAAGTATTTAGGACCTAAGAATGAGAAGTCTAGTATTGACCCTAATCAGGCAGACTTGAAGAAAAATTATCCTCTTGACTCGAATAGGTTGAATAGGAGAAATCAGTAAGTGGTTATTGGTCTAGGCTATTATATGATAATATCTTGCAATTTCTCCATATATGATACATCTATCTGGATATTAGATACCAGGAGTGATTTATATATGCAATTCATTGTATAAACTTCAAATTGATAGAAAATTTAAGAATAATGATAGATTTCTTAATATTGGAGATGGAAGTAAAGTTTCAGTCCTAACATTAAAAACTCTTGAGCTATTTTTTAAAAATAATAATATTATTTTAAGTGATTATTACTATTATCCAATCTTTTATGATGAACATAATATTTGTTGAGCTTTTGGCCCAAGATGGTTATTATTTATCAATAAAAAAAAAATTATTATGATATCATTATGAATGATATTACAGTAATGCAAGAATGATTAAGAAATAGTATTTATATTTTATTACAGTCTATTAGTGTAATGTATATGTCAAATAAATAACCAAAATTAGATAATGTCACTGATGCTTATCTTTGGCACTGTAGGCTCAATCATATAAACAAGAATAGGATCAACAAGCTAGTCAAGGAGCATATCCTTGACATCCATGATTGTGACTCGTTGAATATCTGTGAGTCCTGCCTTCTTGGTAAGATGACAAAATCATCCTTTACTGGAAAAGGAGAACATGCCTCTGAGCTTTTTGGTCTAGTACATACTGATGTATGTGGATCTATGAGCATAAGTGCTAGAGATGGGTATTACTACTTATTACATTTACTGACGACCTATCTAGGTATCGGTATATCTATCTTATGAAGAGTAAATCCAATTTGTTTGAAATGTTCAAACGATATCAAAACGAGGTAGAAAAATAACTTGAAAAGAGTATTAAAGTTTTTCGATCTGACTAAGGAGGTGAATACCTTTCCAACGAGTTTTTAACATATCTAGAAAAGAATAAAATTCTCTCTCAATAGATCCCTCCTAAAATACTACAACATAATGATGTATCTAAAAGAAGGAATCGAATCCTGTTGGATATAGTTCGATCCATGATGGGGTTTGCGAGTCTGCCAATTTCATTCTGGAGGTATGCACTCGAGACTGCTTATTTTGTTTTGATTAATATTTTGAGCAAGTCTGTCGCAAAGACTCCATATAAGATATGGACTGGATGTAGGCCGACACTCTCTCACCTTAGAATTTGGAGATGTCCGACTTATGTAAAATGTTTGCAACCAGAAAATCTTGGACGTAGATCCGATAAGTGCTTATTCAAAGGGTACCCCAAGAAAATTAGGGATTATTACTTCTATCTTGCTGAAGAACAAAAGATGTTCGTGAGCAATAAGGTAGTCTTTTTGGAAAAAAAGTTTTTTATGGAAGGAATAGCTGCCTCTAATGTTGAGCTTAGTGAATTTCGATAGGTAGAAGAACTGGCACATTCTAGTGAACCTACGAAACTAGATTTGATAAGATCAAACCTAGAGCCCATTGAAGTGGCACTAAGGAGATCAGGTAGAGTACTGCATCAACCGGATAGATACTATGGTTTCTTGGTCTGGTGCGGTGATCCTATTGAACTCGATGAAAATGATGAGGATCCGATCACCTACATGGATGCCATGTAGAGGTCTAACTCTGATAAGTGGCCGGAAGCCATAAAATCCGAAATGGAGTCCATAAAGGTCAATAGTGTATAGACATTGGTTGATCCACCTGAAGGGATAAAATCCATTGAGAGTAAATAGATTTTCAGAAAGAAAAAGAATGCAAACAGGAAGGTGGAAACCTATAAAGTTCATCTGGTTGTTAAGGGATATCGTCAGCATTATGGTATTGACTATGACGAGACATTTTTCTCGATGGTAATGTTCAAATCCATTTAGATCATGCTTGCGATAGTAGCATACCTAGACTATGAGATCTGGTAAATGGATATGAAAACAGCTTTTCTAAATGGAGAACTAGATGAAGAAGTATATATGATACAGCTTGAGGGTTTCACATCCACAGACAAGTCCAAGGTGTGCAAGCTTCAGAGATTCATCTATGGATTAAAGCGGGCATCTCAGAGTTGGAACAAGCATTTTGATAAGGTGATTAGAACGTATGACTTCGTTAAGAATGGAGAAGAATTCTGCATGTATAAATGGGCTAATGGTTATGTAGTTGTATTTTTTGTACTCTATGTGTTACAAGGAATAAAGGTTTGGCTGTTGTCGCAATTCTTCATGAAAGACTTGGGAGAAGTATCCTACATCCTAGGGATGAAGACCTATAGGGATAGATCTAAAAGGTTACTTGGATTATCCCAGTTCATGTACATTGATACCATGCTGAAGAGGTTCAGCATGGAGAATTTTAAGAAGGGCTATCTCTCAATAGGCCATAAAATTTTTCTCTTGAAGAGGGATTGTCCGACAACTCCTCAAGAGAGAGAACGTATGAGTAGAATACTATATGCTTCGACAGTGAGTTCTATTATGTATGCTAAGATGTATATGAGATCAGACATGGCATACTCACTAGGGATAGTGAGTAGATATCAGTCTGATCTAGGTGAGAATCACTGAAAGATTATGAAGATAATTTTAAAGTATTTGAAAAATACCAAGGACTAATAGCTCATCTATGGAGATATTGACTTGAAACTTATGGGATACACTAATTTTAATTTTCAGTCAGATCACGATGACAGTAAAAGTGTATCAGATCATGTATTTATCTAGAATGGAGGAGTGATCTGCTAGAAGAGTTCCAAGCAGCACACTATGGCTGATTCTGTGTGCGAGGCAGAGTATGTCACGACATCCGATGCTGCGATGGAAGCTGTGTGGCTGTGAAAGTTCATCGACGAGCTGGGAGTGGCACCCTTCATGGATGGTCTGGTTCTACTAAATATAATTATATTTAAATTATTAATAAATAAAATTATTATTTTAGCATTTCATTACTCTTGTGCATCTTTCTATAATGAACTCTCATGTGATGAAGTCCTTAGGACTATTTAAACTCGATAAAGGAGGATTTATCGTTTAGTCCTTAAAATCAGTTCATGACCAAATAATTCGTTGTTACCTTGGACGACAACATATCGAGTGTAGGTCATTATGTGCCAAAAGTGTTGGTTATCTACATTTCATTGAACGTGATCCAACTACAAAGCTCTCTACTATCAAGAGTTGTTTGCGAAGGATATGGGTATAAGTATCCTTTAGATCTAAGATCACCATGATTAGTTGCAAGCAACTCACTACACTTAGGTATCGGACTACTTGTATTTCTAATTCAGTGATGGAAGACTATTGACTATAGTCAAGTACTTATGAAGTCAGTGCATGAGTCACGATGGGATTGACCCCTCCATGCATTGGAGCAAGTGCATCATTATATTTCAATTTAGCAAACCCTCGGTTGGGGTAGTCCATGTGATGGACACTAAATTTTGAAATATACTATGGATGAATATTAGGATTGGCAGTAAATCCTAGATCGTCCTTTGAGTATCGAGATTAAGAGAATGAATTATACGATAACCATATGCCATAGGTTTGTCATTGCATTGCAACTTTTTGATCTATCCGGATGTTGGGTACCATTACTAGATGGTCACATCGATTGGTACGAAAAATTAATTTCTATGCTACCGACTTACAATTCGAACCTATGGGATCACACACAAAAGGAGTTCCTACCAGATCTGATGGCTAATCAAAAGTCTCAATGGTCTGGGACTTTATGGTCAAGAGTCCCACTGGACTGGGACTCTATGATCAAGAGTTTCACTAGACTGAAACTCTATTTTTATGGGTTCTACTGGATTGGGAGTCAGAGTTCTACTTGTTTGGGACTCTCTGATCAAGAGTTTCACTAATTTGGGACTCTATGATCGTGAGTTTCATTTGTTTAGGATACTAGGTTCAAGAGTCCCACTAATTTGGGACTCTTCAGGAGTTTCTTATTGATGGAACTCTGTTATCCAGATACCCACCTAATTAAGATTCTATATTTATTGAAGGATTAATTAGTAATTTAATTATTGATTAACTTAATTTGATTAAATGATGAGGATTTGATCAAGTTCGATTGAATTTAATTCGATTGGATTTGATCCGATCAGATCATGAGATGATATAATCGCTATAAAAGATTTAACCTAGATTTGATCAGGAGCTAGATCTAATTAATTTTTAATTTAATTAAGATTTTATTAGATTGAGTTAAGCCTAATTTAGTTGGGTTTGACCTAGTCTAATTGGGTCTGTATTAAATGATTTAGTGGAAACCTATTTGGACCAAGTCAAATGAGATTTGAATTCAAACTCTCCCATGCACCTACCATCTTTGACTTTTCCCACACCCCATCTATTTTCTACCTTAGTTTTTCTTATGCAGAAGAGAGGTTTTTATGCCCCGTCTCTCATCTCCCTTTGACCTGATCTAAGGGTTGGACTAGTTTAAATTTAAATTAAATTTTGAATTCAACTTAGATTATTATTGGTTGAGACCCCCTAACCGACTCAACCTTATCTCTTCTCCATGCCTCCCTGATTTATTGTCACACATTTTTTTATTTTTTTCAAAGTGGGCATGCAGAAGGAGAGTCCTTCTATGCATCACCCTCTTAGATGGGCGTTGGAATTGGATAGACTGACCACTTGAATTTTAAATTCAAGTAGTTGGTGTAACCTCTCAACCTCCCTTATCCAAGCATAAGTGCCACTGTGTCGCTCATTTTAAAAGGTATTTTTCATATAGGCATGTTATTGAAAATATATCCCAAAGCCAATCATCAGTCTGTTGATGGTTGTGCTACTTATTATACTTGTATATGAATTATTAATTAATAAAAGTTATTTTGATATTTTTCATCATAAATTTTGTTATCTTTTAATGAACTCCTGTGTTATGATGAAGTCCTTAGGACTATCTAGATTCGACAAAAAAGGATTTATCTTTTAGTCCTTAAATTATTCATGACCAAAAGATATGTTGTTACTTAGGACGACAACGTTTATCAAGTATAGATCGTTGTGTGCCTTATAGGTTGGTTGTCCTCATAACCAAGGAGTGTTGAGATACTGGTATGGTATGCAAGTGAGATGTATGGATATATCTGCACTGAACGTGATCAACTATAGAGCTTTTCTGCTATCAAGATTTACTTTGATGGAATGTAGATATAACTGTTCCTCCGACCTGAGATCATCATAGTAACTTCCAAGCAACTCACTGTGCTTTGGTATCGAACTACCAGAATTTCTAATTCAGTGACGGAAGGTTTCTGAGCACAATCAAGTACTCAAGGAGTCAGTGTGTGTATCAAGATGGTATTGACCACTCCTAATTTTAGGAGTTGTGTTTTAATTTAGCAAAATCTTGGCCAGGATAGTCTTAGTGAGGAGTTATGGAACTAATTGCTTTGAGACACGACATAGATGTATTTTTTAGGATTGATAGTCAAATCATGAATCATCTATTACACAGAGATCATAGGGATGAATTATACGATAACCATATTCACTTAGCTTTTGAATATTGCGATTGTAACTATTCGACCTATCTGGATGTCAAGTACCATTGCTAGATGGTCACTTCGATTAGTATAGAAATTGATTTCTATGCTACCAGCTTAGATTCGGACCTACAGAGTCACACACACTAGAGGTTCCTACCTGATCTGATGGCTGATGAAGAGTCTCACTCAATTGGGACTTTATAGTCAAGAGTCCCACTGGATTGAGACTCTTCAATCGGAAGTCCTACTGGGTTGGGATACTAAGTCTTAATGTCTAGGAGTCTGAGGTCAAGAGTCCCACTAGATTGAGACTCTTCGACCAAGAGTTTCACTGCTCTGAAACTCTGAGTCCTACATGTCTAGAACTCTATGATTGAGAGTTGAGACTCTATAATTATGAGTTTTATTTATTTCGGACATCGGGATCAAGAGTCCCACTGGTTTTGAACTCTACGATCAAGAGTTTCATTTTGATGGGACTCTGTTGTCCGAACACCCACCGAATTTAGACTCTGGATTGATGAGAGATTTTATTAGTAAATTTGATCACTAATTAACTTAATTTGATTGAGTAATTATTTTTGGTTCAAGTCCAATTGAATTGGTTCAGTTGGGTTTGACCTGATTAGGTCACATGTTGACCTAATTGCCAAGGAGGTTCGAACCCTAATTTGATCAGAGGTTGGGCTTGATCAATTCCTAATTTTATTAGAAGTTAATTGAGCTAAATTAAGCCTAATTATATTGGGTTTAATTTGATCTAGTTGGACCTAACCAATTTTGATTGGGTTGGTTCAATGGTTGAAGTTTTAATTCAAAGACTAGTTTGACTAGTCTTCTCTTCTCATGCTCCACATATGCCCCATGCCACATTTAAAATTCACAAGAAAAGTTCTCATAAGTTTTCTACATGCACAAAGGATCTTAGATCCACCTTCTTTATGCCCATTGTGGATAAGTTTTGATTGTTATTGATTTTAGTTTGAATGAGATTCAAACTTAGATAAGAAACAACCTTTATCTTATCCATGCACCACCTTATTTTGTGTGCCCATATTTCTTCATGAGAATTGGTTCTCATGCTTCATTCTCCACACACAAAATACTCCACACCTTCCCTTCTTATGCCAATTTTTGTTTGAATCAAATTGGTTGGCATTTGAATTCAAAACAAGTTTGAATTCAAATTGATAACCAACCCGTTCTAATCCTCTCACATGTTTTCTCCACTGTTTTGGCGAAAAATGAAAGGAAGAGAATTTTGGATGTGCCACAACTAATCTAAAAAAAAAAAGGGGAGGACTTACGTGAGCCTCTGGGTGCATAAGAAAATATTTTTAAAAATTAAGAGAAAGAAAAACAAAGAGAGTTGGGTGCAGGGTTTTCAAGGTGCATATGACCTAGGGTTTTAGAACCTGGGATTCAGGAAGCAATTACATGAACTACAAGAGTCGTAAGTGCACAAAACTTTAGAGAGAATCTCCTCTGCATCTCTTTACATCTACCAGCAATCTAGAGCATCCATGAAACCCGCAGATGAAAATCAAAGTCGTTTGATCGAAACAGCCCTTGAAAGACTTCGATGTTAAGCTAGCACTTGCGGGAAGCCGATCAGGATCAAGAGCCTCGTATGGATGATCCATGGAGGCCAGACATCTATGTGGCTGCATTGTGACCAATGGACCTCCTCGACGATGATCAGATCGTGGTGATCAACTATCCATGCAAAGGTATAGTGCTCAGAACACTTAGATCTAGTAAATAGTTTACTGCACTGTTTTATTTTTTCATATCTGATATGTATGCATTTATATAATATTTAGATCCTTAGTGTAGGATTTATTTTTTGATATGATCAATAATTAATTAATTAGATTAATTAATTTTTTACTATATTTTAGCTATTTTTGAAAAAGTTTTCGAAAGTAACACTGTAAACCCTACACTGGTCCCTTCAAGTGGTATCAGAACATCAAGTTTGCTAAACATGATATGCTTACATATTTTGATTGATAATTTAGATTTGATCTAAATATTAATCTAATAATCTGATTAATTAGATCTTAAAATTAAATATTTTTTATTATCTGATTAAATTAGGCTTTAATCTGATTTATGATCATGAATGCATAATTAGATAAAGTTTGATTCATGATTTAGTATTATGTAGTGTACATAGTTTTAGATTAAACCCTATAACTAGTATTATTTGTGAATTGAGTCGATTCAATTTTAAAGTGAGTCGACTTAATTGGTGAATAATACTAAGTTATAAAAAAACTTTCAAAATTTGAAAAATATTTTTGAAATGCTGAACCCTAACCCTTAGCCCATAAACTTAATTAAAAATTAAGTATAATGACTTAGTATCTAAAATTATGAATTAAGACTCTAAGTCATTAATCATAAAACATGAGTCATTGGGTTAGTTGAATTAGGTCCATAAATTGGATTAGACCTAAGGTCAATTAAAGAGTGGACTAATTTAGAATAATTGATCAAATCTAATTAAATATTAATTTAGATTAGATCAAGGACTCTATAGACTCAATTACAATAGTTGTAGTTGGTCAAGTCCATGCCTTTAATGAGGACCAAATGGACTTGATTCATGACTATGTGGTCAAATTCGAAATTATTAAGTTAGTCAAATTGAAACTAATAAATCGGATGGTATCTAAGATAAGTTTGGCACTTTGATCAGTAATTTTTAATTGAGAGCTACTCACATTGATTCGATCTTTGACGAGTTAATGGCATATCCCTTCCACTAATTTTACTTACCTGATCATCCTAGTGAATTAGATTTTGATTAGATCACTTGGTGATTTGGGATCACCCATATCAATTAGGTAAATCAATCTGACTGATTTAGGTGCTTCTAATGCCAGCCTAGATTAGATCCTTTTTTATCTGACTTTATGAAGTCAGTGGGAGGATCGAAATTGGCTCACTTTTCTTAAATATATTAACTAAATTCTCTAAAATTATTAGATTCTTAAAAATAAAATAGTTATATAGATAACTAAATCATTATCTCCCATTAAGTTGAGTGATAATGGGTTCATTAATTTGATAATCACTGGAAACCCAAAGGCCTAGTGCTTATTGATTAATAAAATTATCATTCATAAAATGATGATTTGGTTAAGTCTTTCTGATGGTGGTTAGGTTGGCCGACCAAAGTTGGGTCCGATCATTTATTGGTTAGATAAGATCAAATATAGTCATGTTAATGGTTGAACCTAATCAAACTTTTTCAGTGGAGGCCAAAGCCTACTGATTAGATCTCTGGAGCAAAATTGATATTACTAGAAATTATTTAGAAAAATAATTAATTTTGAACCTACCCATAGGTGCACATGAATTGACCAACCAAAGTTGAGCTCGTGTGTAGTCTATGTGGATTCTAGTATCCACTAAGGAATTAAAGTAATTTTTTGAATTAGAGGTAGAAGCTACCAATTCGTATAAAATAGTGAGAGAACCTTTAGACTAAAGTCCAAGTCTTTAGGATAATTGATTCATATACTAATTAGATTTATTTTTTCTTATTATGTAGAAATAGCCACTAACCTGTCGCTTCAGTCATTATTAGACAATGATAAATTAATGGGATCCAACTACGATAGCTGATATTTTAAGTTGAAAATCATTCTGGAACATGAGTGGATCCTTTATGTCATAACAGATCTAACACCTGAGGAACCAGCTCCGAATGCCAGAGGAGCAGTCCGAGATGCTTATCAAAAGTGGCTCAATGACCGCACCACCATTTGGTATATAATACTAGCGGTAATGAACAACGAGTTCAGCCACAAGTTCAAAAACGCCCAGCCGTAGGAGATGCTTCAAATGTTGAACGACTCCTTTGGCACGCCTGACAATGTTGAAAGGCACAAAATAAGTTATGTCATTTTCAATGTTTGGATGAGGGATGGGACCTCAGTCACCGATCATGTATTGTACATGATCGAGATAATCGAGCGCCTTAGCAAGCTGGGCTTTTCCCTGCACGAGCAGCTCGATAAGGATGCGATCCTTAATTTCTTGCCCAAGTCTTTCCTCCCCTTCCTAACTCATTTCAGAATGACAAGGCCTGCAGTCAACTATCATGGCTTGTTGGGGTTGCTGCAGAACTTTGAGAAGGATCACCAACTCCACAAGAAGATGATGAATGTAGTGGGAGGGTCTTCTTCTAGTTGTCGATCCTTTAAGAAAGGGAAGAAAAATAAGAAGAAGAAGAACAAAAAGGTACAGCCAAATACCGAGATGATTGCACAAGGTTGGACCAAGAAGCGCAAGCCCAACCAGAGCCAAGTGGAATGCTTCTTCTGCAAGAATTAGGAGCATTGGAAAAGGAACTATCCTCTGTACATTATCTTCCTAGATTCGAATAGACCGAGGAGGAAGCAAGTGATTGCTGGGCAAGATAATTATATGATAATACCTTACAATTTTTTCTTATTTGATTCTACTATCTAGATATTAGATATTGGAAGTCCTTATCATATTTATAATTCTATGCAGGGTTTGCAAGTCAAAAGAAGATTTGATCAAGATGAGAGATTTTTGAATGTTGGAGATGGAAGATAAGTTTTAATTCTAGCTTTAGGAATCAAGAACCTTGTAATCAATTCAAATAAAGTTATTCTCAATGAATGTCATTTTCGTCCAACCTTCTTATTGAATATCATTTCTGTAGGCCTTTTGGTCATGAATGGTTTTAAAATATTAATAAAAAAAAATGTAATATCATCTTAAATGGTGTTAAAATTTTTATTGGACAACTGAATAACGAAATTTATTTACTTTCTATGCTTGTTAACGTGATTCAATCCTTTGATAAATATCCTAGAATTAGTGATGTGTCTGATGTCTACCTTTGGCATTGTAGACTAGGTCATATTAATAAGATAGAATTAACAGATTGGTTCAAGAAGAAATTCTTGAGGTTAGTGATTGTGAATCACTTTCGATCTGTGAGTCCTGTCTTCTTAGTTAGATGACGAGGTCACCTTTTACTGAAAAAGATGAACGAGCCACTGAACTCCTGAGTCTAGTACATTTGGATGTATGTGGATCCATGAGCTCAAGCATCAGAGGTGGATATTTCTACTTCATAATCTTTACAGATGACCTATCGAGGTATAGGTACATCTATTTAATAAAGCATAAGTCGGAGTCATTTGAAATGTTCAAACTATTTCGAAATGAGGTAGAAAAGCAAATTGAAAAGAGTATTAAAACTCTTTGGTCTGACCGATGGGGTGAGTATCTTTCAAATGAGTTTCTGACATATCAGGGAAGAATGAAATTCTCTCTCAATGGACCCCTCCTGGAACACCATAACATAATGGTGTGTCTGAAAGAAGAAATCAGACCTTATTAGACATAGTTCGATCCATGATGTGGTTTGCTGGATTGCCGATCTTCCTATAGGGATATGCGCTCGAGTGAGCTTGTTACATTCTAAATAAAATTTTGAGTAAATCTATTAATAAAATACTATATGAGATATGGACAAGGCGTAAGCCAGTGCTCTCACACCTTAGGATTTGTGGGTGTCCGGCTTATGTCAAATGTTTAATAACAGACAAGCTTGGACCTAGGTCTGATAAGTGTAGTTTTATAGGTTACCCAAAAAAAAAATCAAAGGATACTACTTTTACCTTGCTGATGAGCAAAAAATGTTTGTCAGCCTTAAGGCAGTCTTTTTAGAAAAAGAGTTTCTTGGTGAAGGAACTAATGTCTTTAAGATCGAACTTGATAAAGTACGGTAGGTGAAAAAACAGACACAAGTTGTTGAATCTGAGCTAGATCTGATTAGATCAAACCTAGAACCCATTGTAGATGCATCCTTAAGGCGATCTAGTAGAGTACCACATCAATCAGACAGATACTATGGTTTCTTGATCTAGAATGGAGATCTTATCAAACTCGATGAGAACGATCAGGATCCGATCACCTATATGGATGCAATGCAGAGATCCGACTCTGAGAAATGGCTTAAGGTCATGAAATTCGAAATAGAATCTATGAAGGTTAATGATGTATGGACATTGGTTGACCCACCCAAAGGGGTAAAATTTATAGGATGTAAGTGGGTCTTCAAAAGAAAAAAGGATACAGATGGAAATGTGGAGACCTATAAAGCCCATCTGGTTGCCAAGGGATATCATCAACATTATGATATTGACTATGATGAGATATTTTCTCCTATGGTAATGCTCAAATCCATTTAGATTATGCTTGCTATCACTACCCATCTAGATTATGAAATCTAGCAAATGGATGTGAAAACGACTTTCCTAAATGGAGAGCTGGATGAAGAGGTCTATATGATACAGCCTGAAGGATTCACATCCATAGATAAGTCTAAAGTGTGTAAGCTTCAAAGGTCTATTTATAGACTAAAGCAGGCATCTCGGAGTTGGAACATATGAATTGATAGAATAATCAAAAAAGTGGGCTAATGATCCAACAATAGTATTCCTAGTATTATATGTGGATGATATTCTCTTAATCAAAAATGATATTCCTATACTATAAGGAATAAAGATCTAGCTGTTATCATAGTTCTCTATAAAAGATTTGGAAGAAGTTTCCTACATCCTAGGGATGAAGATCTATAGAGATAGATCTAAAAGGTTGCTTGAATTGTTCCAGTCTACGTACATTGATACTGTACTGAAATGGTTCAGCATGGAGAATTCCAAGAAAAGCTATCTACTGATGGGACATGAAATTTCTCTTTCAAAAAGGGATTGTCCGACAATACCTCTAGAAAGAGAGCGTATGAGTAGAATACCATATGCTTCAACAATAGATTCTATAATGTATGTCATGATATATACATGACCAGATGTGACATACTCACTAGGGGTAGTGAGTAGATACCAATCTGATTCAGAAAAGAATTACTGGAAGGTTGTAAAAATCATCCTGAAGTGTTTGAGAAATACTAAGGATCAGTGGCTTGTATATGGTGAATCGGACTTGAAACTTATAAGATTCATAGACTCCAGTTTTAGTCTGGTCATGATGATAGCAAGAGTGTATCAAAATATATATTTACCCTTAATGGTGGGGTTGTCTGTTGGAAAAGTTTCAAGAAGCACACTATGGTCGATTCAGTTTATGAGATGGAGTATGTCGCTGCATCAGATGCTACGAAAGAAGTGGTATGGTTGAAAAAATTCATCACCGAGCTCGGAGTAGCACCCTCCCTTGATGGTCCAATTCTACTATATTGTGATAGCTCTGGAGCCATTGCTCGAGCGAAGAAACCTAAGGCATACCAGCAGATGAAGCATATTCTGCACTGCTTCCATCTTGTCCAAGAAATTATGGATTGAGATGATGTCGACCTTCAGAAGATCGATGAAAAGGAGAATCTGACCGACCCATTCACTAAAGCTGTTGCGGTGAAGAAGTTCAATGACTTCAAATCGAAGATAGATATTAGATACTACACTGATTGGCTTTAGTCCAAGTGGAAGATTGTTGAAAATATGTCCCAAAGTCAATCATCAGTATATTGACGGTTGTGCTACTTATTATACTTGTATATGAATTATTAATTAATAAAAATTATTTTGGTATTTTTCATCATAAATTCTGTTGCCTTCTAATGAACTCCTGTGTTGTGATGAAGTCCTTAGGACTATCTAGATTCAACAAAAGAGGATTTACGTTTAGTCCTTAAATTATTCATGACCAAAAGATATGTTGTTACTTAGGACGATAATGTATATCAAGTATAAGTCATTGTGTGCCTTATAGGTTGGTTGTCCTCATAACCAAGGAGTATTGAGACACTAGTATAGTATGCAAGTAAGATGTATGGCTACATCTACACTGAACGTGATCAACTCCAAAGCTTTTCTGCTATAAAGATTTGGTCTAATGGAATATGGGTATAACTATCCCTCCGATCTAAGATCACCACAGTGACTTCCAAGCAACTCACTGTACTTTGGTACCGGACTATCTGAATTTCTAATTCAATGATAAAAGATTTTTGGGCACAATCAAGTACTTAAGGAGTTAGTGCGTGTATCAAGATCGGATTGACCACTTCTGGTTTTAGGTGCTGTGTTTCAATTTAGCAAAGCCTTGGCTAGGATAGTCTTAGTGAGGAGTCACGGGACTAATTGCTTTAAGACACGATATAGATGTATTTTCTAGGATTGACAGTCAAATCCTGAATCATCTATTACATAGAGATCATAAGGATGAATTATACGATAACCATATTCGCGTAGGTTCTGAATATTACGATTGTGACTATTCGATCTATCCGAACATTGGGTACCATTGCTACATGGTCACTTCGATTAGTACAAAAATTGGTTTGTGTGCTACCAGCTTAGGTTCGGACCTACGGAGTCACACACATTAGTGTTTCTATCTGATCTGATGGCTGATGAAGAGTCTCACTCAACTGAGACTCTATGATCAAGAGTCCCACTGGACTAGGACTCTTCGATCGGGAGTCTTACAGGATTGAGACACTGAGTCTCAATGTCTAGGAGTCTATGGTCAAGAGTCCAACTGGACTGAGACTCTTCGACTAAGAGTCCCACTGCTCTGAAACTCTGAGTCCTATATGTTTGAAACTCTGTGATTAAGAGTTGGGACTCTACAGTCATGAGTTTCATTTGTTTCGGACACCAGGATCAAGAGTCCCACTAGTTTGGGACTATTAAGAGTTTTATTTTGATGGGACTCTGTTGTCCGAACATCCACTGGATTTGGACTCTATATCGATGAGAAATTTTATTAGTGAATTTGATTGCTAATTAACTCAATTTGATTGAGTAATTATTTTTGGTTCAAGTCCAATTGAATTGGGTTCAGTTGGGTTTGACCTAATTAGGTCATATGTTGACCTAATCACCGAGGAGGTTCGAACCCTGATTTGATCAGAGATTGGACTTGATCAATTCTTAATTTTATTAAGATTTAATTTAGTCTAATTAAGCTTAATTATATTATATTTAATTTGATCTAATTGGACCTAACCAATTTTGATTGGGTTGGTTCAATTGGTTGAAGTTTAAATTCAAAGACTAGTTTGACTAGTCTTCTCTTCCCATGCGCTACATATGCCCCATGCCCCATTTAAAATTCATGAAACAAGTTCTCATAAGTTTTCTACATGCACAAAGGATCTCACGCCCACCTTCTCTATGCCCATTGTGGATAAGTTTTGGTTGTTATTAATTTTAGTTTGAATGAGATTCAAACTTAGATAAGAAACAACCTTTATCTTATCCATCCACCACCTCATTTTGTGAGCCCATCTTTCTTCACAAGAAATGGTTCTCATGCTTCATTCTCCACGCACAAGATACTCCACGTCTTTCCTTCTTACACCATTTTTTGTTTGAATCAAATTGGTTGGCATTTGAATTCAAAACAAGTTTGAATTCAAATAGACAACTAACCCATTCTAATCCTCTCACGCTTGCTCTTCACTGTTTTGGTGAAAAATAAAAGGAAGAGAATTTTGGACGTGCAACAACTAATCTAAAAAAACAAGGGGACTTTCATGAGCCTCTGGGTGCATGAGAAAATATTTTTAAAAATTGAGAGAAAGAAAAAAAAAGAGAGTTGGGTGCAGGGTTTTCAAGGTGCATATGACCTAGGGTTTTAGAACCTAGGATTCGAGAAGCAATTATGTGAACTACGAGAGTCGTAAGCACATGAAACTTTAGAGAGAACCTCCTCTACCTCTCTACTATATCTACCAGCAATCTAGAGCATCCGTGAAGTCTGTAGATGAAGATCGAAGTCAATTGATCGAAATAGCTCCTGAAAGACTCCGGTGTCGAGCTAGCACTCGCGGAGAGCCGATCAGGATCAGGAGCCTCATATGGATGATCCATGAAGGCCAAACATCTGTGTGGCTACATCATGACCAGCAGACCTCCTCGATGATGATTAGACCATGATGATCAACTACCCATGCAAAGGTTTAGTGCTCAGAACACTTAGATCTAGTAAATAGTTTACTGCACTATTTTAATTTTTCAGATCTGATATATATGCATTTATATCATATTTAGATCCTTAGTATAGAATTTATTTTTTGATATGATCAATAATTAATTTATTAGATTAATTAATTTTTTGCTACATTTTAGCTATTTTCAAAAAAAGTTTTGAAAGTAGCACTACAAACCCTGCACTAGTCCCTTCACGTGTGGGGGGTTTTTTATATGAGAAATCTGAGAGTGGTGAGGAAAGGTTTTTTAGAGATAGAAAAATTTTAAAGGGGTGCTAGTCTGGGCATGGAGAAGTCCAGAGAAGGAGAAAGTTTTCGTGTGCCTACATTCCACTCACACGCCAATTCTTTATTTTTTTCTTGTTGCCTATTTAAAAATATTTTAGAATGGATGTTCGGTAGAGGGAGAGTCCCTCTACCCATGAAAATTTATTTCATGGGAGAACTCCATAGAGAGTGGACATGAGAGGATTTCTAGGCATCAGGATTTTTGGTGTATGTAAAACCCTAGAGTTGGGACTTAGGGTTTTGAGTGGAGAGATCAAGTGCTGTGAGCATCAGATTGCCATTAAATTTGAAACACTACTTTATCATCCTCCAAAACACACGTTCTAATTTTCTGAAGTATCCAAGAGATCAGAAAGAAGATGATTGATTGGATCGATCGAGATCAACCGTCAAAGGCTCCGGCAATGAGCTAGCACTCCAGTGGAGCTGGTCGAGATTAGGAGCTCCGTTGGACCAACCATACAAGTCGGACAAGTGTGCAGCTATAACATGATACCAAAGCATATTTTGATGGATTTAGATCATGGAGATCAGCTACCCACGTATAGATATTAAGTTCTGAACTCGATTTGGTCAGCAAATATGATTTACTGATCGATTGCATTTAAATTTTAAATTATATATTAGCATGTCTAGATCTTGAGTAGGATTTTTTGATTTGATCAATGCATGTGAAGGTTAATGTTGGATTAATCTAATGCTTTCTCTATAATATTATTCAAAAAATATTTTGAAAAGCATGCTAAAACCTTGCGCCATTTCCTATACAACCAATATAAACCATCTATCTGCACCCACGTGCAGTGCACCAAATCATGTTCTTGAAGACTGTCCACTCCTAATAAACCCAACAGAGAATGGGTGTGCACAGATAAATGCGGTATACCAGAAATCAATGAACAATCCTTATGCATCCACATATAACCCAGGATGGTGGAATCATCCAAACTTCTCATGGTCATAGAGCCCAAACTCAGGCAGTCCTAACTTTAACCAATCTAATCTAAGGCCCAACCCAATACTGAACAATGCACCATGATTTTATAATGATGAAAAAAGGGTCAGTGCACTAGAAAAGAGTCTAAAAGTCCTGGCAAAATCAACTACTGACACCAATGCTACCTTGAAAAACTTTATGCAAACCATGGGGTAACTTTTAAATGCCAATACTCAAGCCATTGCTCGATTAAAAATGTAAGTAGGTCAGCTAGCCTCTATCGTTAGTGAGAGAGAGAGAGAGAGAGGTAGGTTGCTTAGCCAATTTGAACCCAATCCGAGAGTCTAGAATGGTCCACGATCTCAACATGAAAATCAAGTCAATCAAGTGAATGCAATTTATACCCTAAGGTCGGGAAAACAAGCAGACAATAAGATGGATATGCCTAACAGTCAAGAAGACTCATCATCTAAGACATCTTCTGAACAACCCATCCATCAGAACTAGTTTAAGAAGCCTGAGTCATCAACACTCGATGATTCATCAAACTCGCTTATAGGACCCACCAAGCTTATAGCTCCTTTTCCAAATTAACTAAGATCCAATAAACAATCGGAACACTTAAATAAAATGTTAAAGGTGTTTAAAAAAGTTTAAGTAAATATCTCTCTACTAGACATGATCCAGCAAGTATCGATCTATGCTAAAGATCTAAAGGATCATGTACAAAAAAAGAGACAACCAATTTACCCAAGAAAGCCTTCCTAGCAGCAAGTGTGAGTTCCTATTTATCAAATCAAGTATCGATTAAGTACAAAGATCTAGGATCTCCTACAATTTCATGCACCATCGGAGAGACCAATATTAATAAGGCTTTATTAGACTAAGGGGCCAGCGTAAATATTCTGCCATACTCTGTATATAAGCAATTAGGATTAAGAGAATTGAAACCTACAGGGATTACCTTGCAACTAGTGGATCAATCTTTTAGGGTCCCTAAAGGAGTGGTAGAGGATGTGTTAATTAAGGTTGATATTTTCATCTTTCCCATAGATTTTATCATTTTAGAGACTGAACCCATTTCAAATCCAAAGGATCATATCCTAATTATTTTAGGAAGATCATTTCTAGCGACTGCCAATGCCATTATCAGTTGCCAAAATGGACTCATGAAGATCTCGTTTAGAAATATGACCACTAAACTAAATGTTTTTAATCTAGAACTAGAATTGGACCAACCAAATGATGAAAACTTGATCCAAGAAGATATCTATGAACCCAATGATCTGAACCATGAAGACATAAAAATTAATTTCAAGTTGAACCAAGAATTTGAAAATAAAATTTGGACAATTGATAATCACAAGAATCGATTAGAACTACAATTACCAACCAAACTAGTTATTGAGGAAACACCACCACTGGATTTAAAGATACTCCCTGAACACCTAAAGTATGAATATCTAGGTCCATCAAAAAATATATTAGTAACTGTAAAATTAGACCTAGGTCCAATTCAGGAGATATTAAAACTACTAAGAGAGATTCACGATAAAATTGGTTATATGAAAAAGACTATCTATCTGGAATTGATGGCAAAAGATCAAACAAAATTTTCAACCCTCCATATAATCCAGGTTAAGATAACATATAAAGATTAGAGTTTAGTCTGGCTGAAGACTATAAACTTAGCACTTATTGAAAGACAACCCAAATTCTTAAGAGTAGTTTTAATAAAAGTTTAGCTGAGGATTTTAAAATTAGTGCTCCTAGGAGGCAACCCAGATTCTTGCATTTTAAATTTTTCTTTTTAGTTTATTTAGGTCTTACTTCAGTAAAATCAATGTTGAATAAGTTGGAGGAAAGAGCCAAAAAGAATATATGAAGACACTTGCTGAACTAAGAATACATTAAATTAGGTATATTCTTTTCTTTTTTATCGATTATATTTTTTATTTTTCTTACTCTATTAAGGACAATGTAGAATAAGTTAGGAGTTGAGGGATAAATTTTAAACTTTATTGATATTCATATACCTAACTATACTTCAGACTCGAGTAACATTAGACATTTTAGCAGCATTGGATTTACACTTTAGATAAATTATGGAGTATCAAGGAACTGCATATTGATAAAATACAATCGAAGTTGAGTCTAGAATAAAAATTAATTTTGAGCATTTTTAGCCTTTCCTATTAATATCTAAAGAAAATCGACCTCTTATGGGTATAAGTGACATATGTTAATGCAGATAGTTCTTTTATCAAAATATATATATATTAATTTTTCATCAAGTAACCGGATCTCATTACCTAAGTAAGTAATAATATTTGCATCAAAAAATAGATAATATTTTATAAAAAAATTATATAGTTAAGTCTTAATTGGTAGCCTGTTTGACTCGAGTCAGTAAATCCAAGGGGTGTTTTACACCTAATGTCCTAAAGCCAACTGGTTTGGAAGTCATTAACTTAATACTTGCTATAAGGGTTAAATAGAAAGCTTAAGAGATTAAGGTATTAGACGGACTATATTTTCAAAAAAAAAAAAGATTATGCAAATACAAAATCACTAGCCCATCTTAGAGTTAGATAATCCAAGGATATATAAAGGTAGGAGTGGATCAAGAAAAAGCTTTAAAAAAATTTATTCTTTACTTATTCTGTACTCAACCATTCTATCGGATAGTCTTAATATCCTTGTGACATGCCTTGATAATTCTCTAGATGGATATCTTTTACTTTTTAAATTGTTAAATGAACACTCATGTCGAAGAAAATTAATATTGTATATCAATATTTCTTTTACTCGAGGATGAGTAAAGTTCAAGAGAGCTTAACCTTCTTTTTAGAGATTTTATACTACCAAACTATCCACCGACCATATCTACAGTCTTGAGACTAGCAATGTAGAGATAATATGCAAGTTGGAGAAGATATTCTCTCCCAACTTCTTTGACCCATGGAGCTCCTCATGATTCATCTAGCATATGAAGCTAGGATGGGGGATTTAGTGCAGTACAGATGAATATATCCATTTGAAAGATACATACATAGTTTCAAGAAAAAAATAAAAAATAAGATTCGAGTCGAAGGTTCTATTATGGAGGCTTGCATAATATAAGAGATTTCAAATTTTAACTGATACTACTTTAATTCTAGTGTGCAAACCAAGCTGACTCAAGTGAGTCGAAATGATGATGGTAGTGCTGAGGGATCAGAGCAGGAGATCTCAATATTTGTCTATCTCACTCAAAAATTTGGGCTCAAGATTTGTCAAATTTTTTTTGATACTAAACTTCGACAGGCATAGAGATGTTTTGCTAAACTGCACGAAGATCTACCCATATGTTCTGTAAGTGTCCATCACAATACCAACTTTTTAATTACTTATTTCAGTATACTTATCTTATACATATTTAGGCAATATGATGAGATGCTGAAAGAAAAAAATTTGAGCATAAGTGATAAATAAACATCAATATAGAGCTCAAAGAACTTTATATGTTAGTTCCGTCAATTAGTCATTCAAGGTAGTGAGTTCATACCAAGAAAGTTGAGACCATTAGATTACGGATCTGAAAAATACGTGACATGCTATAGTGGCTGTAACATAAATGATTTCAAATTTTACACCCAGCAATATAAAAATTATAAAAGTATAATGAATAGTGGTGTATATATAAAAGATAGGTGGTGGAAAGATAAGATTAAGAGTGACTACTATAAAATTCTCGAAGAAATGATTAAGATGAGCTACATTGGAGGTAATAGTATCATTCTATTTAGGTGCCAATGATTTGATATCGATAATGGTATGAAGGTTGAGTCATGGCACGGGCTTATTAAGACAAACATGGATCAAAAGCTTATGTTAACGATCCATTTATACTAGCTGCACAAGCTACTAAGGTGTATTATACTCCTTTTCCATCAAGAGAAAGAGGAAGGAAGGATTGATGTGCTGTATGTAAAATTAAGTCTCAAGCTATTCATTACACACTCGAAGAAGAAGAAGAGCCCTAATTATTAGAATGCTTTCAAGAGGATGAGATAGTAGGAGTTCATCAATCTTTCGATGATGTGGAATTGGATGCTTCAAGAATTCTTCTACATGACAATGGCCAACATGGGGAGGTAGATCAATCCTCTCCAAGAAAAGGAAGAAGAAAAGGAAGAGATGGAAGAAGAGAAAGAAAAAGAGAAAGAATCAGAAGAAGATTCCAAAGGATACCAAATATTTGAAAAGGTCGATAAGTAGTAGTAAGTATATAATTTTTGGATCATTTTAATTACTTGTCTTGCATCATTTTAAATCTTGCATTGCTATTTATAATTATATAATTAATTTAATGAATCTATTTATTTTTATTTTTAGAGAGCATAGATCATGTCTTCTAGAGGCTAGAGTCATGCCAGTCGAGGATAGAGCTCTCGAGGAAAGAGCAATTATACAGCCAGCTCTCATGGTTCTACACCTTTCACACCGATGGTATACTTTAACACTATATATTCTCATTTATATTATTTTATTATTTGTTAACTAATATAATATTCTTTGTATTAGATTTTTTGTCCTTAGATTTGGAGGATAGAGGGTCACCAGTGACCCCACGATCAGATGTAGTAGCGATCATCGGCTCTTAGATACAATGCCATGGTCGAGGACCCATCCAGCTCATGGCATCTCTGACTCAGTTGGAGGATAGGCAGATCATCCATATCCAGAGCTTCTCGTAAGTACTACATGCTTAATTAATATATTTAAAATTTAGTAATTTTAGAGTCAATATTTATTCTTTGAAATTAATTTTATAGCACATTCAGAGAGCCTTCAACATCTCATGTCGTTATCGAAATCATACGCTAATTGATGCCGAGACTGGTAAATGATTTCTTGAGTTGGCCATCGGGAGCTCGTAATGCAGCCTAAAAGATATTTCTAGCAATTCAAAACTAGTTTAATTTTTAAATTTTTGATATATTAGTATTTTAATTATATATTAATATATGCTTGCTTCTATCTTGTAGTAGTACTATCAATTCGAGACTTCCTAGAATGAGGAGGCTGGCTATCAGACCTTTGAGTAGGTGGCCATATGGAGGCTCCCAGATGGCCTCTACAACCTCAGGCAATCCACCATTCAGCACTCCAATTTCTAGTCACCATCAGACTAAAAGTCCTTCACGAGTCACTGGATGCGAGTGGATATATGGCAGGCTCTCTACAATTAGTGAAGCAGTAAGGAGTACTCTGATAGGTGGCAGAGGGCCTAGCCAAATCAAAGTATCCAGTAGGATCCGATCAGGCATAGGAGTGACTTGGTCGGCACATATGTTGTGGTCAACAAATTGGTAAGAAATCAATACCAAAACTCTTCACTAAAACTATAAAAACTTTTATATACATATTTTAATTAATTTAATTTTATTATTTATTTATTATAGATATGGTAGTTGGATCATCCACCAGACCAGCTATAGTTGTGGCGGACCATACAATAATCTAGGAAGATTAGTGACTATTTAGATTCTACATTATGATAGATTGTGGTAAGAACTTAAAACTTTACTTACTAATTAAATTATTACATGATTTGATTTTTATATTAGAACTAATATATTTTTAAATTGTGCAGACATGTTATGTGATGTACGTTATTGAGAGGTACGGCAATAATCCATCTTCTCAGCCCCCCTTGATCATGAGGGATGGCTCAGTGCCATGGGGGGTGAGTGGGAGCCAACTCATAGGATTCGGCCATAGCTTCATGTTGCCTAGCTATGCAACCCAAGAGGGGGGATGAATTAGATTTAAAAAAAAAAATAAACTTAAAAATGGAATTACAAGATGTGCTTTTGAAATTTTAAGTAAAGTGAGGTAAGTTAGGTAAGTAAGATGCAAGAGCTTAATTTAAACAAAAATAAATAAACATAATGGAGCAAGTAAGGAGGAAGAAGAGAGATCAACTCAAACAAGATGATTTATAGTGGTTCGGTACCAACCTTATATCTACATCCACTTTTCAAACTCCTACTTGAGAATTTCAATCCACTGACGTATTCAATCGAATACAACATTGGATGCTCCGACCCTAGCTATCTCAAACTAGAAAACTTATTTTTTGGGTATAAGCCAATCTAATACAATTCGATTCAAGATTTGGATCAATCTTTTCAAGCTTTAAAAATCTCCGAAAGCTTGACCCCCAAAATAGTAAAATAGAATGAAAGAGGATGTATAAGTTTAGCACACTTAGCTCCTTAATGAGCACAATAAAGCTTTAAAAAAAAATTTACACAAACTAGAGGAAGCTTCTAAGAACCCTCTCAAAGAGATTGAAGACTTGAATGCACGTTGGAGAAGTGGTTGAACTTGAAATCAATGCTTCTCTTGCCTAGGACTGAATTTTCTTTGAGCTAAATATTCACTTGATTTTCTTAATAATTTTTTTTTTTTGAATACTTTTAAATCCTCATTCAATGCTGGGAGATGAATAGTAGCCATTTTTAGCCATTATAGATCATTTGAAAAATATTTAATGTGCTGAATGGAGAAAAAAATAGCCATTATAGGAATTTCCATCGCAGGAGGCGCCCTTTAGGTTGCCCCTTTCATAACAAATGAGAAAAAATAATATTCTATATATCTGTGTAGTTTCTTCAGGGGGTGCCCCATGGGTCGTCCCATTTGCAACAGCCAATAAAATCTACGTTCTATATCCTATGCATAAAATCTGCAGGAGGCGCCCCATCGATCATCCCTTTTCCCATGGGATGTCCCAGAGGTCGCTCCTTTTAGTGTGCCAGTGCCAAAACAGTGTGCCAATCCTATGTGCTATTGTGCCAATCAAAAAAGATCGACCTAAAGATCACTCTCTTTTATCCAAAATATCATATTTTTATTTTTAAGCTTCCAAACAATTTGAGACCATTTCCAAATGAATTAACATCATCTTGGAAGTTCTTAAGGCTTCCGAAAAACTTTAATTTTTACTTCGACTTAAGTAAATTTTAAATTGACCATTTTTTTTAACTAAGTTTTTGCAATAGAAAAATTTTTAAAAATCTTAAAATGACTTTTAAAAATATCTCCAAAAATAGAAATCATTAGTAACCCTCTTAATTATTTTGTGCTCATCAAAATTATTCTCGAGGGCAACAATCTCTTCCCTTTTTATGATGACAAAATAATTGAGTATAAGCAAAATAATGCATATATGAAATATTAGAAAATTTGATTTTATGAATTTACATCACTTGAACATTATGGCCATCATTTGAATAATGTTGCATCAAGATTAGTTCAATGATTGCTAATAATTAAGCATTAAGCATTTTGAAAATTTACAAATTTATGAAAAATTACTTGAAAAATTGAAAATTTTTAAATTTCAAATTTCTATCTTATTTCCTTTGTTAATTTGCTTTTTACTCATTTCTATTTTTCTACTTCCCCTTTTTGACATCATCAATTTTGATCTTAAGAAATTTTCAAAAAAAATGAGAAAAAGGCTCCCCCTCACTTTATTTTATATGTTTTCCTATTAAATCAAGAGTTTATAAAGAAAACAAGATATATATAGCAATCATATAGGGCAAGCAAGACAGTGTTTACAGCATACTATAATAGAAATCTTAAACCATATATAAGAATTGATTCAAATGATAACAAAATAATATCATCATGTATATATACAAAAACATCATACATAAATGTTAGAACATAAAACTATAAAAATAAGAATTGATACCATCACACACAATAGAAGTCATAAAAACATAAATGTTAGAACATAAAGCCAAAAAGTTGATAGGTCGTAAGTCATCAATACATATTAAAATCATGGGTATCCAAAAAATACAACCATCCATGACTTAACCATCAACACAAGGAAGACTAAGCTAGCTCCAAAAATCAAATCTCCTAGATCCACTAGAGTCAGAAGCTGCATCAGAATAAGAAATATCATGTGGAGTGTCGGGAGCAAGGCCATGAGGATGACTATGGCCATGTCTGCCTCGATCCTGAGAAGATGAACTGGCACGAGCCGGTGTAGCACGAACAAGAGGTCAAGATGGTCCAGCAGCAAATGAAGAAGTTTGAGATAGGAGAATGAGTCTAATGGAGTCAAGCTATCCCACTGCTCTCGATAATGACTGCATGATAGAACCAACCATAGTAGTGACAACATCACTGGATTCCTTTATCTCATCTCTCAAGGACTCGATCTCAATCTCCAAAGCATGACATAGATTGTCACCTTTGGCAGAAAAGGTAGAAATCGAAGGAACAAACTCGCTCGATCGAGGAATCCCTAACCCCATCACCTGCCTCTAAAGATTCAAAATTCTCCCAGTCAGTCTTAGAACAGAACCATCAAGCTCCTCAAATTGAGCAAATAAAGCTGGAGCATCTGAAACACTGTCAAGATATGAGGAGTCATTGACTGATCAGGTAATGAGATAGTCTGAGATCTCTGCCCTTGAGTAGAACTCGAGATGTCCCTACTGGCCATCTGCTGAGATGGATGATCAATAACTTACTGTGATACACGATCGACAATCTATTAAGATACAAGGTCGACGATCTACCAAGATATAAGATCGACAATCGACTATGATAGAAGGTCGACAATCATCCTGAGCTAATCATCTCTAAATCTGATGGCTGTATCTCTACTCATAGATGGTGGTACAGGTGCATCCCTCCTCATAGACTTTGAGGGACTAGCCTCGTGATCAGACACCAACTGAATATCAGGAGATAGTCTATGATCACGAGAAGGTGAAGATGCATGGTCTCCCCTCCTCTGCTCTATCCTCCTCCTCCTCAGCTACTCTACCACCTCTGTTCCATCGATCACCAACTCAGATAAAACCCATACGATGCAAGAAATTTGCATTGTAGGTGTCAATATGGGCTAAATGGGTGGTAGCCTCTTCCTTAAAATCTACCTCAAAGCTTCTGTAAATCCTAGTAAGTGCCATGCCATAAGGTAAATGTGCTTTCAATCTAGTCATTGCCTCTCGCATGGCATCAATCATCAGGGCTGGCAACTTCAGAGGAATTTCACACATAATATGATGCATGATGCACAGATCCCTACCAGATACAAAATTAAATCTACCAGTCTTAGAAAAAAAATGGTGCAAATAATAAGATGGAGAACCCTCATTTCCATACTGAGATCCCTACTAGCATCCAATTTCTCTATTTTACTAATATTATCTTTGCAAAATAGATCTCAACCCTTCTTCTTTGTTCAGTAATCTATCAGAGATAGACCCTTCACATGGAAGATGAATAAGAAAGCCTAACTGCTAAGCATCAAACTACACTTCAACTTCTTTAACTAAGGACCTCACTTTTTCTTCAGAAAATATGAAGTTCTGATAAAACTTCCAAACTAAATCAATGAAAATTATTTCTTTCAAAGTGCATAATGAATCCCAACCCAAAGATTTTATCTTTTTACTAAATGAAAATCCATCTTTCCTTAAAAAATAGAAATCAATATTTTTTTTTAGAGTAATCTTTCTACCGAAAAGAGATTTCTTGCTGGGAGTTACCGAAGAAGTAGAGAGTGTCGGAACAGGTGCCAGGTATTGAGTAGAAGCAGCCTTCTTCTTCTTTCTTTGTTCTTCTTCAAGATCGTGAGTGGACTTCCGACGCTAAGGAAGCTTCATCTGCGGAGCCATTTGTCGAGTAGCAGTAGGAACAGCAGTAGGATAGTGGTGGAATGAGGAAAAAAAGTTCAAGGATGTGAATGGTTTGTTAGAGAGAGTGGATTTTTTCTAAGAGAAACTAGGATTTGATTGAAGATTAGGGATTGCAATAGGTTTAGAGATAGAGAAAAAATAGTAGGAATAGGAGAGAGAAGGGATAGAGAATAATCAGAAGAATGTTTTGGAAGAGCTTGGGTGCGGTTGGAAGGAGGTTATACAGAGATTTTGTTGAGGAGTTCAGTAGGAGAGAAGAGACGAATGCTTGAGTGAGAGAAGAGAAGTGGTTGTTAGATATATGTGCCATAGAAGCCAGAATTGGCTGACACTTGTAATACACTTCTAGGGGCAAAATTATAATTATGATTATAATAAATAAAATGAATTATTTTCTATCACATATGTGTATTTAGTGTTTGTGATACATCCTTTGAGTTAATGGTAATGATAATTCATATTTTTAAGAGTTAAAAATTTAAGACATGAATAATCATTGTTAACTCATAAAATGCTCCCGACCATAGGATCATCATGGGGATGGTGATTGATTCGGAAGGTTGGTGTACAATCGCTTCTCTTTAGTAGATGAGTCTTGAGTCTACGGTGTGGAGACATCGGAGCGAGAGTACAGGTACTCATTAGAGAACGAGGGCACTGAGCATGACCACCTCGAGTAGTCATTAGGGAGTTTACCTTCTCGTCAATGACTGACTCGATGCTGCAGTGGTGTGTCTGATTCTTTGATCTGAGGTGCATCGATAATTCATCTTGAGGGTGTTATAGTTTGACTACATCATTACTCGATCTCCTAGCCATATGAAATTCTGAGGTGTATGTTGGCTATAGCATGTTCATTATAGGAACTGGATAGCATCAAGATGGAATCTATCTACCTCGGTGGTAGAGGAGCAGCCCTATGATGATCATGAGAATCAAGTCCAGAAAGTCCATGGCCATGGTAGAGTGAAATAATAGAAAGAGTTTCTATTTAGATTTTCACATCGGACTCGAATCGAATGATTACATCATATGATAGAAACTAGGGTTTGACGAGTTCACCTTAACCCTAATCTGATCGGGGCTCAAGATAGAAGAACTTAATCACACAGGTAGCTGCACCAAGAGGTTCGCATTCAGCTCTGATGGGTTGCCACCATATACTGCTAGGTGTCACTGGTGGATTTTGGGAGCAATTAGAATGATTTAGATGATCGATCATTCTAGCTGTTCGAATCAGAAGAGTTCTGATCCATCGAAAGGAGTTTCGATGATGTCGATGATAGAGATCATGACATATCCCATTACCATACAGAACTGAACCTAACTGGGTCACACAAACAAGGGTTTGAATCTGGTGATCATCAATTGAACTGATCTAGTTCAATTGATCTGAATGAGATTCAATTAGGTTCAAGGAAATCGTGCTAGCACTCGATTGAACCTAACGTTCTTCTTTTGCTATCATAAATAAGTTGTCCTGTCTGAGCCAAAGGAGTTTGTGCTCAATCAGAGGCCTTCATATGGTCTGACTGGAGGTTGTCCAAGTCAGAAAAGGTTGTCTTATTTTATAAGACATTACCTGCCATTTTTGGTCACCTGCCATTTCTTGTTCTTTGACTTTGGTCAAAAGTCTACCTTTGACTGGTCAAATGTTGACCATTGACACTTTGACTTTTGACCACATGTCATGCACCTATTGGAGAGCTGGTGGGGGCCTGTCCCCTACCAAAACCTGGCAAGGAAGAGGGCGCACACGCCACCCTTGGCATGTGCCCAAGTTGGAGGCGCCCAGGAGTCCCTGTTGGACAGGGACTCCATCTTCTTTTTGGATTCCAATTAGAGTTCTCCTAAGAACCAACTTTGACTGGTCTTAGGCGCCCTCTAAGGAGGAATCCAGGGGACTCTATTCCCACCAATCAGATTTAGATCTGATTTCACAAAAAGTTATGATTGGTTGGGAAGAAGAGGAGTTGGATCACAGTTAGTCTATAAATAAGACCCTGCGCCCAACTCAAAGAGGTATCTGAATTAATTGAGATCTCCATGCCCCAAGGCCTTTTCTCCTCTCCTCCTCCATGCCAAAGCATCTTCTCCCTCTCCTCTCCATGTCCAAAAGAGTTTTGGACCTTGGTTGGTGCGATCCAGATCAAAGAAAGGCGAGTGAAAGCTAGAAGACTGCGCTGCTGCAAAGGACGACTGCTGATATTCAAAAGGAGTTTTGAAGATCCTCCAGATTATATCTAGATCTAATTTCTGGAGATGTGATAGAGAAGAAGAGGATCTCTAGATCCAACCTGAGTAAATATCGATAGAGGTCAGATACTTGCGTGGCTAGATCCAGAACCTTCCGCTGCTTATAGGATCATCAATGGGTAATAGGATTACCCACTTCAAGGTAAATTAAATCAAATTTAATTTATCTAAATTTATTTTAATTTTTAAAATAATAATAATTAGATCTAAAATATCTTAGATCTAATCTAGATCAAAGAGAAAAATTTTTGAAATATATCTCTCGATCTGATCAAATCTGAATGAACCTGGTCCAGAAAATCAGGATTTTTCTTTAACTGGTATCAGAGCCAAGGTTCTAAAAGTGTTTAGATCTAATTTTAAATTTATTTTAATTAAAAAATAAGTAATTTTAGATGTCACATGAGATGTGATCAGATCTAAAATTAGAAAAAATTAAAATTAAATGATTTGGATCTAAGATTAGAAAATATGCATGACTAGTTCTAAAATAGAATAGTTCTATAGAATAGTCTTGCATGTTTTCAATTTAATTTGATTAAATCATATTTTAGATCTATTTATTTACTATTTTTTGATATTATAATATTTATAATAATATCTAAAAAATAGTAAATAAAAATTATTTAATTTTAAATATCATATGAGATATGATAGATGTATGTCTAGACTAGTTGTAGAATAGTTCTACATAATTGTCTAGATTAGAATTTATTTTGATTAGATCAATTTAAATCTAATTTTTTAGATTATTATGAGATAATTTAGATCTAAAAATATGCATGATTTGATACATGAGATGTATGCAAAATATGCCATGATTAGATCTAATTTGTATATGAGATATATGATATAGATCTAAAACTATTTTGTAGTATTGCATGTTCCTGATTAAGGCAGTTCCTCTTGACCGTCCGATCATAAGAATGAAGAAGGGTTTAAAGGCCCTCTCTTCTCATTCAATGGGGTGTTCTTATGATGTGTAGGGGTGCTGCATGTTCGTCCTTAATCAGAAACCCAAAACTTATTTTCTGCAAAACCCTAGATCCTGAAACCCTAGGATTTATTGTGCATATTTTATTTATGAACCCTACTTAATTAAAAATTAAGATTATGAAATATCAATTAGATCTAAAATTGAGAATTTCAGATCTAAGACATATTCATAATACTGGGTTCGAGCTTGGGTAGCTCAATTAGGTCTAAGCGATTGATCAAACCAAATCAAGAGTTGATTAGATGAGATCAACAATGCTTAAATTGACCAGCCTAATAGAATTAAGTCTGGGTCAAGATCGAGTCACGATCAAGTAAGACCTAATTAGGCTCAGAGGTTAGAGTCTAGATTATAGGCTAACCCAATTAGTTCTGACTCAATAATTTGGTGTCTAAGGTAAGTTTGGTACATACGACCGACTGGTTTTTAATTGGAAGCTACTCGACCTGAATGCATTCTTGTACGAGTTAATGGCATATTTCTTCCATCGATCTCACTTACCTGGCCATATCTATTGACACAGTTCTGATATGAGGTGGTCAATAATCCGAGCTAATCCATGCCACTAGGTTAGTCATAATTGTTATGACTATGACAAGTCTAGTTTAATGAGACCTGAATCAATTTTCTCTAAGAAAAGATTAAGTCTGAGATCTTCCACCATTGTAGACATGCGGGCCCTTTCCGGGGTTGATTGTTCTCAGCTGGATACAATGGCTCAGTTGCACCGGAAAGACGCAACCATGTCTATTAGGCATTGGATGCTATGGACTGGAGGATAAGTTCGGCTCAATATTCTAGATACGGTGAGAGACTCAATTAGAAACCCAGTCTATGCAAATGGTGGATCTGACTTAACTAAGGAGTGGATCAATATTTTGGATATGATGAGATTCATGAATTAGAGATCAAGTTTGGGTGCACCATGATTAGAGAATCATTGAACAAGAGTTGTTCACTCATTGGCTAATCCATCATCAATAACTGTTAAGTGAGGTGATGAGTCAGTTGGTGAGACCGCACCACCCACTAGAAATCATTAATCATGGAGATTTTTGCATCTCTACAGAGAAAGTGTAGGGATCCAAGAAAATAGTGGGAGCTATTTATTTAAAAATAAAATTTTTAAACAAATTGGTCAAGTCATAATTACAGTATCTAACTAGAATCTTTGACTCTCTATAGAAAAATATCTGCGTCCAACCCATTAGCATGTATCCTGAACATACACAGACTGACTGAACCCAATTATAAAGATTAGCTCAGGAACTACAAAATAGTTTTGGGTTCTGAGAAGTTAACTCATGTTTTGGACCAGGACCCTTCCACCTTACCAGTGCGTCCATCTATTGAACAGAGAGCGTCTCTAGAGAAATGGATAGACGAAGATAATAAGGCCAGATATTACATGTTGGGCTCGATGTCTGATGAGCTCCAGCGCCAACATGAAGATATCGGGACTGCTTGCCAAATGTTGGCTCACCTACAGGAGATATTTGGTGAACAAAATCGTGCAGCCAAATATCAAGTCACGAAATGACTTTTTAAGACTAAGATGTATGATGGGCAGTCAGTCCAAGATCACTGTTTGACAATGATCAATGACATGAAAGAGCTTGAGAAGCTCGGTGTGAAGTTAGACTTGGACCTGCAGAACGATATTATTCTGCAATCCTTAACTGATGCATATGGGCAATTCATCATGAATTACCACATGCATAAACTTCAAAATTTCTTGGCCGAATTAATGAATATGCTGGTTACCACTGAGCTTTCTATGAAAGGTTCTAAAGGCTCAGTTCTTGCTATGGAATGGACTTCTTCCAAAAGAAAGTCTTATGGAAAGAAAAAGAAGTCTGCGAAAAAGCAGAAGATGGAAGGAACAAAGAAGAAGAAGGCAGAGCCAAAGAAAAAGGCCGATGTCAAAGAAAAGTATTTCAATTGCAACAGCGACGGTCATTGAAAGCAAAACTGCCCTACTTACCTGGCCACCCTGAAGAACAAGAAGGAAGGTCCTTCTGGAGGTATACTCGTTATTGAGTTTAACCTTACGATTTTTTCTGCATCCAGTTGGGTGCTTGACTCTGGTTCTAGTGCTCAGCTGTGCACTTCCATGCAGGATCTTAAAGATAGCAGGAGGTTGAGGGATGGAGACATGATCCTACGCATCGATAATGGAGCAAGAGTTGCTGTAGTAGCCGTGGAAACATATCCTCTTCGATTACCATCTGGTTTAGAATTAGTTTTAAAAGACTGTTATTATGTGCCTGCAGCTAGCAGAAATTTGATTTCTGTTTCATGCTTAGCACTAGAAGGCTATGTGATTACCTTCTTTAAGGATCATTGTAACATTTTTTATGAAAGAAATAAAATTACAAATGGTTTCCTTATTAATGGTCTTTATCAACTATATATTGATGTACTTGTTCTAACTATCGAGCAAAACGTGAATGCCAAACGACCTAGGGATAGTCCAAATGATAGGTATCTATGGCACCTAAGATTAGGTCATATAGCAGAAGATAGGATCAACAAATTGAAGAAAAATGGGCTATTGAGTCCATTGACTTTCGAGTCATATCCAACTTGTGAATCCTGCCTTCAAGACAAAATGACCAAACTACCTTTTGTTGGACATGGGGAAAAGGCCATAGATCTCCTTGCCCGAGTACATACTGATGTGTGCGGCCCATTTGATGTGTCGGCTAGAGATAATTTTGTCTACTTCATTATCTTTATCGATGATCTGTCTAGGTATGGGTATGTGTATCTTATGAGATACAAGTCTGAAGCTTTTGAAAAGTTCAAGTTCAAAGAATTCAGACATGAAGTAGAAAAATAAACTGAAAAACCCATTAAGATTCTTTGATCAGATCGAGGAGGTGAATACCTTAGCCAAAAATTCCTAGACTATCTCAAGAAAAATGGCATAGTCTCTCAATGGACTCCATCAGAACATCTCAACTCAACGGGATTTCAGAATAGAGAAATCGGACCCTATTGGATATGGTTCGATCCATGATGAGCTTCACAGACCTTCCTGATTTTCTTTGGGGACATTCATTGTTAACTTCAATTTATCTACTGAATAGGGTTCCCTCTAAGATCATTTCTACCACACCGTATGAGATATGGCACGATAAGAAACCAAGTCTGAGTCATCTCAGAATTTGGGGTTATCCGGCTCATGTCAAAAGACAACAAACGGATAAGTTAGAGTTTAGGTCCTTTAGAGCTCGATTCATAGGATATCCTAAAGAGTCATTAGGATACTATTTCTACATTCTAAAAGACCACAATGTGATTGTGAGTCGACATGCCATCTTTCTTGAAAAATAGTTTATTCAAGATAGCGGCATTGGAAAGCAAATCAAGCTTGATGAGAAAGTCTCAAAAATACAACAAGCTAAGGACCAATCGGAACCAAATCAGGTTGAGCCAATAAGAATACTACCTCCTCCACCTCGTAGATCGGAAAGAGTTTTCCATCCCCTTGAAAGATACTTAGGCATTATTTCAGATGAAGTAGAGAAAATATTCCTCGTAGGTATTGGTGCTCATGGTGATGATCTCAAAACCTATAATGAGGTGATATCAGATATCGACTTCGAGAAATGGCTAGAGGCAATGCAGTCAGAAATTGACTCGATGCACTCAAACCAAGTCTGGATCTTGGTAGATCCACCAGAAGGTATAGTACCTATTGGGTGTAAATGAATCTTCAAGAGAAAAATTGGTGCAGATGAAAATGTGGAGACATTCAAGGCTAGACTAGTGGCAAAAGATTATAGTCAACGCGAAGGCATTGACTATCAGGATACCTTTTCCTAGTGGCTATGCTAAAATCCATCCGCACATTGCTTGCCATTACAGCCTATTTCAATTACGAAATATGGCAAATGGATGTGAAAATGGCATTCTTAAACGGATATCTTGAGAAAGATATCTATATGGAATAACCACTAGGTTTCACATTCAGTGATACTGATCACAAGGTTTGCAAGCTGCAAAGGTCCATATATGGACTTAAGCAAGCATCTCGAAGCTGGAACACTCATTTCAATGATGTGATCAAAATATTTGGTTTCATCAAAAACGAAGAAAAATCGTGTTTTCAAAAAGATCAGTAGGAGCGCTGTTGTCTTTCTCGTATTGTACGTGGATGACATCCTCCTTATTATGAATGATATTCCCATGATGACAACAGTCAAATTATGGTTGTCCAAGGAATTCTCCATGAAAGACCTAGGTGAAGCATCCTTTATTCTAAAAATTAAGATCTATAGAGATAGACCGAATAGGATGCTAGGACTGTCACAGAAGATGTACATAGAGAAAGTACTAAAGAGGTTTAGTATGGAAAACTCTAAGAGGAGATTAATACCCTTCAGACATGGTATTCATCTTTCCAAGAAGATGTGCCCTAGCACACTTGAGGAAATAGAATGCATGAGCAAGATCCCTTATGCTTCTGCAATAGGGAGCCTTATGTATGCCATGCTATGTACACGACCTGATATAGCCCATGTTGTGAGTGTCACAAGCAGATATCAGTCAAATCCAGGTGAAGAACACTGGACTTCTATGAAATGTATCCTTAAGTACTTAAGAAGAACTAAGGATATGATGTTGGTCGTGGTAACGGAGAACTCCAAGTCCAAGGATACACAGACTCGAATTTTATGTTCGATATAGATGATCGAAAGTCGACATCTAGAAGTTTGTTTGTGTGCAATGGTGGTGCTGTCAGCTGGAAGAGTTCCAAGCAAACGGTGATAGCAGATTCCACCATGGAAGTAGAATATATTGCTGCATCAGAGGCTGCGAAGGAAGCATTCTGATATAAGAAGTTTGCTGCAGAAATTGGAGTAATGCCATCAGATGCCATTCCTCTATACTGCGACAACAATGACGCCATAGCCCTTGCTAAGGAGCCGAGGTCTCACCAGAAATTCAAGCATATTGAGCAGCGATACCACCTCATCTGCGATTATCTCGAGAAGGGTTATGTCGAGGTCAAGAGAGTTAACTCCATAGATAATGTGGCAAACCCACTTACAAAGCCGTTGGGCCAGCAAAAGATCGAAGCCCACCTTGAGAAGATGAAACTTAGACTTGTAGCCAATTGGCTTTAGGACAAGTGGGAGATTATTAGATATATGTGCCCTAGAAGCCAGAATTGGCTGACACTTGTAATACACTTCTAGGGGCAAAATTGTAATTATGACTATAATAAATAAAATGGGTTATTTTCTATCACATATGTGTATTTAGTGTCTGTGATACATCCTTTGAGTTAATGGTAATGATAATTCATATTTTCAAGAGTTGAAAATTTAAGACATGAATAATCATTGTTAACTCATAAAATGCTCCCGACCATAGGATCATCACGAGGATGGTGATTAATCCGGAAGGTTGGTGTACAATCGCTTCTCTTTAGTAGATAAGTCTTGAGTCTACGGTGTGAAGACATCGAAGCGAGAGTACAGATACTCGTTAGAGAACGAGGGCACTGAGCATGACCACCTCGAGTAGTCATTAGGAAGTCTACCTTCTCGTCAATGACTGACTCGATACTGCAGTGGTGTGTTTGGTTCTTTGATTTGAGGTGCATCGATAGTTCATCTTGAGGGTATTATAGTTTGACTACACCATTACTCGGTCTTCTAGCCATATGGAATCCTGAGGTATATGTTGGCTATAGCATGTTCATTATAGAAACTGGATAGCATCAAGATAGAATCTATCTACCTCGGTGGTAGAGGAGCAGCCCTATGATGATCATGAAAATCAAGTTCAGAAGTTCATGACCATGGCAGAATGAAATAATAGAAAGAGTTTCTATTTAGATTTTCACATCGGACTCGAATCGAATGATTACATCATATGATAGAAACTAGGGTTTGACGAGTTCACCTTAACCCTAATCTGATCGGGGCTCAAGATAGAAGAACTTAATCACACAGGTAGCTACACCAAGAGGTTCGCATTCAGCTCTGATGGGTTGCCACCATATACTGCTAGGTGTCACTGGTGGATTTTGGGAGCAATTAGAATGATTTAGATGATCGATCATTCTAGCTGTTCGAATCAAAAGAGTTCTGATCCATCGAAAGAAGTTTCGATGATGTCGATGATAGAGATCATGACATATCCCATTATCATACAGAACTGAACCTAATTGGGTCACACAAACAAGGGTTTGAATCTAGTGATCATCAATTGAACTGATCTAGTTCAATTGATTAGAATGAGATTCAATTAGGTTCAAGAAAATCGTGCTAGCACTCAATTGAACCTAACGTTCTTCTTTTGCTATCACAAATAAGTTGTCCTATTTGAGCCAAAGGAGTTTATGCTCAATCAGAGGCCTTCATATGGTCTGACTGGAGGTTGTCCAAGTCAAAAAAGATTGTCTTATTTTGTAAGACATTACCTACCATTTTTTGTCACCTGCCATTTCTTGTTCTTTAATTTTAGTCAAAAGTCTAACTTTGACTGATCAAATGTTGACCATTGACACTTTGACTTCTGTCCATGTGTCATGCACCTATTGGAGAGTTGGTGGGGGCCTGTCCTCCTGCCAGAACCTGGTAAGAAAGAGGGTGCATGCCACCCTTGGCGTCTGCCCAAGTTGGAGGCGCCCAGGAGTCCCTATTGGACTGGGACTCCATCTCCTTTTTGGATTCCAATTAGAGTTCTCCTAAGAACCAACTTTGACTGGTCTTAGGTGCCCTCTAAGGAGGAATCTAGGGGACTCTGTTCCCACCAATCAGATTTAGATCTGATTTCACAACAAGTTGTAATTGGTTGGGAAGAAGAGGAGTTGGATCATAGTTAGTCTATAAATAAGACCCTGCGCCCAACTCAAAGAGGTATCTGAATTAATTGAGATCTTCATGCCCCAAGGCCTTTTCTCCTCTCCTCCTCAACACCAAAGCATCTTCTCCCTCTCCTCTCTACATCCAAAAGAGTTTTGGACTTTGGTTGGTGCGATCCAGATCAAAGAAAGACGAGTGAAAGCTAGAAGGCTGCGCTGCTGCAAAGGACGACTGCTGATCTTCAAAAGAAGTTTTGAAGATCCTCCAGATCAGATTCAGATCTGATTTCTGAAAATGTGATAGAGAAGAAGAGGATCTCTAGATCCAGCCCGAGTGGATATCGGTAGAGGTCAGGCACTTGCGTGGCTAGATCCAGAACCTTCCGCTGCTTACAGGATCATCAACGGATAATAGGATTACCCACTTTAAGATAAATTAAATCTAATTTAATTTATCTAATTTTATTTTAATTTTTAAAATAATAATAATCAGATTTAAAATATCTTAGATCTGATCTGGATCAAAGAGAAAAATTTTTGAAATATATCTCTTGATCTGATCAGATCTGAATGAACCTGGTCCAAAAAATAAGGTTTTTCCTTCAGTGGTGACCTACGAAAAATGGGGAGATAAACAGGTCCTCTTTTTCTTAAGCTCATAGGCAAAATGAAATCAAAAGATAGAAAAGCCCCAAGACGCGTCTCTTAGATCATCCCTTTTTGAATGGGGTGACTTAGGGGGCGTACCATTCAACTAAAAATTTGATTTAGCTTTTTTTGAGCAAATGAATGATCAAGAGTTAGAATCAAGAGATTTTTGTCAAAAGAGAAGAGTAGATTGTGTCTCAAAGGATCATTAATAGGATGATTTTAAGAAGGATCACTAGAGATCTTTAAGATGGTGGATCCAAGATACCTAACTCCCTTCTAATTTCACAAAATTTATTTTATTCAAAGATTTTGTAAAGATGTCCATCAATTATTTCTCATAGCAAATAAAGTCAATCAATACATCATTATTTTGCACATGCACTTTTATAAAAAGATGTCTAATTTCTATGTGTTTTGACCTAGAATAATGGATTGAATTTTTAGTTAAATTGATAGCACTAGTGTTATCACATCTTATGGGAATGTTATTAAGTTTTACTCCAAAATCTTCAAGTTATTGCTTAATCCATAAGATTTGAGCACCACAACTTTCAGCTATAATATATTCAACCTCGACCGTAGATAATGTCATTGAATTTTGTTTCTTACTAAATCAAGAGATTAAGTTTATACTAAGAAATTAGCATGTTCTACTAGTACTTTTTCTGTCTAATTTATATCCTGCAAAGTCTGCATCTGAGTATCCTATCAAATTTATAGATGATTATTTAGAAAATCATAAGCCTAAAGTTTAAGTTCTATTTAAATATTTCAAGATTCTTTTAATAGCATTTAAGTGAGATTCTTTAGGGTTGAATTGAAATCTTACACACATATAAACACTGAACATGAAATCAGGCCTACTACCTATAAAATATAATAAGGATCCTATCATGCCTCTATAAAGCTTTAAATCAATACTCTTACCATTTTCATCCTTGTCAAGCTTACATAAAGGACTCATAGGTGTGCCAATACATTTAGAGGTCTCCATTCCAAAGTTTTTTAATAGTTCCTTCGTGTACTTGCTTTGGCTTATGAAGATCCCATCTTTAGACTGCTTAATTTGGAGTTCGAGGAAGAAAGTGAGTTCTCCCATCATGCTCATCTCGAACTCCTCCTGCATGAGCTTAGTAAAATCTTGGCATAAAGTTTCATTAGTAGATCTAAAGATGATATCATCAACATATATTTGTATCACAAGAATATCATCAACCTTTCTTTTTATAAAAAGATTTGTATCTACTTTTCCTCTAGAAAAATAATTTCCTAGCAAGAATTATCATTTTCTAGCAAGAATTTACTTAATCTTTCATACTAAGCTCTAGGAGCTTGTTTTAAACCATATAAAAGTTTATGTAATTTGAAAATATGATTTTGAAAAGCATGATTTTCAAAATCAGGAGGCTATTCTACATAAACTTCTTTCATAATAAAATCATTTAGAAAAGTATTTTTTACATCCATTTGAAATAATTTGAAGTTCATAAAACATGTAAAAGCAAGTAAGAGTTTTATAGCTTCTAATCTAGCAACGGGTGAAAAGATCTCATCAAAATCAATTCCTTCTTGTTGGTTATACCCTTTAGCTACTAATCTTACTTTGTTTCTTATGACATTTCATTTTTATCTAATTTATTTCTAAACACCATTTTATTTCAATTATAGGATGATCTTTTGATCTTTCAACTAAGGTCCATATATTATTTCTTTTAAATTGATTAAGTTCTTCTTGCATTGTATTTATCCAATTATGATTTTTTTCAGTTTTATCAATAGTTTTTGGTTCAAAATGAGAGATAAAAGTAAAATAATTATTTACATCTCTTAGTAAAGATCGAGTTCTTATCTCATGTATAGGATCATCAATGATGAGTTCTTTGGGATGATTGTGAACATCCATTCTTTTGGAAGATCATTTAAACCTTTAGATTATTCTTGTTGATCTTGTTGTTCTTCATCTTCATCCTTCTTTTTATCTTCAAGTACCTTATCATTTTGGACTGATGACTCCTTTATAGTGAGCTCATTCATACCTTCAATAATTTGACCTACATCATCAATACCCTCTCTCTTTCTTATTGAAAGATCATTAGCTTCATCAAAGATAATTTGTATTGATTCTTCTACAACTAAGATTCTTTTATTGAAAACTCTAAAGGCTTTACTAGAGATAGAATAACCAAAAAAATTTATTTCATCTAATTTAGCATCAAACTTATCCAACTTATCTTTACCATTATTTAAAATAAAATATTAACAACCAAAGATATGAAAATAAGCAATATTGGATTTTCTTCCTTTCCAAAGTTCATAAGATGTTTTCTTTAAAAGAGATCTAATTAGAGCACGATTTAAAATATAACATACCATGTTTATTGCCTCTGCCCAAAAATACTTTGAAAGGTGGCTTTCACAGAGTATGGTACGAGCTATTTCTTTAAGTATTCTATTTTTTCTCTCTACCATCCTATTTTGTTGGATGTCCTCGATGCAGAAAAGTTATGATCAATGCTCTTTTCATCATAAAACTTTTTAAAATCATGATTTTCAAACTCGGTGCCATAATCACTACAAATTTTAAGAATTTGAAGATCTTTTTTCATTTGAAACTTTTCGATAAAACTTGATAAAAGCTAAAAAAGATTCATCCTTAAATGCCAAAAATAAAATCCATGTAAATCGAGAGAAATTATCAATAACCATAAATCCATATCTTTTTCACCTAAGCTTGTTGTTCTAGTGGATCCAAATAAATTCATATATAATAATTTCAATAGCCTAAAAGTTGAAATAATATTTTTACTTTTGAATGAAACTCTAGTTTATTTTTCTAATTAACATGCATTACCTATTTTATCTTTTTTAAAATTTATTTTAGATAGCTCAACAACTAAATCCTTTTTGATGAGTTTAGAAAGAGAGTGCATACTTATATATGCAAGTTTACGGTGCTATAGCCAACTAGTTTCATTAATCTTTACATTCATTGCTACTAGGCATTGCATGTTTTATGAAGATAAATAATTCAAATCTACCATATAAATATTTTCGTGCCTATATCTAATAAATCTCATATTTTCATTAGTGGGACTAGTTACAATGCACATAGTAGATTCAAAAGTAACTTTAAAATTTTTGTCACATCATTGATTAATACTTAAAAAATTATGCGTGAGATCATCTACTAGCAAAATATTTTTTATAAAAATAGAGAGTGATATCAATATTACCTACTCCAATGATCTTTTCTTTGTCATTATCTCCAAAGGTGACCATTCCTTTATTTTTTGCTTCAAGAGTGATAAGTTGAGATTCATCACCGATCATATATCTTGAACATCTACTATCAAGATACCAACTCCTTTTTGATCCTCGGAATGCAAGACATATCCACAAAAAAATTATGTTTTAACTTTAGGTACCCAAGCTTTCTTGAGTCCTCCTTGGTTAGTCATAATAGTTCCTTTAGGAATCCATACCATTTTTACATGAGAGCTACCAAATTTGTTAGAGTAGCATGCAAAAGATTTATGACCTAATTTACCACAGCTGAAACATAAAATAGTATTTTGAGGAGAGTTCATAAATATATTCTTTAAAAATTTCTATATTTTTAGTGGGTTATAACCAAAATCAGCTTTGTCATAAACAATCCTTTGATTTTCTATAAGTATATTTAATTTACTTGAACTTAAGGTCAATTTATCTACTATAGGTTATATCTTATTTACTTCAATTTTTAGGCTTTGATTTTCTTGAATTAAAGTTTTATTTTCAGCTAAAATTTTTTTCTTTTCCTTTAGTAAATATTGATTTTACTTTTTCATCTCTTTGTTCTTTAATCCTAACTTCTTTAGATCATCTAATAAATTATTAAAAGCCTCATGCAATTCATCAATTGTAAAATCATTTGAAAGTTTAGACGTTACCTTATTTTTGTGTGCTATGAGATAAAGATTGTCTTCTTCATGGGTGTCATCATCGGAGCTTGATTCATCACTGTCGCTCTAAGTTGCCACCATAGCCTTTTTTTTTTGAATTTCTTAGGAGCCTTCTTAAGTTAAAGATAATCAGATCTGAAATATCCCAGCTTCTTGCATTTATAACATATAAGGGGCTGCCTTTTTCTTTCTGTTTGCTTGGCTCCCCCTTAGTTATTGGCTTTCTTCTTAATCCTTATCTTTTTTTCTTCATGAATCTCTTAAATTTTCAAATGATGAGAGCAAGCTCCTCATCTTCATCTTCATTATTTGATTGGTCCAAGTCTTCCTCTTCTTGAGCAATGGACTTGAGAGTAATAGTCTTCTTCTTTTTGATTTCTTCTTCACTATGTTGCTTTATGGTGAGTTCATGTGTCATAAGTGATCCAAGAAGCTCCTCCAATAGTAGGATGCTAAAATTCTTGGTCTCTTGAATCGCTGTAACTTTAGCTTTTCAAGTTCTTGATAGAGACCTAAATACCTTTCTCACAAGATCACTGTTAGTATAAGACTTACTAAGACTTTTAAGCCCATTAATGATATCAGTAAAATGAGTAAACATTTGGATAATAGACTCATCAGGTTCTATTTTGAAGAGTTCATACCTATAGACAAGCATATTAATTTTAGACTCTTTTATCTGATTTGTACCTTCATAAGTTATCTCTAATCTATCCCATATCTCTTCAGCAGAATTACATGTAAAAATCTTATTAAATTCATTCGCATCTAGGGCACAGTATAAAATATTCATGGCTTTTATATTAAGTTGTTCCATCCTTTTGTCAACCTCATCCCACTTATTTTCAAGTTTGAGAATGTCCTTCCTATCAATTTATTTTATGGGTGAGTGAGGTCCATTCACTATGACACTCTACATGTCATGGTCAAGAGCTTAAATAAATATGTTCATCCAAACTTTTCAATAGGTGTAATTCGATCCATTGAAAAGTGGAGGTCGGTTTATGGATTGCTCCTCGGCAAGTGCCAACTTGAGTTGTCATAAATCTTTAGCTCTTGATGGTGAAATCAAGAAAGGGCTAGAGCACCAGGCTCTAATACCACTTGTTACCCAGCTATGCAACCCAAGAGGGGGGAGGGGGTGAATTAGATTTAAAAAAAAAAAATTAAACTTAAAAATAGAATTATAAGATGTGCTTTTGAAATTTTAAGTAAAGTGAGGTGAGTTAGGTAAGTAAGATGCAATAGCTTAATTTAAATAAAAAAAAGTAAACACAATAGAGCAAGTAAGGAGAAAGAAGAGAGAACAACTCAAACAAGATTTATAGTAGTTCGATGCCAATCTTGCACCTACATCCACTCCCCAAGCTCCTACTTGGAAATTTCAATCCACTAATATATTCAATCGAATACAACGTCGGATGCTCCGACCCTAGCTATCCCAAACTAAAAAACTTATTTTTCAGGTATAAGCCAACCTAATACAATCCGATTCAAGGTTCGGATCAATCTTTTTAAGCTTTGGAAACTCTCAAAAGCTTGACCCCCAAAATAATAAAACAGAGTGAAAGATGATGTATAAGTTTAGCACACTTAGCTCCTTAATGAGCACAATAAATCTTTACACAAACTAGAGAAAGCTTTTAAGAATCCTCTCAAAGAAATTAAAAACTTGAATGCACGTTGGAGAAGTGGTTGAGCTTGAAATCAATGCTTCTTTTGCCTAGGGCTAAGTTTTCTTTGAGCTAAATATTTACTTAATTTTCTTGATGATTTTCTTTTTTTTTGAATGCTTTTAAATCCTTATTCAATGCTGAAAAATGAATAGTAGCTATTTTTAGCTATTATACATCATTTGGAAAATATTTATTACATCGAATGGAGAAAAAATAGTCGTTATAGAAATTTTTGTCGTAGGGGGCACCCCTTGGGTCACTCCTTTTATAACAGGCAAGAAAAATAGCATTCTATATATCTATGTAGTTTCTTCAGGGAGCGCTCCATGGGTCGCTCCTTTTGTAACAGGCAATAAAATTTGCGTTCTATATCTTATGTGTAGAACCTGCAGGGGACGTTCCATAGGTCACCCCTTTTTTCAAAGGGCACCCCAAAGGTCGCTCTTTTTAGCATGCCAGTGCCAAAATAACATGCCGATCCTATGTGCCATTGTACCAATAAAAAAAGATCGACCTAGGGATCGCTCTCTTTTATCCAAAATGCTATATCTTCATTTTTAAGCTTCCAAACAATTTGAGACCACCTCCAAATGAATCAACATCATCTCTAAAAAACTTCAATTTTTACTCTAACTTAAGTAAATTTCAAATTGACCCTTTCTTTTAACCAAGTTTTTGCAATACAGAAAGACTTGAACATCCTAAAATGACTTTTAAAAACATCCCTAAAAATAGAAATCATTAGTAATCCTCTCAATTATTTTATGCTCATCAAAATCATTCATGGGGGCAACACTTTGATCCTCCATCACCTCGATATCCTTTGGCATCCTTACAGGCTTCGATGTTGTAGATATAGAGCAATGCGCATATAGAAAAGGTCACGCAGAGGCTTTTGAGTCAGTGACCTCAGAGCCTCCTGGATGCCATTCACGATACGATCGTGGAGCTTCTTCGAGACCTGCAGCTATGCAACTACCTAAGCTCGTGATCTCAGCTATTATATCAGATAATTATATTATTAAATTTTTTTATTTGTTTTAAGTTTTTATATATAGAATCTTTGAATATTTAGGTTTGAGTTTGGAAAGAGGATCTAGGGGCTAAAAATTCAATCTAGTCATCCAACCAATGGACCGAAATATCTATAGCTCTATATCATTGAATGGAATGTGTAGAAATAATCTATTCAAGAATTGGAGTGTATCAAAAGATATGTCTATGTATTGAAAGATACACTTTCGTATCGAAACTTATTAATATTATTTTATTTTTTCATTACAGGATGCTGGGATATCTAGCTCTCATCTACCAACTATCGGAGAGGAGCAGGAGAAGGAGGTAGACGATGATGAGGATAGAATTTAATTTTTTTTATGTACTATATTTTTTTGATACTACTTATAAAAAAATTATATAATTTATATTTTTAGCATAATATAATTAATTTTTAATTTTTGTTTATCATGTTATCTTTGAATTTTAATTATAATAGGTATTAAAAATCATAATTTATTATAATTAATTAAAATAAATTTTAAAAAATATTATTATTAATTTAAAAAAATAAAATTAACTATTAGTGTCGATATTAGTGGCAATAATTATCGTTGCTAATGACTATTAGCGATGGCATTAAAGACCAAATTGCTATCACTAATATTTTTTTAAAATATATTTTTTTATTTTATTTAAAATTTAAAAAATTAGATATGATATTGGCGATGGTAGTATTGATCATCAATAATTATTAACGATGGCATTAGCCACTGATAGTCATTGCTAATATTTTTTAAAATATTTTTTATTTTATTTAAAAATAAAAAAATAGAGACGGTATTAGTGACGATAATTTTGATTACTAATAATTATTAGTGATCGCATTAGCCACGAAAATATTATTGCTAATATTTTCAATATTTTTAAAAAAAATTAATTAAAATATTAAAAAATAATTAGCAATGAAATTATTTCATCGCTAATATTCTTATTAGTGATGTCTAGATTTTTCGTCACTAATAATGATAATTAGAGATAAGAGTTTTTATATTGGCTTTTACGATGGTATTAACGATGGCGGGCCTATTAGTGATGGTAGATTTTTGAATTCTTGTAGTTTGCTTCACCACCCACTAGATGACCCAGCACAAAATCTACCGTATGGGCCGCCACAACGTTATCATCGCCCTCCGTGATAGTGCCACCTACCTCGAGTGGGCTGAAAATTTTCATGTCGGCCTTGTCTTGGTGGACGATGACAGTGATAATGAAGCGAGGGAGAGAAACATAGGTAGAGGAAGGGGTTCGAGTGGGGTCTTGGGCTCGAGCTCGGGGTCGGGCCTGCCTGATTAGCTTTGGTCTAGGCTTGGGCTTAGGCTTGATCCAGGCTCGGGCCTTAAATACTAAAATATTTTTAAGCCAAAGCCTGGTCTGAAGCCCTAAAAAAATTTTCAGGCTAAGCTCAAGTAGAGGTGTGGCCCAGCCTAGCCCTATAAATATACGAACCACTAATCTCAAAATTTATAACTCTAATATTTGATAGCAGACTTGATTCATCGCTTCCTTAATCACAAGATATGCCAACATAACTACTATTTCTGATGCATTTGAAATTTGAATTTCGAATTTCGAACGATAGCTATTGATGGTAGGTTTGATTTGTGCAATCACAACATATGCGAATAGGATTATCATTTTCTATGCAATTTAAATTTAAATTTAAAATGCATCGAAAATGATAATCATATTGACATATCTTATAATTGTATAAATCAAATACGCCATCAATAGCTATTGTTCGAAATTCAAAATTTAAATTTCAAATGCACAAAAAATGATAGTCATGTTGGCATATTTTGTAATTGAGGTTGTTGTAAATCAAATCTGCTATCCCCGACAAACAATCTCAAAGTTAGTGTCTAATCCAAAATCTAGGTTTAGAGCCCATGAAATGCCAAAAAGTCACCAAGATTGGGCTAGAGTATTACCATTCATGGAGTACAAGCACACAAAGACCCAGATATTGAACAATGTTGTGCTTTTGATAAACTTGCGTGTTTGGAAGATTTCACATTTTCTGTAGTTAGGAAGATCAGCACTGACTTGGATAACCGAAGAAGAAGTTTGTGTTCCCAAAGAGAAGGAAGAATGTTGCCCGTGGACCTTGAGTGAGCTGGAGCTTGCTGGAGTAGATGTCTCCCTATTGTACCAAATGATAGTCACTTAAGGTAGGAGCAAGTTTAAATAGACTAATAAATAGGTTACGAAACCTTATATGACTCATAGCTAGATGATCTGTGAACCATAGCTAGTTGGTCTTGTGATGAGTCCAAGGAGTAACAATTCATTCACCTAATAAGGATACATGTCACCTATAAATTTAGCGGTGCCTATCAGATAATTTTCTTAATTTCAGGATATAAATGTTATTGATTGGAGTTGCAAAGCAGGGAAGAGATTTTAGGAACTAGAAGCATGACGATGTGATTCACGAAACGCCAAACATTATTCCATGTAGCCTACAATCTTCGTAAGCATGACTGCTCCCACCCTCTTTCCTACCTTTTAGCATTTTTTTTTTTTTTTGGTAGCTAGACGATAATATTTTTATTAAGCAAAAATCGCAACAAAAAGAAAATTTTGATGTTAGGTAAATTAAAATAAATTACTCATCTAGATCCAGCAAACATTGTACTTCTGCTCTCGCTAAGTATATATCCACAATCATTTGTCCTTCAATCTAGCATTATCCATCAACTTCTAAAGGTATGTTGCAAATATTTGTACAAGCAAAGTTGGTCAATGTACTGTCTCACAAATTTGAATCAAATGAACGTTTTGCTGGAACGCAGGAACATCAACTGTACCAACAGCTCTCGTTCTTCTCATCCCGACACCGATCGTCTCCACCACCACAGCACCCTCCTACCTTCCTGTTAACCTAACCGTCTTGACGGCCATCGAAATGGCCCAGATATAACATCATGGGCCTGGGCTGTAAGAAAAGGAGCTGGGAATTGGACAAGAGTGCTGCTGTCGTGACGCTTGCACCTGCGAACTTGGTGTATGGGAGCGAGTGGCAGCAACATGACGTCGACGGCTATGGGATGGTTGAGTAGGGTCAGGTCAAGATAAGGATCACGGCAATCCACATGCAGGATGTCTGTCCCTGTGATCTTGCCGGCCTGTCCGATCCTTTTGTCTCCTTCACGTTTGTTTCCCTTTCACTATTATTATTATTATTATTATGGCACTATTCTCCCTTTTTTTTTATTATGATATTTAATTGATTATTATGTTCTCCCTTTTTAATAGAGTCTGCTGATATTTTTAGGAAATTTTGAACCATTGGTTTCCAATTAAACTTTGGAAATGCCATCGTTATGAGGCAAGAAAATAGTTGGAGGCCACAATTATTTATGAGAGGGTAGCACCGAGTTTTAACTCTAAAGCTACAACTAGGAGTTTGATAGTTTACCATGCCCGAGGCACCAAAAAATGCTAAATAGCAGTGGATGGGCACCATCAAAAGATGCATGACTATCAAACAATCAAACAAAAAAACACTCATATATATAGTATATATTGTTTGATGGTTGTCTATTTTCCGGTGCCTACCATTTAGAAACAAATAGTACTCTACAGTGTGCCCATACATTGTAGAGGATCTTGGTTGAGTTGGAGGATAAACATGATCAATGACTTCCAAAGTTAAATAAGAAAACTTATTAGATTTGATTTGACAAAAAGCACCAGCCTTATATTATATTGCCTTAATTATGTGAAAAACTTTAAATTTTTTTGAGGATTTTTAATTTTATTTTAAACTTTTATTTAGTATAATTAGATCATCGAATTTTTTAAATTCTTTTAATTCGAACCATCTCTAATTTTCATCTATTTGTCGAAACTGCATTGTCACGTGATACATATGTCTGCTTATGTGGCTTTTTTTTACTCATCTGAAAAAAAAAATTCTAAAAGTATTTCTCTCCTCTTTCTTCTATCTTTTTCTGTCTAGGATTTTTATCAATGAAAGATGAAAAAAATTCTTTTCTACTGGATCTCTATCCTTTCTCCTTTCCGTCTCCTTAGAATAGAAAGAAAAGATTTCTTTTTAGATTGATAGAGATCAAAGCTAATGTAACTTTATCTCCTCCAATCCTCTTTAATCCCAACTTCACCATTCCACTCACCTCTCATCAATGGTTTGGACCGTGTTTTGCTCAAAATTACTACCAATGTTATATGCTAAAGCAATTCTTACATCATTTATTAGATTAAGAGAGGATATATCTATGACGTAAGGATTAGGGATTATGAAGAAAAAATATCTAAATAACATATTTACGGATATAATCTAATTCAAACTGAAAATTTTACCTTCATTGTAAAATTCAAGGGTCGGTTACCAATGTTATAATTCTAACTTACCATATTCCTTCCACATTCCAATTTTTTGAGAGCTAATATTGAAATGGGAAGCAAGTCATAAAATATGCTAATGTAAAATAAAATTTTGATGGATGCTTTTGGGTATAATCCAAGTTGCAACTCCTTTGTTCAACAAAGACCAAATACTGAATTCCAACTTTAAAGATAAAAGAAAATTTTCTATGATCCATTAGGAACATTTAATCTAAAGCCACCGATGAAATATGCTAATGTAAGCTAAAAAACTCTATCAAAGCTTTTGAGCACTACTCAAGGAAGAAATTCTCATATAAAGAGTATCGCTCCAACTTAGGCAATCCAAAAGACTTCTATTTATAGTCTTAACTCATCCGACAGGAATTTTTAACTATATAGAGCTTGTTTGGATGATCAAGCTCAAAATTCTATATGAATCGTAAGTTTAGACCAATACAACACTCTAAATAAGGCTTAGCCTAGCTTGTTTTTATGAATACTTAGAGAACCATTGCAGTGGATCGGCATGAATCCTGTAGAGAGAAAGTAGATCTTTTTTTTTCGTATAGGATTTGGACCGGCCATTATAGTTTTTTAGGTATTTATAAAAATAAGCCTAGTTCTACCTCATTTAGATGATTGTATTAATCCAAATCTATAACCTTTTTTGGGATTTTGCACCTAGTCGTCCAAATAGGCCCATAGGGTAGTGAATTCTCTTAACTTCAAATAACACTAATTTTTATGTCTTGGATGTTTCCATCGACCCAAAAACATATGTTTAAGATTCTTTAACAATTCAATACCAACCAACCCAGTGAATTGGCTGAAATTCACACTATACACTTCATTTTCAATTACAGAAATACCTATAACTTGGTTGTAAAGGATTTAAACTTACCATAAAGGAACATCTACGGTCAAGCACACAAAACTCTTTTGATATGGTTATTTCTTAGGGCATATTTAAATATTTGGATCCAAAATTCTATAAAATTCATGAGTTGAGCCAACACAACCAACCAAATCAGGTTGGACTAGATCAATTTTTATAGATACCTAAAGAACTATTAAAATGAGCTTATTCGAATCCCATAAGGAGAAAAAAAACGCATGCTGTTGAGATTTTTTTCTCCTTATAAGATAATTTTTTGTATTTTTATATGTATAGGCCTAATCCAGTTTGACTAAACTTATTGTTAGAAATGATAATTTTATCCGAGTTACCGGATGTCCGATCCAATTGAAATCCGGGATGGATATGGATTCTAAAAAAAAAAGTATTCGAAGCGGGCTCGGATCGGATATGAATAATATTATGCCCTGATCTGAACCTGATCCGATATTATTTTAATATATATTTTTTATTCAAAATTATAATAATTTTATATTATTGTTTATATGTATCTGATCCAATCCGATCTGATTAATTTTTCTTATATATCCGATCCGATCCGTATCCCTATTTGATCCGATCCGATTCAATCCAAAGTGGGTATGTAGTGGATATGGGTATAGAATTTTTACTTACAAGATGAGTATGGATATAGACTGACTCAACCCATATCCCATCCATTGCCATCCTTACTTATTATCTCGATCCAATCCATTAGGCCCAAATATTCAAATAGATTCTTAAGAATTTTCATTCCAGGATCTACATGCCTAAACCGTATGTGTTTCGCATAAAATTTGGTAGCTTGGATTTATTCTTTAGATTTCCTAATGGCACTTCGTCCTGTGAAATTTTGTAATTAAAGTATCACGCTACAAGCAAGTTCCATGTTGAAGACGGGACCCTTGATCCAAAGGTGGCCTACCTTACCATGATCTCAGAACGTGGGTACAGGAAATCAAGCGACGCCGGCGGCTTACACGCGCCGGATGTCCGCCAGCGATCACCTGAGACGGCCGTGGGGTTGTCGGGGCGCTGTTGGCCAACCGCCGCGACACGTGCGATGGTGAAAGACCTCGGCCGGACCACGTAGGGACCGCCGCGAACGTGGGGAACGTCCCCTGTGCCGCCCTCTCAGTCAGGGGCCCGCACGTGCGGGGAGGGGACATGTTGGTTGGGGCGCCATACCATACCCCTCGCCTCTGGGTAGGTGGTGGAGGTGGCACCGGTGGTTAGCGTTTGGATGCATCCCTCTGTCCATGATGCTTCACTCGTATGAGGCATCCAATTTCATATGTGATGCTTCACTGCATGGCACACGTGTGAGAGGGTTTCCAATTTCATATATATATATATAGAGAGAGAGATATGGATCGGACTTCACTCTATCAAATTTCAGTTCATATCCGATCAAATTTTCGATCGTTGGATCAGCATGCATCTACGCACACATATCTGAAAGATATATCAGAAAAGAAAAAGTGGATGCATGCTTGTGTCAGAAATTTTTTTTTTCAAATTTTTTAGGCACCTTCAAGACACTGGAAGGCACCAGCTGAAAATTTAAAAAAAAAATTCTATAAAAAAAAAAAATTCTGAAAAGCGTGTCTGAAAAAAAAGTGCCCGTTTGCATTGAAAAAAATAATTTTTAATTTTTTTAAGCGCCTTTTAGATTAAAAATTTAAAAAAATATATATGAAAAAAAATTCTAAAAAGAAAGGAAAGATGCTTTTTTTTATTTCTTTCTTTCTTTCTTTTTTATTTAGCTTTTTTCTAGGTATAGTGCATTTTTTTTAGTTTTTTAGTCTGGAGGCATCTAAAAAAATTAAAAAAAAAAATTTAGATGTAGGCACGTGCCTATTTTTTTTTCAGACGCATCTTTTTAAGCACGTGCGCATAGATATGCACTGATCCAATGATCAAAAGATCAGATATGGACTGAAATCCGATCAAGCAGAGTCTAGTCTACCTCTATATATATATATATAGTTGAAAAATTACTTCATCTTTTATCCTTACAACAATAATTATGTCCTTTTTTTATATACAAAATGGAGGATCAAAGAGACTCAGCTATGAGGATCTATATGGATATATATTTAGTCTTACATTAATTATTCGTCGGGAAGATCTTCAATACTTATATAGATTTAAGGAAGCCAAATAATACGTTCTGACTAATTTTTTTGAGTAAGATCTTGAATTGTTATAAATAGTATCATAGTCGATCCAGCCCATGGTCTATATAGACTAAAGGTAAGCAAAAATTCATTGGGCTAATCATAGATCAATTATGGTGTTTATGAATGAATGCATGAATTTACTTCCTCAGCATAATGAGAATGTTGAGGCTTAAACAAGGGAAGAATTAATGCAGAAAATAAATTCAAGTGTTAAAAATTAGAGGATGAAGGGAAAACAATTATGTTATTTTATTGTCACTCATATATTTGAGTATAACTCATATATTTTATTATTAAATTTTTATGTCCCAATATGGATGAAGAATTTCTTAGATGACATGAGAACAGTTAATAACTCCAGTAGATTGGTACTCCATTTCCAAGCACCGGTACCTAAGGTCCTATTTGGAATTATTTTTGGCAGTAAAGCATTTAGAGTTTTTGAAAGCAAAGCTTTTAAAAATAGAATTTCTATAAAAAAATTATTTATAGTTTATAAAATACTTTAAAATTTTAATATATATTTAACAACTAAAATAAAAAATATTTTTAATATAATAAATTATAATAAAAATATTATATAATATTATATAATAAAAAATAATATAATATAATATAATATAATTATATTATAAAATATTATTATTATATAATAATATAATATAATATAATATTATTATAATTATAATATAATCTATAATGTAATATAACATATTGGTTATAATCTAATCTAATAATAGAATGTAATATATTATATTATATTATACTATTATAATATTATTATATTATCTTATATTATTATAATATAATAATATTATAATAATTATATTATATTAACAACTTAAATACTATTATATTTTATGTTGGTGCAGAATTTGGTTGACGTCGGATCGAACTAGAGTGGAGGAAGACGAGGTCGCCGTCGGTGACCTACAAAATAAAATTCCGTCTGAAGTTGGTGGTGGTGACTCCGGTAGGACCCTCCGACGGTCAAGTTAGCTCTTCTGGCCAATAAAAATGGAGTGCTCAGAGAGGAGTTCGGCAGAGTTTCGAAAAGAAAAAGAAAGCTTAGAAAAAATATATCTGGAGGATTTCCTTTTATAGATGGAGCTTGTTGTAACCATCCTAATAAATGCTAATCATAATCGTCCTAATAAATGACAATCGTAATTATCCTTGTTGATGCAGAAACTGATCATCATCGGAGTTCGTCGGAGTTGAGGCCAATGAGGTTGCCGTCGGGGACCTGCAAAACAAAGTTCCGCTCGAAGCCGGTGGGGGGTGGCTCCGGCAAGACCCTCCAACGATTAAGTCAGCTTCAGTCAACAGAAATGGAGTGCTCGGTAGAGTTTAGAGGAGGAGAAAGAGGTTTTTCAGAACCTGACGTAAGTGTATCCGGAGGATCCTTTTTATAGAGGGAGCTTGTTGTAACCGTCTTGATTAATGATTGTCGTAACTGTCCTGATTAATACCGATCATTATTGTCGATCGTTATTGCCGATCGTTATTGACTCGATAAATGTCGATCGTTATTACCATAGCGGGATCGTCTGCCGGAATCCACATAAGAAGTTCGGCCTTCATGGAAGTTCGGTCATTGAGAAGTCCGCTGAAGAGGTTCGCAAGGAGTCCGGCTTCTGTAGAAGCTTGACCACTGGAGAAATCCGCAGGGAGTCCAACTTCTATAGAAGCTCGACGATTGGGCAATCAGAAGGAGTTTGGCCGCTAAGTGGTTCAGCTAAAGCTCGTCCGCTGAGGAGTTCAGCCGCTGGGAGTACGAAGCTCGGCCGCTGGAGAGTTCGATCGGTTGAAGGACTTCGGCTGAGGCCCGACCGCTGAGGAGGTCGGCCGGATGTAGGAGTTCGGCTAAGATGCGTCCGCTGAAGCTCTTCCGTGGCTATTGGCCGCATCAGGCTGGGCACCGAACTTGACTTTGGCAGGAGCAGGGTTTATCCCCAACAGGCCGCATCAGGCTGGGCACCGAACTTGACTTTGGCAGGAGCGGGGTTTATCCCCAACACTAGCCCCCCCAATCCCGAGTTCGAAACTCGAAGGAAGGGAGTGCAGAAAAGGCGACTGCCGAAGTCTTTTTTCGGGCTTCATGCTGATTTAAGTCGGATCTCGGGGGAGCTCTTATCTCTGGCTAGAGTCGATGTTGAAGTTGAAGCTTTCCAGCCGAGATTGACCCGATCGCTCGGGGGACCTTATCTCCTTTGGTCGAGGTTGACGCAGGCGCTCGCGTTAGGATGAGGTTATCTCCGATCTTATCTCTGTTCGAAGTGTAAGTTGAAGCTCTCCAGTCGAGGTTGGCCTGGTCGCTCGGGTTAGGATGAGGTTATCCTCCTGTTCCTAACTTCGACTTCGCTCGTGTTAGGACGAGGTTCCCCTCTTGTTCCTATCTCGTCTAAAGTGAACGAGGCCTTCGACTTTGCTCGCGTTAGGACGAGGTTCTCCTCCTATTCCTAACGGGCTGTGGGGGCACATTTGGACCGTCGTCCGATGCTCTCCCCCCATCTCGTCTAAAATGAACGAGGCCTTCGACTTTGCTCGCGTTAGGACGAGGTTCTCCTCCTGTTCCTAACGGGCTGTGGGGGCACATTTGGACCGTCGTCCGTGCTTCTCCCCCCATCTCGTCTAAAGTGAACGAGGCCTTCGACTTTGCTCGCGTTAGGACGAGGTTCTCCTCCTATTCCTAACGGGCTGTGGGGGCACATTTGGACCGTCGTCCATGCTTCTCCCCCCATCTCGTCTAAAGTGAACGAGGCCTTCGACTTTGCTCGCGTTAGGACGAGGTTCTCCTCCTGTTCCTAACGGGCTGTGGGGGCACATTTGGACCATCGTCCGAGCCTCTCCCCCCATCTCGTCCTAAAGTGAACGAGGCCTTCGACTTTGCTCGCGTTAGGATGAGGTTCTCCTCCTGTTCCTAACGGGCTGTGGGGGCACATTTGGACCGTCGTCCGAGCTTCTCCCCCCATCTCATCCTAAAGTGAACGAGGCCTTCGACTTTGCTCACGTTAGGACGAGGTTCTCCTCCTGTTCCTAACGGGCTGTGGGGGCACATTCGGATCATCGTCCGTGCTTCTCCCCCCATCTCGTCTAAAGTGAACGAGGCCTTCGATTTTGATAAGGCTTTATTTCCCGCGGCTGATGTTGACCTAGGGGAGACCTTGTCTCCTGCAGCCGAGGTTTAGAGGTTTTTGACTTGCTCTGGTTAGGATAAGGTTCTCCTCCTGTTCCTAACGCGGCGACTATTGGTTGCTCCTTCGCTGTCATCGTACAGTTTTTGCATCCAGAAATAATATTATCGGAAGGGAAGAATTTTACCGAAGGGGAAAGCTTAATCGGGCAGCGCACATCCTTTCGTTCGAGGGTCGTCGGGGCATGTCTGTTCCTCTGGAGTTCCCTCGGGCAGTAAGTCCCGTCCAGACGACCTCCTCTATCTCATGCCGGCCTCCTCAATTTGGAGCATGCTTCTCTTGGCTTTGACGCTGGAAGGTGACGAATCGCCGATGTATCTAAGCTCCCTCCCCCCGGGGTGAACGTTGATGAACGCCGTGAGGCGGCCGACCTTCTTGTCTTTTCTCGGTTACGGCAGCGCCTCTTAGCCGATCTTCTCCTTGCTTCAGGCTGGCGTCGGAAGGAATTTATCCCGTCGTCCCTTTTTGACGAGCTCTTCAATCTCGTCTTGGAGCTGAAATGTATTCCTCAGTGTCGTGGTCCGTGGTCGCGATGGTAGGGGCATTTACTTGCTTCGATCGCGCACGTTTGGGGAGGCCATAGTCCTTCAGGTCCTGGCGGCTGGCTCTTAACTTCGCCGAGAATTCGAGTTAGAGGAGCAGGGTCGTAGTTGCGGAACCTTTCGGGAGGAGGACTTTCTTCGCGCCCTTCTGTCGGGGCTTCCTTCCTGGTGAGCTCGAGAAGTTCGGGCCTTCGCTTGCGCGGAGCTTCATTCCGCTTTCCCGCAAAACCTTTCCACGGGAGAACTTCATGCTTCTTTGTCCGGACTTCCTTGCTTGCACAGGGAGGGGGTCGGCTTTGCTTGCCCGAAACTTCATTGCACCTCCCGTGAATTCTTTGCAGGGGCGACTTGGTGACGTACAAGAGGGGGAGTTCAGGCCTCGCTCGCCCTAGGGCGGTCTCGAGTGCGGTCGAACTTCATCTCACCTCCTGTGAAATCCTTCTAGGGGTTTCGTCGATGACATACTCGAGCGGGGGAGTTCGGCCTTACTTGAACCGAACTTCATTGGGATGATGTGCGGCAGAGTTCGGCCTCACTTATACCGAACTTCATTCCGCGGGAGAACTTTGTTCCGCCCTTGCTTGCGCCGAACTTCACTTGATGGTGAGCTTCAAAGGGAAGTTCGGCCTCACTTGAGCCGAACTTCATTCCAATAATGAGCTTTCGAGGGGAGTTCGGTCTTGCTTCCGCCGAACTTCATTCCGATGATGAGCTGCGGAGTTCGGCCTCACTTTATGCCGAACTTCATTCCGCGGGAGAACTTTGTTCCGCCCTTGCTTGCGCCGAACTTCGCTTGATCGTGAGCTTCGAAGGAAAGTTCGGCCTCACTTGAGCCGAACTTCATTCCAATGATGAGCTTCCGAGGAAGTTCGGCCTTGCTTCCACTGAACTTTATTCTGATGATGAGCTTCGTGGTGGAGTTCGGCCTCACTTGCGTCGAACTTCGCTCCACTTTCCTGCGAAAGCTTCTATGGAAGGATTTCATGTTCGAGGGGGAGCTCGGCTTTCCTCGCACCGGACTTCATTCCGAATCTTCATTCCGCTTTCCCGCGAGACCTTCCGCGGGAGAACTTCCTGCTTCTTTGTCAGAGCTTCCTCGATGATGAGCTTCGAGGTCGTGGACATGGCCGAACTTCACTCCACCTTTTTCGACACGGCCTAACTTCATTCCGCCTCCTTGCAAAACCTTCTGTGGAGGAAATTCTTGCTTCGTTACCTGAACTTCCTTGACGTCGAGCTCGAAGTGGAGCTCGGCTTTGCTTTAGCTACTGAACTTCACTCCGCCTCCTATGAATTTTTTGTAGGAGGTTTCGTTGATGACATACTCGAGATGGGGGAGTTCGGCCTGACTTGAGCGATGAGCTTCGAGGGGGAGTTTGGCTTTGCTTCCATCGAACTTCATTCCGACGATGAGCTTCCAGGGGGAGTTCGACTTCACTTCCGTCGAAATTCGTTCTGACCTTCTTGTGAAAACTTCTATGGGAGAACTTCTGCTCTCCGTTTCTCTTTCCTAAGGGTGATTGGTATGCCCAAAAGCTTTTCCTTATGGTCGGTTCCTCGCATCCTCATGGCGGGGCCACTGATCCAACCAGCAGATTGAACTGCCCCACGTCTGCGATGGTTTCGCATGGAAACTGGGCTATTGGGGCTGAGACAAGAACAGACGGATCTGGCGCGCAGGCTGCCGATTACCGAGTCGAAGCTCTTGAGGCATTTTCTCTTTGGGAGAGAACTCTAGAAATCATCACCGAGCACTCCTTTAAGAACAAGGGAACCTTGAAGGTTCAGCCCCTTCCTCTAGCGCCAATCTGTTGACGCAGAAACTGGTCATCGTCGGAGTTCGCCGGAGTTGAGGCCGATGAGGTTGCCGTCGGGGACCTACAAAATAAAGTTTCGCTCGAAGCTGGTGGGGGGTGGCTCCGGTAGGATCCTCCGATGATTAAGTCAGCTTCAATCAACAGGAATGGAGTGCTCGGTAGAGTTTAGAGGAGGAAAAAGGAATTTTTCAGAACCTGACGTAAGTGTATCCGGAGGGTCCTTTTTATAGAGAGAGCTTGTTATAACCGTCTTGATTAATGATTGTCGTAACTGTCCTGATTAATATCGATCATTATTGTCGATCGTTATTGACTCGATAAATGTCGATCGTTATTATCGTAGCGGGATCGTCTGCCGGAATCCACATAAGAAGTTCGGCCTTCATGAAAGTTCGGCCATTGAGAAGTCTGCTGGAGACGTCCACAGGGAGTCCGGCTTCCGTAGAAGCTCGACCGCTGGAGAAGTCCACAGGGAGTCCGGCTTCCGTAGAAGCTCGGCGATTGGGCAATCAGAAGGAGTTCGGCCGCTAAGTGGTTCGGCTAAGGCTCGTCCACTGAGGAGTTTGGCCGCTGGGAGTACGAAGCTCGGCTGCTGGAGAGTTCGGTCGGTTGAATGACTTCGGCTGAGGCTCGACCGCTGAGGAGGTCGGTTGGATGTAGGAGTTTGACTAAGATGCATCCGCTGAAGCTCTTCCGTGGCTATTGGCCGCATCAGGCTGGGCACCGAACTTGACTTTGGTAGGAGCGGGGTTTATCCCCAACAGGCCGCATCAGGCTGGGCACCGAACTTGACTTTGGCAGGAGCGGGGTTTATCCCCAACAATTCTGATAAATGATAATTGTAATCATTCAATAGTGGGATCATCTGTAGAAATCCGTCTGAAGGAATAGTCCGGAAGAAGTTTGGTTCCTGTAGGAATTCGACTGCTGGAGAAATCTGAAAGAAGTTTGGCTTCCATAGAAATCCGACTGTTGGAAGAGTCCGAAAGAAGTTCGACTTCCATAGAAGCCCGACTGAAGAAGGAATCTGGAAGAAGTTCGGGTCCCGTAGAAGTCCGACTGCTGAAGGAGTTCGAAAGGAGTTTGGCTTCCATAGAAGCCCGACTGCTGGAGGAGTCCGGAAGAAGTTCGGCTCTCGTAGAAGCCCGACCGAAGGAGAAATTCGAAAGAGGTTCGGCTTTCATAGAAGTTTGGCTGGGGCTCAGCCGTTGTGAAGTTTGATTGGGTTCAGAGTCTAGTTGGAGAAGTTCGGCCACTGGATGAGTTCAACCGCTGGAGGAGATCGGATGGAATTCGGCCGCTGGAGAGAGAATTTTCGATCGAAGCTCTTCCGTGATTACCAGCTGCATTAGGCTAAGCACCACTTCGACGGGAGCGAGATTTATCTCCAACAATAGTCCCCCCACTCCCGAGTTTGAAGTTCGAAGGAAGGGGTACCAAAAAAGCAACTGCTAAAGTCTTTTTTTGGACTCTACACTCATTGAGGTTGAAGCGCGGGAAAGATCTTATCTTCGACTGAGGTTGAAGGAGATCTTACCTTCTGTTGATGTTGAAGTTAAGGCTCGGGCACAATAGGACCATTGTTGGGGCCTCTCCTCTCACCTCGTCTAAAATGAACGAGGCCTTCGACTTTGTTCATGTTAAGATGAGGTTCTCCTCTTATTCCTAAAGAGCTGTGGGGTTACATAAGAGCCGTTGTCAGGACTTCTCTCCCCATCTCATCTAAAATAAATGAGGTTATCGACTTTACTCACGTTAGGATGAGGTTCTTCTCCTATTTCTAACGGGCTGTGGAGACACATAAGGACCGTTGTCAGGACTTCTCTTTCCATCTCATCTAAAATGAACGAGGTCTTGAACTTTTCTCACGTTAGGACGAGGTTCTTCTCCTATTCCTAATGGGCTATGGGGGCACAAAAGGATCGTTGTCAGAGCTTCTCCCCCCATCTCGTCTAAAGTGAATAAGGTCTTCAACTTTACTCACGTTAGAACGAGATTCTCCTTCTGTTCCTAATAGGCTGTGGAGGCACGTAAGGGTCATTGTCAGGGCTTCTCCCCTCCATCTCGTCTTAAGTGAACGTCTTCAATTTTGCTCGCATTAGGATGAGGTTCTTCTCCTATTTCTAATGGATTGTGGGGATACATAAGGGCCGTTGTCAGGGCTTCTCCCTCCATCTCGTCTAAAGTGAACGAGGTCTTCGACTTTGCTCGCGTCAGGACAAAGTTCTTCTTCTATTTCTAACGGACTGTAGGGGCACATAAGGATCGTTGTCAGGACTTCTCCCCCCATCTCGTCTAAAGTGAACGTCTTCGACTTTGCTCGCATTAGGATGAGGTTCTTCTTCTATTCCTAATGGGCTGTGGGGGCACATAAAGGCCATTGTCAGGACTTCTTTCCCCATCTCATCTAAAGTAAATGAGGTCTTCGACTTTGCTCATGTTAGGATGAGGTTCTCTTTCTATTTCTAATGGATCGTTGGGGGCACATAAAGATCGTTGTTAGGGAATTCTCCCCCATCTCATCTTAAGTGAACATCTTCGACTTTGCTCGCATGAGGATGAGGTTCTCCTCCTATTCCTAACAGGCTATGGGGGCACATAAGGGCTATTATCAGGGCTTCTTCTGCCATCTCGTCTAAAGTGAACGAGGTTTTTGACTTTGCTCACGTTAGGACGAGGTTCTTCTCCTATTCCTAATGGGCTATGGGGGCACATAAGGGGCATTGTCAGGGCCTCTCCCTCTATCTCATCTAAAATGAATGAGGTCTTCGACTTTGCTCGCATTAGGAACGAGGTTCTCCTCCTATTCCTAACGGACTGTGGGGTCACATAAGGATCATTGTCAGGACCTCTCCCCCATCTCATCTAAAATGAATGAGATCTTCGACTTTGCTCATGTTAGAATGAGGTTCTCCTCCTATTCCTAATATTGCCACTTTTGATTGTATCTTTTCTATCATCATATAGTTCTTGCACCAAGAAATAATAATGCTAAAATGGAGTTTTATTGAAGAAAAATTACTAGTAGTATATCCTCAGATTTTCTAAGTTCTAAGGTTGTGGAAGCGTTATTCCTCCGAACTCCTTCAGACGATAAGTCCCGAACCAGACGATCTTCTCTATTTCATATGGGTCTTCCCCATTTGGGGCAAGCTTTTCGCGGCTCTAAGACTGAGAGATGGTGACTCACCGAAGTACTAGGCCCCTTAGAGATAGCATCGATGATGTCTAGAAGCGGTCAATCTCCTTGTTGTTCCTTTCTCATTTGTGGTTCTAGCTGTGGTAGCATCTTTGGCTTGCTTCAGACCGACGTCTGTGGAGCATTGAGGGGGGCATATTTGTGATACTTTCTTGGGGGAACTTCTTCGTGCCCTTCCATTGGGACTTCTTTGATGATGAGCTCATGGAGGAGTTCGGCCTTGCTTGGGCTCGGAGGGAGTTTGGAAGCGTGGCCGAGCTTCACTCAGCTTTCCTTCCTTGATGGGCTCATCTGGCTCATCGATTCACTGCTTACCAAAGGCTTCATCGTCCTTCATCTTGAGGGCCTCTTCAGCTTGGGCGTAACCTTCAGCCCGAGCTAGCAGATTGGTAAAGTTTCTGAGGTACTTCTTCTTCAGGAAGAATAGCAAATCATTCTTTTGAAGGCCGCTCTTGACTGCGGCCATTGTGATTAATTGGTCCAGGTTCCGGACCTCCAATGCAGTGGTATTAAATCAGGTGACATAAGTTCAGATGGATTTTCTCTCCTTCTGCTTGATGTTCATCAGGGAATCTGAATCACGGTGTGGACGTTGGCTGCTGACGAAGTGAGCCATAAACTGATGGCTCATCTAATCAAAGAAAAAGATGGTATCTGACTTAAGTGTCAAGTACCAATTTCTGATGGCTCCCTTAAGGGTGGATGAAAAAGTCTGGCACAAAATAGCTTCTGACGCACCGTGGAGCAACATCATTGTCCGAAAGGCTCTCAGATGATCAACCGAAATGGAGGTTCCATCGTAACTCTCGAACTGTGGGAGCTTAAAGTTCAGCGGGATTGGTTCCTACATGATCCTCTGAGAAAAAGGAGGGTCAATGTGAATATTATTACCATGTAAGGAGGGAGTATGATGGAGCTCTTCGATTCGTCAGCTCATTTCTAGGAGCCTTTGATCCAGGAGATCTTCACGATCATTGATCTCTAGGATTTTTTGATGGAACGGGTGCAAAGCTTCTCCTTGAGTCGAGTCATGGTCCGAGCATGGGTCTTTCATCCTCTGCTTCTCCTTTCCAGAGACCAAAGATCAGGTAGCTGAGGTCGGTCGTTCTTAGACCAAACCATGGGGCTCCTTAGAAGCCTACTTCGATCGAACTGATATCGAGACCTACCGATGTATGGCCTGCATCACCTCCGTAAGACCACGAACCTGCTGGACCAGCAGATTTAACTACTCCACATCCACCATGGCTGGAGGTGGAGCTCGAGTTACCAGAGCTGGAATGGATGTATCTGGACGGGATCTGGCTGCAGAGGTCGTTGATTGCTGGGTCGAAGCTTTCTTGGGAGGTATTTTTTTTGGGAAGAACTATAGAGAGAAAGAAGAGAGATCACTGTTGAGCACTCCTTTAAGATCAAAAAAACCTCAGAAATAGAGGACCCTTCCTCTAGCACCAATTCTGTTGGTGCAGAATTTGGTTGACGTCGGATCAAGCTGAAGTCGAGAAAGACGAGGTCGCCGTCGGTGACCTGCAAAATAAAGTCTCGTCTGAAGTTGGTGGTGGTGACTTCGGTAGGATCCTCCGACGGTCAAGTTAGCTCTTTTGACCAATAGAAATGGAGTGCTCGGAGAGGAGTTCGACAGAGTTTCGAAAAGAAAAAGAAAGCTTAGAGAAAATGTATCTGGAGGGTCCCCTTTTATAGATGGAACTTGTTGTAACCATCCTGATAAATGCCAATCGTAATCGTCCTGATAAATAACAATCGTAATTATCCTGATAAATGATAATTGTAATCGTTCAGTAGTGGGATCGCCTGTAGGAATCTGCTTGAAGGAACGGTCCGAAAGAAGTTTGGCTTCTATAGGAATCCGACTACTGGAGGAATTCAGAAGAAGTTCGGCTTCCGTAGAAGTTCGACTGCCGGAGGAGTCTGAAAGAAGTTTGGCTCCCATAGAAGTCCTACTGAAGGAGAAATCCGGAAGGAGTTTGGGTCCCATAAAAGCCCAACTGCTGCAAGAGTTTGGAAGGAGTTCGGCTCCCGTAGAAGTCCGACCGAAGGAGAAATTTGGAAGAAGTTCGGCTTCCGTAAAAGTTTGGCTGGGGCTCGGTCGTTGTGGAGTTCGATTGAGTTCGGAGTCCAGCTGGAGGAGTTCGACCATTGGATGAGTTCGACCGTTGGAGGAGATCGGATGGGGTTCGACCGCTGGGAAGAGAATTTTCGATCGAAGCTCTTCCGTGATTACTAGCTGCATTAGGCTAAGCACCACTTCGACGAGAGCGGAATTTATCCCTAACAATTTAAAATATTATTTTATTACATAATATTATTATCATTTAATTTAATATAATAATATAATATAATATAATATAATATAATGGATTATAATTATGATTATAATATTATAATATAATATTATAAGTATAATATAATATAATATTATATTATATGATAGTAATAATAAAATAATATTTTAAAATATAATAATATTTAAGTCATAAATATAATATAATCTATTATAATATTATTATGTTATAATAATATAATTATATTATAATAATATGATATAATATTATAATTATGATATAATATATAATATTATATAATATTATGTATTGTAATCTAATCTAATTATGAATTATAATATAACATATTATATTATATTATATTATTACAATATAACAATATTATTATATTATTAGTTATTATTATATCAAGTTATATTTTATAATATAATAATACTATAATAGATTATATTATATATTTATAATATATCATAATATTAATTTATTATTATATTATATTATATTATATTTATAGTAAATGATATAATATAATAATGATATAAGATGTAATTATGAGATTTGTTTGTAGATATTTTAATTATTTAAAAAAATTTATTAAAATCAAAACAGCTTTTGGATATTAATCAGAAAATATTTTAAAAAAAACTTCAAAATTAAACTTTTCTAAGTAAATTTTTTTAGTTTTCTGATAAATCTAAAATAGTTTTTAATTTTTTATCAAACATTACTATATTATTCAAAAATATTTTTAAAGGTTACTTTCTGGTACTCCAAAAGTTTAACCAAATAGGATCTAAATGATTCATATTGATTTGCAATTTTTGCATTTCATTCTGCTTCCGGTCCAGCGGGTGCATGTCTTGGATGTTGCTAGCTGGTTCACCTCCTGAGTGGCCTCAACATATAATCATACTCTAGAAGTGATCATTTTGTTACTTCCAATGTTTGGTTTGCATTTCTATTGCAGGGAAGACGCATATATATAGCAGTGCTAGTTATTTCTTTGTCACCTCTTTCGTAGTGTATTGCAGAATCCTACGGTCATTATGTTGGCTCTGAATAACGTTAAGCTTTTTTCCCCCTTCTCGAGTTACTTTAGATTGGAGGTGTTAGGCCAAGTCACCCTCCAAAATCAAAACTATAATATCTAGCAAAAGTTCAGGGCTTCCAATTAGATTGTCAATTTTTCATGCAAAGAATATCTATTATACTGCTTTAAGATATTATGAAATCTAGTAGTATTCTTTGGCGGTTGTTTCTTTTACGGCCGAGAATTAGGCAAATGGGCCAACCCCAGCCTTCATCTTCTAAGAGATCACCAAAGTTCCAGCCTAAATCTGAAATTGTAGGCTTGTTGGTCTACAGGAAGAAAAGAAAAATTTACGGAGATCTCTTATTAATTTTTCTACTTGATTCAATGCTGGGAAGTGTTGGGATGATATAGGTCATGCTCAACCTTTCAATCTACAAATCAAGCAAAAAATTTAGCTCAAATTCTACTGGATTATTAGAACAGACTCTCTGGAAGAAAGTGCACAATGTCCCCAAGTTATACCAAGATGTTCTGTATGATTTTTCTATGAGATGGTTAGCCAAAATTCTAGAGGAGAAGCACTTGAAAGATTTAGCGATAGTTCTTCAGAATTGCCTGTGATGTTTGGTCCTCTTTCGGTGCCCGCATAAAAAGAGGTTTAGCGGCTTGGGCTTCTACAACATAATTTCACGTCAGGTTCAAGATGTTGATAAAGCTTCTCTGCCGGTTTCTTTTGTTCTTTCGAAATGGGTTGCTTGACCGCAAGGCCCACGATAGAATCCAAGAAAGTAATCATGGACATCAATTCATAAAATATTTTTTAAAAAAATATTTTATTTTAAAGTTATTATAAAAAAATATCATAAAATTAAAATTATTTATGAATTTGTGGTTGTTGAAATGCCACACACGTGAAATCGTAGGTTCAACCTATAATTTTGCTGCCATTTCAGGAAAAATCGTAGACTCAATTCATAATTTTTTGTGATTGAGTTGGCATTAGAAATCGTGGATTGAACCCATGATTTCAGTGAAATCATGGATTGAACCCACCATTTGATCTAGTCATATTTGCCCGCTCTCTTGCTCCCCACCCATCCAATCATCCCCCCGGTTCTCCCCACTCCTTCGACCACCCCCCATCCTCCCTTTAATTTCTTTCCTAGATCCATTATAAGTTTTTTTAATTTATTTTGATTTTTTTATTTTTATAGTATATTATATGTAGTTTGATGTCTTTATTTTTATTTTCCATCCCCATTATATGCTTTAGATCCGCAAGATATTATCTAAACTTTATATCTTGAAACTATATATAAGTGGTAACTATACGAACTGCCATCATATTAAATGTTGTCTTTCTTCTACGTACCTAGATTGAATGCTTTCTTTTGTATCTAGTGACTTAAATTCTCCTATCTCTTTGAATTTTTACTAATTCTACCTTACTTTGAACAATCTAATTAAATTATGTTTCATACCTAGAGTTCTTGAGAGACTACCTTAGTTCTATATTGATATATTATTAACTAAAGAAGTAATTTAGCTCATCTTCTAATGCGCATCATAGTAGGAGGCAAATGCATGTCTAATGGAATATATAATATTTCATAGATTGTCTTATGTAACATGCTCACATGAAATAGGGGAATGATTAATGGAGACCATGAGATCTATTATGATACATATCCTCCTAATGATAAGACAATATTCAAAATAGTTAAGCATCCCTACATTTATTTTGATTTTCTTAAGTGTTTGTAGTAGTGGATTTATTTAATATATAATGAATAATTTCATGCTAAGCATGCTAAACTTACTTTATTTATTATATATCTAGTAAAATATGGGAGAAACGGTCACCATCTTATACTATATTAATGGTTCTATGGTTAACAGACTATATAACATAGAGTAGAATGGATGACTATAAAAGGCTATTAGAATTAAATATGGAATAAAATTTGAGGAGTTAGAGGATAAGTTATATAAAATCTTTTGTGTAGATAGAAGAAAGTATAAAATAATGATAATATATATATATATTCACAAGTTATGTAGCCAACAATATTCAAGTATGAATCTGTTCTAATTATTGAAAATGAAGATATTAAGATAATCTTTTCAACTGTAAGTTCGTATTCATGTTTATTCGGTATAGAGTTATAGCTAGATCTGCAATCTATTGAAGACACCGGACATGTTCTTGATCGGGACGATTATAAAGTAGTTGATCGGGATATAAGAATGTCAACTTAGAATAGCAAACATATTGTTTCCTCAAGTTCATATATGGTGGATAATGTCCTAGTGAATATGAGACATATAGAGGATCAATTCCCTATAGTGGATAGTGACGTGCCATAAACTATTATCTAGACAAGCTTTAATTTACATAACTGTTAATGATACAATTCATATAGATAATCGGTTTTTTTAGAAAAATGATGTACCAAGTAAAGATGACATGGAAGATGATGCTCAGTAAGTTGATACGTCATATGATGTAGAGCGCCCTAATATTATAGAGCATCCAAATTTTTCAGTATTTAAAGCTCTTTCTGGAACATTTAGGAGGGTTGATTGGGCAGCTACTAATATGTCAATATCTCCTGCATTATAGGCATAATGTAGTACATAAGAAAGAGGTGAAGAGTTATGTAAAGGGCTCCATTTTATGGATAAATTGAAACTATAAGCTACAGTAAAATAGTATTCAATTAATAAGCATCATGAATTTAAGGTTGTTGAGTTAGAACCAAAATTTTGGGCTTTTGCACCATCAACTGAAGGCTTCAAATAATGTAGATCTATAATCAGTGTTGATGCAACATTCTTGTATGGAAAGTATCGAGAGATGGCAATCACTATAGATGGAAATAATCAAATTTTTTTACTTATATTTGCTATAATAGATGAAAAGTCTAATGATATATGAGGCTGGTTTTTAGCTAGTCTGAGATATTTGTTACATCACATCAGAACATCTATACAATTTTAAATATGGATATATTATCCACTATGAAAAATGAATAATTTTGGTTGGCAACCATCCAATACATATCATGTATATTGTTTACACCATGTAACGAGCAATTTTAACATCAGGTTCTAGGACTCAAAATTGATAGATTTGGTGAAAAGAACCAGCATGCAAATATAAGTCAGAAAATTCAATAAGTACATGAGAAAGATTGAAAAAGTGAACTTGAAAGTCATTCTATGGTTAAATGCAATTCCTATAGATAAATGGTCACTTGCACATGATGGTGGTCGAAGATTTAAAATGATGACTACTAATTTATCCGAATATTTTAATGGAGTGTTTAAAAATACTCGCTTCCTACTAGTAACTTTACTGGTGCAACTGATATTTTTCTAGCATGTATCATATTTTAATGGTTGATAAGCCCAAATAGGGGATGCATTAAATAAGGATAAAAGATTTACTTCTTTTGTTATAACTCGTGTAATCGCCAACCAATCAAAAGCTATATCCCACAATGTTACTAAAGGAAAAATTGGATTTTTTCTGCCGCAGGATGCATCTAATCGGATCAGATTTGCAGTAAAATAATTTTAGAATTCTTTTATGATCTGAACAGATCTGAGAGTTCTAAGATCTGATTAGATTGATCTAAAATTTAGAAGTAAAATAAAAATAAAAATAGTGATAACAGTTATCACCTAATCGGATAAACTGTTTACCTATTATGATGATCTGACGACTGATCCAAGATTTTGATTGAGCTACGCACGTGTCCAGCCTCTATCAGTATCTACTCGAATCAGATCTGAAAGTCTCCTCCTGGATCTGATCTTCAAAGATCAGATCTGATGTCTTCCCGTAGAGCCTTCAAAACAAACTCCAAAGGCTGCACGTTCGTCTCACAAACACCATCATCTCTCGCTGATCTTCATGCCAACGGGACTTGATCTTTACTCGTAGGTTTTGCCCAACTCTTGGGCATCGAGAAGAAGAAGAGGATCAGATGAGGGAGGCGTGGAGATGGTGATTTTGGTAGGACTTCACCGTAGAGAATTTTCTATGCACAACAGCTTGTGCAAAGCCCTATTTATAGACTAAACCAGGAGTCCCTTCACATGTGACTTTGAATAGGTTAAAGCCAACAAGCAAAAGGACTCTCCCATAATCTCCATGCCCCACACCCCTTTTTTTAGATTTTTGTCACACAAAAATAAAGGGATATGGCGTGGAATAATTTAGGATAAGATTAAGTTGGCGCATGACTCTTATCTCCCAAGAGTTTGAACTATTCAAACTTTTAACCCATTCAAACTTGATTTGAATGGGACACCTCCATACATATCCCTATGGGGCACACGGCTAAAGAAAAAGTGTGCCCCTTATTCCTCACGTAAATTTCATATGGACGTGCACCCTCAGATAAATTCTAGGGGGTGCACGCCATATCTCTTCTTTCCTATATACTGGGTCAACATTTGATCTTTATCCTGTTTCCATCTTATAGGATTAAGATAAAATCTTTTCAAGTCCCATCCAATGGATTTATATCAAATCCTAACCAAGTTAAAACAAGCCTTGATTAGGCTATGACAAGGTCCAGTTAGATCAAAACAAATCCATCTAGAATTTTTGGAAGAGGCTTGTCCAAATTTCATCTCATGATTTTAGGACAAGTCCTAATTTGGCAAAGACAATCCTTGTCTTATTTCCATCGTATGGGATTTAGGACAAATCTTGACCAAGCCGGGACAAGATCCTATCAGATCAAGATAAATCCTTATAGAGTTTTTAGATAAGCCTTGTCTAAATAGTTTCACAAATTAGCAGGTCTTGTCCTATTTCCATCTGATGGATTAAGACAAGCCTAGATCAGGTTAGGATAAGATTTTTCTAATCTGAACAAATTTCAGTCAAACTAGGATAAATCCATACAAGGCTCCTGGATGAGTCAAATTCAATTTGGCTCAATCGAGATGATCCAAAAATACTACAGAAGAAGAATGCTAGGCTTAATCGTGTGCTAGCACAATTTTTTTGAATGCAATTGGATCTAATCCAAATCAATTAAACTGGATTAGCTCAATTGATGACATCCAAATCTAAACTTTTATTTGTGTGATTCAGTTAGGTTTAGTTCTGTATAGTAATGAAACATGTCATGATCTCTATCATCGACATCATCAAAATATCTTTCGATGGACCAGAACTCTTCCGATTCACTCAATTAGAATCATCGATCATCAAGATAATTCTAATTGATCCCAAAATCCATCAGTGATATCTAACAGTATATAATGGCAACCTATCAAAATCGAATAGCAAACCTCTCAGTGCAACTATCTATGTGATTGGATTCTTCTATCATGAGCCTCGATGGGATTAGGATTAAGGTATACTCGTCAAACCTAACACCCGTCATATGAATGAATCATTCGATTTGTGTCCGATGTGAAATTCTAATAGAAACTTCTTTCTATTATTTCACACTACCATGGCCATGGGTTTTAGGACGTGATCTTATAATTATCATAAGACTACTCCTCTTCTATCGAGGTTGATAGATCCCATCTTGGTGAGATCCAATTCCTACAATGAACATGCTATAGACAACATATACCTCAGAATTTTGAATGGCTAAAAGATCGAGTTATGGTATAGTCAAACTATAATATCCTCAAGATGAACTGCCGATGCACCTCAGATCAAAGAACTAGACACACGCTGTAGCATCGAGCTAGTCATTGATAAGAAGGTAGGCTCCCTTACGACTGCTCGAGATGGTCACGCTCAGTCCTCATTCTCTAATGAGTACCTGTACTCTCACTTTGATATCTTCACACCGTAGACTCAAGACTCATCTATCCTAAGAAAGCTATCGTACATCGATCTTTTGGATCAATCACCATCCTCGTGATGATCCTATGATCGAGAGCAATTTATGAGTTAATTATGATAACTCATGCCTTAAATTCTCAACTCTTGAGAATATATGTTATCATGCCTATTAACTCAATGGATGTATCACAAATACTTTATACGCAATGTGATAGAATAAATAATCTTTTAATTAATTTTAAATCAAAATTATGAAAATATTTTTAGAAAATATTTAACAAATGTCAGTCAATCTGGCTTCTAGGGCACACATCTAACAAACTTTCACTTAATCTAAAACCAATTGACTATAAATCTAAGTTCTATCTTCTCAAGGTGGGCTTGGATCTTCAGCTTGCCTAAAGGCTTCATCAGTGGGTCAATCGCATTGTCTGCGGAGTTGACTCTCTTAACCTCGATGTGTTCCTTCTCGAAGTAATTACGGATGAGATGGAACCATCTTGTTGGAACTCTTTCAACTTATAGTACCACCAAAGCACAGGAATAAACTTTCAGATGTCGACTTTCGATCATCTATGTTAGACTTAAAGTTTGAGTCTGCATACCCCTGGATCTAGAGTTCACCATGCTGAACCTCTTCAGCACCTCCTCTATGTGAAAGATCTAGTATCCTCTTCAGTTTATCTTTATAGACCTAAAATGAAGGATGCTTTACCTAGGTCTTTCAGAAAAAATTTCTTAGATAACCATACTTTGACCTATGTCAGCATGGGAATATCATTTTCAATCAGGAGGATGTCATCCATGTACGATACGAGAAAGACAATAGCGCTCCCACTGACATTCTTGAACATAATTTTTCCTCGTTCTTGAAGAAACCAAATAATTTGATTACATCAAGCATTTCAACTCCGAGATGCTTGCTTAAGTCCATAGATGAATCTTTGTAGCTTGCAGATCTTTGTGATCACCATCACTAGATGTGAAAATAAATGACTGTTCCATATAAATATCTTCCTCAAGATATCCAATTATGAACTCCGTTATCACATCCATCTGCCATATTTCGTAATTGAAATATGCTACAATGGCAAGCAATGTGTGGATGGATGGCCATTGATGAGAAGGTAACTTGATACCCTTTCGCCACTAGCCTAGCTTTGAATGTCTCTACATTCCCATCTACACATATCTTTCTCTTGAAGATCTATTTATACCCAATAGGTACTATGCCTTTAGGTGGATCTACCAAGATCTAGATTTAGTTCAAGCACATCAAGTCAATCTTTGACTTCATTGTCTCTAACCAATTCTCAAAGTCGATATCTGATATCGCCTCATCATAGATTCTGGAATCATCACTATGAACCTATTTTTCATGAGGAATATTTTCTCTATATCCTCTAAAACAGTACCTAAGTACTTTCAGGAGGATGAAAAATCCTATTTGACCTACGAGGTGGAGGAGGTAGTGAATTATGGATCGGCTCAGACTAACTAGGTTCCTCAGGTTTCTTAGCTCTTTGCTCTTTGGAGACTTTCTTCTTGAGCCTAATCTATCTTTCGATGCCACCATCTTGAACAAACTATTTTTAAAAAAATGGTATGTCAATCTACAATCACATTGTGGTCTTTCGGAAGATAGAAGTAATATCCTAATAACACTTTAGGATATCCAATAAACCAAGCTCTAAGGGACCTAAACTCTAATTTGTTCGCTGTCGGACAATCCCAATTCTGAGATGACTTAGACTTGACTTCTTATCATGCCGTATCTTATACGGTGTGGTAGGAATGGTTTTAGATGAAATCTTATTAAACTATGTCCCTAAAAAAACTCAGAAAGATCCGTGAGGCTCATCATGGATTGGACCATATTTAATAGTATTCATTTTCTCCATTCTAAAATCTTGTTAAGTTGAAGCATTTCAGGCAAAGTCCATTATGAGACTATACCATTATCCTAGAGATAGTTCAAAAATTTTCAACAAAGGTACTTACCTCCTCGATCTGATCGAAGAACCTTAATAGGCTTTTCGATTTGCTTTTCTACTTCATATCTAAATTTCTTGAACTTTTCAATAGCTTCAGACTTATGTCGTATCAAGTACACATATCCGTACTGAGATAGATTATCGATAAAGATAATAAAATAGACATAATTGCCTCTGATCGGTACATCGAATGGGCCACAAACATCTATATGTACTAGGATAAGTAGGTCTATGGCCCTTTCTTATATTCCACAAAAGAAAGCTTGATCATTTTGCCTTGAAGGCATGATTTATAAAATGGATATGACTTGGAAGTCAATGGATCCATTAGTCTAAATTTTTTTAATTTGTTAATCCTGTCTTCAGCTATATGACCTAGCCTAAGGTGCCACAAGTATCTTTCATTAATACTATCTCTAGATCATTTTGATCCTATGGCATTAATATTTTGCTCGACAGACTGAATGATGAGCATTCCTTTAGAAGGTCCTTCTTCCTACTTGTTCTTCAGGCTGGCCAAGTACGCAAGGCTGTCCCGCTTTCAATGGTCATTAGAGTTACAGTGGAAACACTTTTCCTTCTCCGTGGCCTTCTTCTTCAGCTCGCCCTTCTTTTTTTCTTCTATTTTCTACTTCTTCGCAGACTTCTTCTTCTTTCCAAAAGACTTTCTCTTGGAAGAAGTCTGCTCTATAGCCAAAACTGAGCCTTTTGAATCCTTCAAAGTTTGCTCAGTAGTAACCAACATATTTATTAACTTAGCCAAGGTGCATTGAAGCTTATTCATATGAAAGTTCATATTGAACTGCCCATACGAATCAATCAAGGACTACAGGATCACTTCAATCTGCAGTTCCTTGTCCATCAAGACTCTAAGCTTCTCGAGCTCTTTAGGTTCTTGATCATTGCCAAGCAATAATTTTGGACCAATCGTCCATCATGCATTTGCATCTTAAAAAGTCTCTTCGAGACTTAATAACGTGCTGCATGACTCTATTCACCGGACAACTCTTGCAGGTGCGCCAACGTTTAGTGAGCAGTCCTGATGTCTTCATGTTGGTGCTGTAATTCATCTGACATTGAGCCCAATATGTAGCACCTTACTTTGTTATGATCGTCAGACCACTTCTTATGAGACGTTCTCTGATCAGCAGTCGGACGAGCTGGTAAAGAGAAAGTCCTGATCTAATACATAGGTCAACTTTTTCAAATCCAAAATATTTTTGAAGTTTTTTAGCCAATCCTCGTAAATTGGTTTGGTCAACTTATGGGTATCTAGGATTCGGACTAGGGGTTTTGATGCAGACAATTTTTCATAGAAAGTCAAATTTTCTAGTTAGACTTATAATTTAACTCAATCAATTTATTTAGAAATTTTATTTTTAAATAAATTAGGCTTCTACTATTTTCTTGGATCCCTATACTTTCTTGGTAGAGATGCAAAAATCTTTACGATCATTGATTTCTAGTGGATGGTGCGGTCCCATCGATTGGCTCACCACCTCATCTAATAGTTATTAGTGATAGATCAACCGATGAGTGGATAACTCTTATCTAATATTTCTCTAAACATGGTACATTCAAACTTGGTCTCTAATTAATAAAGCTCACCATATCCGAAATATTGCTCCACTCCTTAGTTAAGTCAAACCTACCATTTGTATAAATTGAATTTCTGATCGGATCTCTCATCGTATCCAAAATATTGAGTCCAATCCATCCTCCAACCCATAGCATCCAATGCCTAATAAATGTGGTTGCATCTTTCCGGTACGACTGAACTACTATATCCAACTGAGAACAATCAACCCCAAAAAGGATCCGCACATCTACAATGGTGAAAGACCTAGAACTTAATATTTTCTTAGAAAGATTTGATTTGATCTCTTAGACTCAACTAGTTATAACATTTATGACTAACCTAGTAGCATGGGTTAGCTCAAATCATTAGCCACCTCAAATCAGAACTGGATTGACTCAATCGATCAGGTAAGTAAGATCAGTGGGAGGAATATGTCATCAACTCATCGTTAATGTATTCAGGTTGAGTAGCTTCCAATTAAAAATCACTGATCATATTTGCCATACTTACCTTAGACACCGACTTGTCTGACCAGAACTGATCAGATTAGCTTATAATTTAAGCTTGAACCACAGAGCCAAATTAGGTCTTAACTTGATCGACCACATATGACTGTGAGTCGACCTTGACCCAGACTTAATCCTATTAGACTGGTCAAATCTAAGCACTCTTGATCCCACCTAACTAACTGTTAATTCGGTTTGATCGACTGCTAGATCTAATTGAGCTACCCACATCCGAACCCATGATTTATGAAGGTATCTTAGATCTAAAAATTCATAATTTTAGACCTAATTATTTTCATAAACTTAATTCTTAATTAAGTCCAAGGGTTCAATAACAAAATATGCATAAAAAATTCTTAGATTTCAGGATCTAGAATTTTGTAGAAAAATAAGTTTTTAATTTTTAATTAAGGACAAAGGTGCAGCACCCCTACACGCCATAAGAGCATTCCATTGAATGAAAAGAGAGGGCCTTTAAATCCTTCTTACTCTTATGACCAGACGGCCAAAGAAAATATCTTAATCAGAAATATGAACTATACTACAAAATAATTAGATCTAAAATATATAACTATTATATAATTTAAGATCTAATCTATACATATTTTGCATACATCTCATGTATTAGATTTAATATTTAAATTTATATTTCAGATCTAATTATATTTGATGTAATATTTAAAAATAAAATTTTAAATAATCTCATAAAAAAATAATAATCTAGACTACTCATGGCATAGATCTATGGAATTGGTCTAGATATGCATTGCATATGTCATACATATAAAATTTTTAAATGCATCTCATGCTTTTAGATCTAATTATATCACATATAATATCTAAAATTTAACTAATCTAATCATATAATCTTTAAAAAATTAAATAAATATTTTATTAAATTTTTGATCTAAACTATGAGATTAAACTAGAGATCTAGTCTAGACTTATGCTGCCTATATCACATATATCAAAATTTTTAATTAGATCTTACATTTTAGATCTAATTACATCTAACATAACATCTGAAACTTAAAAGATCAAATCATAAAAAATTAAATCAGATCTAATTTAAAATATATTTGAAAACTATCATGATATAGAACAATAGATCTAGACTAAAACATACATTGTTTATGTCAAACATATATATATAATATATAATTTTTTATTTCAGATCTGATTATATCCTATGTAACATCTGAAAATCAAATAATTAAATCATAAAAAAAATTTAGATCAATCTAAAGATAGATTTGGAAGCAGTAACCTAGCTCTGATATCAGTTAAAGAAAAAATTGAATTTTTTCTACCGCAGGATACATCTGATCGGATCTGATTTACAGTGGAATAATTTTAGAATTTTTTTATGATCTGATCAGATCTGAGAGTTTTTAGATATAATTAAATTGATCAAAAATTTAGAAGTAAAATAAAAATAAAAATAGTGATAATAGTTATCATCTGATCCGAGGTTCTGATTGAACTGCGCACATACCCGACCTCTATCGGTATCTACTCAGGTCAGATCTAGAAGTTTGCTCCTTCTGGATTTGATCTTCAAAGATCAGATCTGATGTCTTCCTATAGAGCCTTCAAAATGAACTACAAAGGCTATGCATTCATAGATCAGATCCAATGTCTTCCCATAGAGCCTTCAAAATGAACTCCAAAGGCTGTGCATTCATCTTATGAACACCATCGTCTCTCATCGATCTTTACGCCAACGGGACTTGATCTTTACTCGCAGGTTTTGCCCAACTCTTGAGCATAAAAAAAAGAGAAAGGATCAAATAAGAGAGGCATGGAGATGGTGATTTTGGCAGGACTTCACCGTAGAGAAGTTTTTATGCATAATAGCTTGCGCAGAACCCTATTTATAGATCAAACCAAGAGTTCCTTCGCACGTGACTTTGAATAAGTCAAAGCAAACTAGCAGAAGGACTCTCCCATGATCTCCATGTCCCACACCCCTTTTTCTAGATTTTTGTAGCACAAAAATAAAGGGATATAGCGTGGAACAATTTGGGATAAGATTAAATTGGTGCACAACTCTTATCTCCCAAGAGTTTGAACTATTCAAACTTTTGATCCATTCAAACTTGATTTGAATGGGACACCTCCATACATATCCCTATAGGGTGCACGGCCAAAGGAGGAATGCACCCCTTATTCCTCACGTAAATTCCATATAGACGTGCGCCCTCAGATAAATTATAGGGGGCGCACGCCGTATCTCTTCTTTCCTACATACTGGATCAACATTTGATCCTTATCCCGTTCCCATCTTATGGGATTAAGATAAAATCTTTTCAAGTTCCATCCAATGGATTTAAGTCAAGTCCTAACTAAGTTAGAACAAGCCTTGATTAGGCCAGGATAAGGTCTGAAGGAACCAGATCTAGAATTTTACAGGTAGATCTTGAAACTTTTTCAAAATCTTACAGTGGAAGACTTAAATAAATCTAAAATTTATTTAAATAATCATGTAAATACCTAGATCTCAGATCTATTACATGATCAAGACATGATATTAAATCAATAATTAAAATTAAATTAAAAAAAAAAAGGTTGATCAAATCAACCTAGATCTACACTACATCAAATACAGGTATGAAGTTTACAGATCAGATCTATTATCTGAGCTCTAACTTATTGATCCAGGCTTGAGGATGAAGTCATGAGCTGCACACATGTCCAACCTCTAGGAGTCATCCACATGAGCCTACGATCTCTGATCTAAAGTTTGATGTAGAAAATCAGCACAGCATGCTAGTACTGTGCCGATCCTTCTTCGACGGTCGAGCCGATATTTTTTTCTTCGAAATTTAGACTCTCCAAAATATGAGAAAAAAGATGAGAGTTTGTTAATCTAAGATTCTCTTAAAAAAACTCAAAAGAAAGGAGGAGAGATTGAAAATAAAACAGTCCTAGAAGAAGACCCTCTTCTTTTTCTCTTTACTCTCACCTAGACACTTAGTTTGGTGCCTATGGAATCCCCACGCCCAAGGACCCTCTTCCTCTGATTTTTACACACCCCAAATCTCTCCTAAATCTCTATATTTTATAAAAAAATTAAAATAAAATTTATCCAATAAATAGAGAAAAAGAAGCGTCCAAGTTAGATCAAATTTCTAGACTAGGAATATCCAAACATGGAAAGTTGTTGGGGTGCCCAACTCTTGGGTGCCTCCTCCACAATTTTTGGCATGGACCAGCAAGGGAGGGTACACAAAAAAGGAGATTATTTTTATAGAATAAGAGAAGAATTAATTAAAAGAGAGAGCGGCACTCAAGGGAAGATGTTTTGATCAACAAGGATTCTATCTCATTGAATCCTAAGCAAAACCAATTCCTCCTTTGACTTGGTCTTCCACCTAACTTTCAAATATAACTTGGAGGAAGAGAGGGGGTGTAGAAATCAAAAAGAAAGATATTTTTTATAAAAAATATCTAAAAAATAGGTATGGGGGGCGTTGGAACTAAGGTGGCGCAAGGAGATAGGGAGTCCTAGTCATATTGGGACTCCTATTTTGACTTGATCAAACAAGATATTTTAATCAAATAAAATCAAGATTAAACCAACCTAATTAAATAAGACCCTAACCCATTTAAGAACTTAATTAAATCAAATTAAACTAGATTTAATTCTAATTTATTTTTTAATCAAATCAGAAAATTGGGTTAATCCGAGTCCTAGTTAGACTAGGACTAGTTCTTCCTTGCACTTGGCTTATCCAATAAACCAATTAAACTTGATCCAATCAAACTTAAACTAAATTTAATTAAATTATATTTAATTAAACTTAATCTCAGCCTATTGGCTTAATCAAATTAAGTCAATTAGTAATTTAATTGCTAATCGATCCTTCTATAATACTTGCACTAGGTTAAACATCAATCGTATTGACTGTTTCACCCTAGAACAATTTTTAATCAATAGTCAACCATCCAATCAGATCATAAGCTCTAATGTATGTGACCTCATAGGTCTGAACCTAAGCTGATAGCATAGGAATAAATTTTTATACCAATCGAAGTGACCATCTAGCAATGACATCCGATGGTCGGATAGGTCGAAGGTCTAGAACACCATCCTTAGAATCCATGCGGATATAGTTTTCATATAATTCATCTTCTTGACCATAATGCTCGTAGGATACCTTAGAATTCAATTGTGAACTCTGATCAGATTGTCCACATTGTATTTTAAAATACTAAATCCATCTGATGGATTATCCTGACCAAGATTTTGCTATATTAAAATACAGTGATACATTCTTATCCAACTCTTAGAGTGGTCAATTCCATCTTGATCATACTCTCACTTTGTAAGTACTTGATTGTGCCCAAAAGTCTTCCGTTGCTGAATTAAAAATTTAGTTAATCCGGTACCAAAGCACAGTGAGTTGCTTGCAAGTCACTGAGGTGATCTCAGATCTAAGGGATACTTATACCTATATCCCATCAAAGATATTCTCGATAGTAGAATGCTTTAAAGTTGGTCATGTTCTATGACGATGTATCCATACATCTTATCTATATGCCATACCAATGTCTCCATACTTTTTGGTTAAGAGGACAACCAACCTATATGGCATATAGCGATCTTTGTTCGATAGACGCTGTCGTCCTAATTAACAGTCTATCATTTAGTCATGAACAAATTTAAGGATTAATCGATAAATCCTCTCTTTATCAAAACTAAATAGTCTTAAGGACTTCATCACAATAATGGAGTTTATTAGAAGATATAAACTTATGATGAAAAAGATGCCAAAATATTTTTATTAATTAATAAATTAATTATAATTATAAAATAGCTCAACCATTAATAGACTGATGATTGACTTTGAGACATAATTCTCAATAACTTCCACTTGTCCTAAAGCCATGCGGCACAGTATCTAATACCCATCTTTGACTTATGGTTGTCGAACTCCTTGATTGCCGGGGCTTTAGTGAAGGGGTCGGTTAGGTTCTTCTTTTCGTTGATCTTCTGAAGACCGATGTCACCACGATCCACGATCTCACCGACCAAATGGAAGCAACGTAGAATGTGCTTTATTCGCTGGTGTGCCTTCAATTCCTTTGCTTGAGCTATGGCGCCAGTGCTGTCGCAGTAGAGTAGGACTGGACCATCAATGGAGAGTGCTATTCTAAGCTCGATGATGAACTTTCTCAGCCACACAGCTTTTTTTGCTGCATCTGATGCTATCATGTACTCTACTTCGCAAACAGAGTCAACCACTATATGCTGCTTGAAACTTTTCTAGCAGATGACTCCATAATTTAGAATAAAGATATATCCCGACACACTTTTACTATCATCATGATCAGATTGAAAGCTGGAGTCTATAAATCCCACAAGCTTCAGATCCGACTCATCATAAACCAATCATTGGTTTTTAGTATTTTTCAAATACTTAAGAATGGTTTTAACCATCTTCCAGTGATTTTCTCCAACGTCAGACTAGTATCTACTCACTACTCCTAGTGAGTATACCATGTCTGATCTCGTACATATCATTGCATACATAATAGACCCTACTATCGAAGCATATAAAATTCTACTCATAGGCTTTCTCTCTTCAGGAGTTGTCGAACAATCCTTCTTAGAAAGAAAAATTTCTTAGCCTATCAAAAGATAGCTCTTTTTTAAATTCTCCATGCTAAACCTCTTCAGCACAGTTTCTATGTACGTGGATTGGGATATACCAAGCATTTTTTTAAGTCTATCCCTATATATCTTCATCCCTAGGATGTAGGATGCTTCACCCAAGTCTTTCATGAAGAATTGTGATGACAACCAGACTTTTATTTCTTGTAGTACGGAGATGTCATTCCTAATTAAGAGAATATCGTTCATGTACAAAATAAAGAATACCACCGCTGGACCATTTGCTCATTTATAAATGCAGTATTCTTTTCCATTCTTAATGAAGCCATACGTTTTGATCACTTTATCAAAATGCATGTTCCAAGTCCGAGATGTCTGCTTCAATCCATAAATGGATCTCTGAAGCTTGCACATCTTGGACTCATCTATGGATGTGAATCTTTCATATTGTATCATATATACCTCTTCGATCAGCTCTTCATTTAGAAAAGCTGTCATCACATCCATCTTCCAGATCTCATAGTCCAGATGGACAGCAATGGCAAGCATGATCTGAATGAACTTGAGAATTACCACAGAAGAGAACGTCTCATAATAGTCAATACCATTATATTGACGATAATCCTTGACAACCAGATAGGCTTTATAAATCTTCATCTTTCCATCTGTGTCCCTTTTTCTTTTGAAGATCCATTTACACCCAATGGGTTTTAACCCCTTCAAGTGAATCAACTAATGTCCATGCATCATTAACTTTCATGGAATCCATTTCAGATCTCATGGCTTCTAGACATTTCTCAGAGTCGGATCTCTGCATCACATTTATATAAGTGATCGGGTCCTCATCGTTCTCATCGAGTTCGATGGGATCACCATCTTGGATCAAGAATCCATAGTATCTATTCGGATGGTGGGGTACTCTACCAGATCACTTTAATGGTGCAGGTTCACTAGGCTTCGGATATGATCTGATCAAATCTGACTTAGGTTCAATATTCTGTGTCGGACTTTCTACCTGTTGAACTTCATCAAGTTCAACCTTAGAGGCAACAGTTCCTTCACCAAGGAACTTTCTTTCTAAAAAGATTGTCCTAAGGCTGACGAAAATCTTTTGTTCATCAGCATGGTAAAAATAGTATCCTTTAGCCTCTTTTGGATACTCTATGAATGTACACTTATCAGACCTAGATCCAAGTTTATCTGTAACTAACTATTTGACATAAATTAGGCACCCCTAAATTCTAAGGTGTGAAAGTGCTGGTTTACACCCTGTTAATATCTCATATGGGGTTTTAACTACAGACTTACTTGAAATCCTATTTAATAGATAACAAGCTGATTCGAGTACATATTCCCAAAAGGATATCGACAAGCTGGCAAATCCCATCATAGATCGAACCATGTCTAATAGAGTCCAATTCCTTCTTTCAGACACACCATTATGCTGTAGTGCTCCATAAGGAGTCCATTGAGAGAGAATTTTATTCTTTCCTAGATATGTGAGAAACTCACCAAAAAGGTATTCTCCTCCTCGATCAGCTCGAAGAGTTTTAATACTCTTTTCAGTTTATTTTTCTACTTCACTTCAGAATTGTTTGAACATTTCAAAAGAATCTTACTTATGTTTCATCAGATGGACATATCCATATCTGGATAGACCATCTATGAAAGTGATGAAGTAGACATATCCACCTCTAGCACTTGTGCTCATTAGTCCACATATATCAGTATGTACTAGACCTAAGAGCTTATTGGCTCTCTCATCTTTTCAGTAAAAGAAGACTTCGTCATTTTACCAAGAAGATAGGACTTATAGGTTGGAAATGATTCACAATCATTAACTTCGAGGATTTCCTCCTGAGTCAACATGTTTATCCTGTTCTTATTTATATGACCTAGCCTATAGTGCCATAAAGAGATATTTGATATACTATTTAATCTAGGATGCTTGTCAGTAGAATAGACTACATTAACAATTTATTATTATATATATACATCATTATTCAATTGTCCATAGAAAGCAGTAACATCATTCACAATGACATTACAAACTTATTTTTTTATTAAAATTTTATAATTGCTCATAGCCAAAAGGCCTACAGAAATGATATTTAAAAAGAAACTAGGATAGAAATGATAATCACTAAGAACAATGGTATGAGATTCAAATACAAGTTTCAAAATTTCTAAAGCTAGAACTAAACTGATCTTCCATCTCCAACATTCAGGAATCTCTCACCTTGCTCGAATCTTCTACTGACCTGCAATCCTTGCAACGAATTACAAATATGGTAAGGGCTATTGGTATCCAATACCCAGTCAGTAATATCATAAATAGAGAAATTACAAAGAGTTATCATATAAATACCTTGCCCAGTAATAGCTTGCTTCTTTCTTTGCCTGTTCGAATTCAGGAAGGCAATGTACTGAGGACAATTCCTCTTCCAGTGCCCCCGCTTCTTGCAAAAGAAGCATTTGGCTTGACTCTTATCGGGCTTAGTCTTTGAGGTCTGAGCCTGCACAGATGTCCTAGCCTGAACATGCACCTTCTTGGCTTTCTTCTTCTTGTTCTTCTTCCCTTTTTCAAAGGATCAAGAATGAGAAGACGAACCTCCCACTAAGTTTACCGACTCCCTATGGAGTTGGTGATCCTTCTCAAAGTTCTGAAGTAACCCCAGTAACCCATGGTAGTCTACTTCAGGCTTTGACATTCTATAATGTATAAGGAATGGAAGATAAGACTTGGGCAGCAAGTTTATTATTGCATCTTTTCCAAGTTATTTATGCAAGAAAAAGCCGAGCTTGCTTAAGTGCTCTATCAGCTCGATCATGTACAATACATGATCAGTGATAGAGGCACCATCCCGCATTCTAGCATTGAAGATGGTACAACTAGTCTTGTATCTCTCAACGTCATCGGGTGTGCCAAAAGGATCCTCCAACACTTGGAGCATTTCGTTTGGCTGAGCTATCTCAAACTTACAACCGAACTCATTGCTCATCGCAACTAGCATAATGTAGTGCACCATGGTTCGATCACTGAGCCACTTTTGATAAGTATCTCTGACTGTTCCATGTGCATTGGTAGCTGGCTCCTCAGGTGCAGGATCCATCAACACATACAGGATCTGTTTATGCTTCAGGACAATCTTCAACTTTTGGTACTAACTACCGAAGTTGGGTCCCACCAACTTATCATTGTCCAACAATGATCGGAGCGATAGAGAAGTGGCCATGTCTGCACGAAGAAAAATCAAAATCTAATTAGTAACTGATTCATTAAACCTAAAGATTTGGACTTTAATCAAAAGGTTTCTTCCACTATTTTATTCGAATTGGTAGCCTCTACCTCCAATTCGAAGAATTATCCTAATTTCTTAGTGGGTACTAGAATTTACATAGACTATACACAAGTCCAACTTTGGTTGGCCCACCCATGTACATCTAAGAATAGGTTCATAACCAATTATTTTTTAAAATAATTTTTAGTAATTAAATTTTGCCTCAGGCCCTGATCAGTTGGCTTTGGCCTTTTCGGAAAAGGATCCAGTTAGGTCCAACCATTAACATGACCATACTTGGCCCATCCAACCAATGAATGATCAGGCCCAACTTTGGTTGGCCCATCTGATCATCATTTAGAAAGATGCATCCAAGAGATCATATAATGAATGATAATTCTATCAACCGATAAGCACTAGACCTTTGGACCTCCAATGATTATCCAACTGATAAATCCATTATCATCCACTTTAATAGAAGGCTATGATCCAGTTATCATATAACTATTTTATTTTAGGGATTCAATAATTTTAGAAGATTTATTTATAGAAGTGAGTATGTCAGATTAACTAGCTTATCATAATCCTCCCACTAACTTCACCAAGTCAGCTTGAGGGAGACCATTAATAGGCTGGTCTAGGAGCACCTAAATCAGTCAAACTGATTGACCTAGCTGACATAGGTTAGCTCGAATAGTCAAGCGATTTGATCAAAACATAATCTCACCAAGAGGTCAGGTAAGTTCGATCAGTGGAAGGGTCTGCCAGGCTTGCCTTAGACACCATAAAAAATGATTAGGTAAGCAGACTATCAATTAAAAACCACTGGTTTGATTTACCTTAGACACCAACTGATTTAATTAGTTTTAATTAGATCAACCTAACAGTTCATGCTAGACCGCATAACCAAGAATCAAGTCCATCTTGGATCTTGTTAAAGATATGAACTTGACCAACTACAACTATTGTAATTGATCTAAAGAATTCTTGACCTAATCTAAGACAATAATTGATTAGATTTAGTCAATTTTTTAATCTAACCCTAGGTCTAACCCAATTAATGGACCTAATCTCTACTAACCTATTTAATCTAATGTGTTATAATTTATGTCTTAAGATCTTCAATTCACAATCCTAGATCCTAATCAATCAACTTCTTAATTCTCAATTAACTTAATTCTCAATTAAGTTTCAAAATCTTACAATGGAAGACTTAAATAAATCTAAATTTTTTTTAAATAACCATGTAAATACCTAAATCTCAAATCTATTACATAATCAAGATATGATATTAAATTAAAAATTAAAATTAAATAAGAAAGAAAAAAGATTGATCAAATCAACTTAGATCTATACTATATCAAATGTAGGTATGAAGTTTATAGATCAGATCTATTATCTAAGTAAGTTTAGATGTTCTAACTTACTGATTTAGGCTTAAGAATGAAGTCATGAGTCACACATGCATCCGACCTCTAGGAGTCATCCACACGAGCCTACGATCTCTGATCTGAAATTCGGTGTAGAAAAATAGCACGGCATGCTAATACTATGTTGATCTTTCTTTGACGGTCGATCCAATGCTTCCTTCTTCAAAATTTGGACTCTCTAAAATATAAAAAAGAAGATGAGAGTTTGCTGATCTGAGACTCTCTAAAAAATGCTTAAAAGAAAGGAGGAGAAATTAAAAATAAAACAGTCCTAGAAGAAGATCCTCTTCTTCTTCTCTTTTCTCTCACCTAGATACTTAGTTTGATGCCTATGGAACTCCCATGCCCAAGGACCCTCTTCCTCTGATTTTTGCACATTTCAAACCTCTCCCAAATCTCTATAGTTTATAAAAAAATTAGAATAAAATTCATCTAATAAATATAGAAAAAGAAGAGTCCAAGTTAGGTCAAATTCCTAGACTAGGAATATCCAAACATGAGAAGTTGTCGGGGTGCCTTCTCCATAATTTTTGGCGTGGACCAGCAAGAGAGGGTGCACAAAAAAAGAGATTATTTTTATGAAATAAGAGAAGAATTAATTAAAAGAGAGGACAGCACTCAAGAAAAGATGTTTTGGTCAATAAAAATTCTATCTCATAGAATCCTAAGCAAAACCAATTCCTCCTTTGACTTGGTCTTCCACCTAACTTCCAAATATGACTTGGAGGGAGAGAGGGGGCATGAAAATCTAAAAGAAAGGAATTTTCTACAAAAAATATCTAAAAAATAGGTATGGAGGATGTTGGGACCAAGGTGGCGTAAGGAGATAGGGAGTCCTAGTCACACTAGGACTCATGTTTTGACTTGGTCAAACAAGATCTTTTAATCAAATAAAATTAAGATTAAATTAATTTAATTAAATAAGATCCTAATCTATTTAAGAATTTAATTAAATTAGATTAAATTAAATTTAATTTTAATTTATTTTTTAATCAAATTAAAAAATTAGATTAATCTGAGTCCTAGTTAGACTAGAACTAGTTCTTTCTTCCACTTGGCTTATCCAATAAATCAATTAAACTTAATCCAATCAAATTCAAACTAAATTTAATTAAATTATATTTAATTATACTTAATCTTAGCCTATTGGTTTAATCAAATTAAGTCAATTAATAATTTAATTGCTAATCGATCCTCCTGCAATACTTACACTAGGTTAAACATCAATCGTATTGATTGTTTAACTCTAGAACGATTCTTAATCATTGATCAACCATCCGATCAGATCGTAAGCTCTAATATATGTAATCTCATAGGTTCGATCCTAAGCTAATAGCATAGGAATAAATTTTTGTATCAATCGAAGTAACCATCTAGCAATGATACCTAATGGTCGGATAGGTCGAAGATGTAGCACACCATCCTTAGAACCCATGCGGATATAGTTTTCATATAATTCATCTCCTTGATCATAATGCTCGCAAGACATCTTAGAGTTCAATTATCAACTCTTATCAGGTTGTCCACATTATATTTTAAAATATCAAATCCATCTAATGGATTATCCTGGCTAAGGTTTTGCTATATTGAAATACAGTGATACATTCTTCTCCAACTTTTGAAGTGGTCAATTCCATCTTGATCACACTCTGACTTCATAAGTACTTGACTATACCCAGAAGCCTTTCATTGCTGAATTAGAAATTTAGTTGGTCCGATACCAAAGTACTAGAAGTTGCTTGTAAGTCACTGAGGTGATCTCAGGTCTAAGAGATATTTATATCTATATCCCATCAAAGATATTTTTGATAGTAGAATGCTCTAAAATTGATCACGTTCAATGATGATGTATCCATACATTTTATCTGTATGCCATACTAGTGTCTTCACACTTCTTAGTTAAGTGGACAACCAACCTATATGGCATATAGCGACCTATGCTCGATAGACGCTATCGTCCTAATTAATAACCTATCATTTGATCGTAAATAAATTTAAAAACTAATTGATAAATTCTTTTTTTATCGAAACTAAACAATCTTAAGGACTTCATCACAACAATGGAGTTTATTAGAAGATGTAAACTTATGATGAAAAAGATGCCAAAATATTTTTATTAATTAATAAATTAATTATAATTATAAAATAGCTCAACCATCAATAAGCTGACGATTGGCTTTATGACATAATTTTCAATAAGATTCAGTCAAATTAAGATAAATCCATCTAGAATTTTTAGGAGAGGCTTATCCAAATTTCATCTCATAATTTTAGGACAAGCCCTAATCTGGCAAAGACAATCCTTATCTTGTTCCTATCTTATGGAATTTAGGATAAGTCTTGATTGGGCTAGGATAAGATCCAATCAGATTAAGATAAATTTCTATAGAGTTTTCAGATAAGTCTTGTCCAAATAGTTTCATAAATTAGCAAGTCTTGTCCTATTTTCATCCGATGGATTAGGACAAGCCTAGATCAGGTTAGGACAAGACTTTTTTGATCTGGATAAATTTTAGTCAAACTAGGATAAACCCATATAAGGCTTCTGGATGAGCCAAATCTAATTTGGCTCAGTCGAGATGATTTAGAAAGACTATAGAAAAAGAATGTTAGGCTGAATCATGTGCTAGCACGATTTTTTTGAACCTAATTGGATCTAATCCAAATCAGTCAAATTGGATTAGCTCAATTGATGACATCCAGATCCAAACTCTTATTTGTATAATTTAGTTAGGTTCAATTCTATATGATAATAGGATATGTTATGATTTCTATCATCAACATCATTAAAATACCTTTCGATGGATCAGAATTCTTTTGATTCATCTAATTAGAATCATCGATCATCAAGATAATTCTAATTAATTCCAAAATTCATCAGTAACACCTAGCAGTATATGATGGTAATCCATGAAAATCAAATAACGAATCTCTTGGTGTAGCTATTTGTGTTATTGGATTCTTCTATCATGAGCTCTAATGGGATTAGGGTTAGGGTAAACTCATCAAACCCAACACCCATCATATGAATGAATCATTCGATTTGAGTTCGATGTAAAATTCTAATAAAAACTTCTTTCTATTATTTCACACTACCATGGCCATGAATTTTAGGACTCGATCTTATGATCATCATAGGACTACTTCTTCTCTATCGAAGTTGATAGATCCCATCTTGGTGTGATCCAATTCCTACAATGAACATGCTATAGCCAACATACACCTCAAAATTTTAAATGACTAGAAGATCGAGTTATGATGTAGTCAAACTATAACACCCTTAAGGTGAACTGTCGATGTACCTTAGGTCAAAGAACTAGACACATGCTGCAGCATCAAGCTAGTCATCAACGAGAAGGTAGGCTCTTTTATGACTGCTCGAGGTGGTCATGCTCAATATCCTCATTCTCTAACGAGTACCTATACTCTTGCTCCGATGTCTTCATACCGTAGACTCAAGATTCATCTATCCTAAGAAAATAATCATACACCAATCTTTCAGATCAATCACCATCCTCGTGATGATCCTATGATCATGAGTAATTTATGAGTTAATTATGATAACTCATACCTTAAATTCTCAATTCTTGAGAATATGTGTCATCATGCCTATTAACTCCATGGATGTATCACAGACACTTTATACGCAATGTGATAGAATAAATAATTTTTTAATTAATTTTAAGTCAAAATTATGAATATGTCCCTAGAAAGTATTTAACAAGTATTAGCCAATCTGACTTCTAGAGCACACATCTAACAGTTACAAGATTTGATAGGACAAGTGGCATGTTTCAAGTGCAAATGATGTTCCATGGGCCTTATATAAATAAAGACAACAATAGTCAGGTGAATAATAATGCAAATCTTTCTTTTTATAATCATATTATTATTTATAATAAATAAATAAATTCACTTTTTCTCAATATGGGGTGTAGATAGTATGGTTATCGAAGCATATGTGTACTTGCAAAAAATGATAGTGCTATCATTTATTTTGTTCACATATGATGGTTGCTTGTGCTCGTGTATTAATTAATTTCTAATAATATATTGATCGATACTACATTCTAGATGAGTACCACTATAATTACAATCACCAATTTCAACCTATCCCACATTCATAGTATTGATCATAACCAATAAATGACCTATTGATAGTATGATAAAAAGAATGGTTGAGATAGAAAGGAAGACTAAGCTCACTTAGGAATGAAATAGATTGGACCTGACATATGGACATGCCCAAGAAATAGAGGATGAACCTTTGTTGAAATCTAATGAAACTTTATATTTAATGTTGTATTTACTTGGAATCTAATGAATCTTTCTTGCATTTTATTTATGTTATTGTTTGGTTTCTTTAATTTAGTACTAGAATATTGCCAATTATTCATTATATAGTATATTGTTAAAGTTTGTACAAGTTTTGAAAGTTTGTGTAAGTTTGCTTACAAATAAACTATACTCATTTTTTTACTCTTATTTTCTATAGTATATTATATATATGGAGGTAAGTCGAGTAGATCACTATGTACTATATGGGTAGGCTACTCATCAGTCATCAATTATCTAGGATGGTCATGTTTATATTATTAATATCTTATCAATAAGTTATTTACATTGATTTAATATTGATGTATTCATTTTTTTTTTGTGTTGGTATGAGTCCAGCTTTCTTACTTGTTGATGTAGAGAGCTGGCCTTGCATTGATAGACCCTGCTCGATATATGTATAGTGCCATATCTACGACAAGCTAGATTTTATAGCCTAAGTCATGTTGGTTTCATCCATCTAAATTAACAATTGATTATTGCATTCATAGAGCGATAACATCTGGCAATTCATGCATTTCACTTGACACATGGAGAGTGCACCACCACGTTAAAGGACGTCAGCATTAAGTTGGGTTTACTAGTTGATAGTCTTCAAGTTATAAGTAGTACATGCTATGACTAGCAGCAGGTTTGCTTAGAGTTGTTAGGTGCTATCCTACCTTCAGCTAAATTCAAGGGTTCACGGTTGAGTATGGCATGGCTAGGAGAGTACTTCAATGAGCTATCTCTGATATAGATGATATATAGCCATATAGTGTTATGCTAGAGAATATATTTTATAGCTAATGGGAGGGTGTATATTTACAGATAAATCAAATAACCCGATACATATTATGTTTTTGCACTTACTTGATGATTTTGAGTCCATGAGATACTATAGTTGGGATAGTATGGGTTTAACTTAGTTGTACAAAGAACTTTGCAGGGCAAGTAGAAAAGATGCACATAATATCATGGGACCCTTGATTTTACTCTAGGTGTGGGTATGGGATAGGTTTTCATTTATAGCTCCCCATAGATTAGGTCAGCCTATTGTAGATCCTATTATGGATTTGGTTGATGGAGATGCATTGCCATGGGATCTGTTAGCCATGAGGTAAATAATGAAAATTGAATAGTAATTTTCATATCTAAGCAAATTTGAATCATATGTAACTCAATTATACTTTTAGATACGTAGGTGGAGAGATGCTTTCTTGGTGATACAAGTTTCCACCTATGTTCTGATGATGTATCAATACTATCTCGATCATTTAAAAAGTTTAATAGGTAAAATTATAATTGATTTACATATATTATAATTATGTTTGCAATTAATTTATTTTAAATATTTATATTTCATCATGTTCATTAATTAAAAGGTGATATGGCAGCTGTGTACTCCTAAGATTCTTGCAGAGCTATCATATTATTATTTTAATGGATAGGATATATGGCGAAGCTGGATGCCACTTTTATGTTTTCATATCATAGGTGGCACTATGCCGATAAAGTGATATGCTAGTTTGGAATTCGATAGTCTATTCCACTTGATTGTGACACATTTTCTTGGCTACATCAGATTGACCTTAAAGGATGAGTGGATCATGATTGGAGCGTCACTCATTAGCATTTCATTGAGCTATGGGCGAGTCGACGAGATCAAATTATGGATGGTGCTTCAATTGATAGTATCATGGACTTTTGTGACTCCTACATATAGTGGTACCGTTGCATCACTCATCGATTCATTTGTCATATAGGTGTAATATTTATCAATTAGGAGTTTAATTTTATTTCCTTACTCATTACGTGCTTGTCTATGTCAAGGTGATAGTCTAGTGAGGATTCATGATCTTGCTCATCCGAACTCTATGTCCACATTCAGATATGTCATCCAGGAGATATACACTTTAGTCCTCATGACATTGATGAGCATAATCGTATCTCTATGGATGGCTATGATCATGGCTGTGGCACATCAGATGATACTCTTTCACCTTTTCCACATCCATCATCATCAAGAGCATCTCCTCCTGCTTTGCACAAATGAGGTAGCCGATGACATACTGCCTTCATTTTCTATTCCAAAGTTCCCTAAATTCACTTCATATATGTCATTGACCATGTAGATGCATGACGACATGAGCCAGTTCCAGTTTGCTAAGGAGACTACTGCACATTTTGAGCATATGGCAGATGACATGAGCCATCAGAGAGTTTCATATCATGCAGGAGGCCATATAGGTGAGGGAGCTACATCGGAAGCTATCACGTAGATAGAGCATCATATTGAGGAGCATAAGGGGCCGAGTGAAGCTGAACCTATGGGTTGTTGGAAGCAACCTGCATAGAAGAAGAGATGCCCACCATGTGGGACATGATTTTTTTGTTTTATTCTATTGATGTACCACATGGACTTGAATTTTTCTTTAAATAAAGTTGTACATTATTCTCTAAATTCATGATATGTTGGTCATTATTCTGTTGCTTCTGACAATGGTAAAACATTAATGTGATGAATCTAAGATCAATTCAATTCCTCATGCAATGTTTAGGTGTTGAAAAATATCAAATATCCATTCTTCTCTTAAATAAATGAGGCATCAATTAAGATGGTAAAAGCAAGTCTAATATATTGATCTTAGAAGTAAAATTTATAATAAGTTGATAGCAATCTGAGCAAATATAATGATGTTGTTTAGTTAAATATCCAAAAATACAATGATTTATTTGGATTAAGATTGCCTAAGACTAATACAAATTTATATCTAGGCCAAAGTCGGCAACCATGCCCCCAATCCAATTTAGCAACTTGGCTTAGTTCCACAAGTCTTGTAGGCCAGCATCATGCATCAACTCAGAAAACCTAGTAGAAATGGACACATAATGGGTTTTCTCTTCCTTGTTCCTGCAAATTCATGGAATATATGAGTAGTGCTAGTTCCTAAGTAGCTGCATTGTATGCTTGAAGGGTTGAGAAGAAATTAAATTCACTGCTACTAAAATTTAGAAGATTGCATTCACAAACTCCATTGCTTCTTGGAAATGCAACCAAAAAAAAATTTTCTGGTTGATCGGCATTATGCCATGGCCAATCGGATTGGAATGGGAGATAGCAGTGATTGGCTGGGTAGATTGACTAGGCTCAAATGTTGGTCTTGGTTTAAGGCGGTCAAGCACCTCAGGCCGAGGGCCGGTCAATCGAATCATTTTGGAATGATGGTTGATCGGGCTCGATCACCCATCATAGTATAATATGGTCGACCGCCTCAGGGGGACCTTTCAACCTCCCTGGCACGATATGGATCATGTGGTCGATCGGCCCACCAGAGGTGGTCGATCGTCTTAAATCGAGATGGGCGGTTGAGCTCGGTCGATCCAATCGGTTGATTGCCTTAGCCGATCGACCGCAATTCTATGGCGGTCAACTAGGTATTTTAATTTTTTAATTTTTTATTTTTTTTAATTTTGGTGGTGGAGTTTTAAAGTCTTCATCTTATCCTATCAACACCACAGGGAACAAAACTAAAATATGGAGCATGCATATGCTAAGGTTTGTGAGTTGAAAAAGGATTTGGAGTCATTTATTTATATGGTGGTTGAGAATAAGTTCACATCACATGGTTGGGATGGTGGAGATCTTGAATCTGGTAGCTCAAGTAAGACATTATCTGGTAATCCAAATGATATCGAAAAAAAGAGCCAGAGATATTCTCTATTTCGAAGGAATGGGCGGCCATAAAAAAATGAGATGGTAAGTGGTTTAGGTGATAGCACTTATTTGGATGGAGGCAACCAAATATTGTAGAAACAATAGTCTATTAATAAGAAACTAGCACCTAACATAGAGATGATGTTACTTAAGCTAAAGGAGTTGTCTATTGATCACCAGCACATAAATTCATCTGCGGGTGAATGCAATTGAGATAGTGTAATCTTATATGGCTATCTCTATACAAGTGCATGAGAATAATGTACAAGTGGAGCATCATAAAAATAAATACAAGTGTATGAGAATAATGTACAAGTGGAGCATCATAAAAATAATGTATAAGTGCATGAAAATAATGGTAATAATTGAAACATGAGAGCTTATAAGAAATCTCAAGTTTGAGATAAATCTAGTTAAAATACATGATTTCATTTGACAACTAGCTGAGTACTAAGAAAAAAAAAATATGCTTTCAATAAATGAAATTATATTACTCCAAAAATAAATAAAAAAGATGATTCATCATCGGGTGGAGCCTCATATACTGCAATCAGAAGCTGGAGCCTAATCATCCACTGCAGGATCCTATGGTGGTGAAAAAAATTGATGATAAAACTGCGATATGAATTCATCAAATCTTGTAAATTTCTCATCTAATCGTCTCATCATAGATGCCTCCTGACTATCAGCCCATACGTTGATCTATGCTATGAGAGATATCTTCAATGCATCTATCCGAGCAGAGAATGCATGCGATCGGAAGACTGCTGATGAAACTGCATAGGTTGTGTAGGCTGAGTAGGATGTATAGGCTAATCTCTATCGGTAGACTAACCTTCTCCTTTACAATCACTTTCTTCTTCATGTACCTTAGCTATATGCCTACATGTCTCATCAGTAAATATATACCCTATACACCACAGAGATAAGTGATTGTTGGTATAAGTGGGTCTGAGCTTAATAATTTCATCATTATCAAGGATATCAAAGGCCTCGAAGATAATAGTCATAATAGCTCCATAGGATAAATAGGATTTTGGACTTGAAAGCATTCATTCATATAATGTATCATTAAATATGGTAGATTAACCATATCACCTAAAAGAATCATTTTGAAGAGATAAATATCTAGATGTGACATATTATCTCCGTGACCTTCTCTAGATAGAAAATTAAATATAAAAATATGATGAATAAGTCTATTTTTAAGTAGCAATAGATGTGCACTAGATTTAATAGTTCAACCTAAACTATCATCCTCAAAAATAGTTCTAATACAAGCATAATAATAGAACTTGGATGACTCCAACAAGTGCTATTAAAATATTTATCACCATTTGATGGAATGCCCAAAATTTGACTAAGAAGATTACAGTCAAACTTAATAATCTTTTCTTTAATATATGATGAAATAGAATAAGTTGAACTATTAAAATTAAAATTACTATAAAAATATTTAACTAGAGTAGGATAAGTTGACTTGTTCAGCATAATCATAGATAACCAATCCATCCTTTCAAACAAATATCCAATTCAAAAATCACTAAAACGATTTAAATCTACTATCCTTCCCTCCACAACCTTTCTTTGAGAAAAATTAGATCTAAACTTTTTGCCACTCATTATTCAAAAATAAATCTTCTTAATACCTAAATGAAGGTTGTTTCCCTTTTTCTATTCGAGCCATCTTTGCTTTTGACATACCTCTACTTCTTTTTTAAAGCCATTAGGTTGATTTTAGGATGGGGATGAGAGTTTGGGGTTGGGATAGGTTAGAATAGGAGAGATTTCTCGAAAGATTTGTCAGATCAGTGGGGAGTAGGGTGGATCAGGTGGGGTAAAATAAGATTAGAAATCATGGGTTGAAGCTACCATTTCAGTGAAATCATGGGTTCAACCTGCGATTTGACTATGAAAATTATGGGTTCAACCCGTGATTTCATAGAGGTTAGGATAGATTAGAATAGGAGAGATTTCTCGAAAGATTTATCGGATGAGTTGGGAGTAGGGGGGATCTGGTGGGATAAAATAAGATTTAAAATCATGGGTTAAAGCCACGATTTCAGTGAAATCATGGGTTCAACCCATGATTTCTTTCGAGGTGGTAATAAAATCATGGGTTAAACCCATGATTTCACACATGGCACACCAACAACCATAAATACATAAATAACTTTGGTTTTATGGTATTTTTTGGAAATAATTTTTAAAAAAATAATATTTAAAAAGAATTCATTATAAATAGATCATCGTTATGAGTATTTAAGAAGATCTCTAGACTTGATGTGGATCATTTTGACCACTATATTGGTGCATCAACTGGCATCACCTCTCCCTGATACCAATTGATGTTTCATGATATCGCTCGAATGCCAATCATCCTTGGCATCACAAGCTCTGATACTATATTGCGGAAGCTCCTGATCTTTAGCACGGATCTGAAGAAACCTGTGACGTTCTCTATGGGCAGCAAATCATCGATCCTCCATCTGGATCTGTGATGGGATGCCTCCCTCCTTGGGCTTGAGGGAGACACCCCCTTCTCTGGGCCTTCTTCAAAAATCCTAGGGTGGCAACTCTAGAGAGAAGAGAAGAAAAAAGTTAAGAAAAAAAAGGTCTGTATTCCACAGCATTCTGAAATCCTAATACAACCTACATATTTATACATAGCCATTAGGCCCGACCAAAAAACTTTTTGACTAACCTAATACATGAAAGTACTCATCTAGCCCATGTACACCCATGTCTCTCATGCTCTCATCCTCTAGATCTAGATCCAATCCATACATGAATTAGCCACCTTAAGACCTCTCAAATCAGGTTTTAAGATCCTTAGGATCAACTCAGATCCTAGTCCAAAATAGATCCTCATGTAACTCTACCCGCGTACTGAGCCAGCTCAGTCTCAGCACTGAGCCGACTAAGTTCCACTGGGTCGGCTCAGTTTGAAACTGAGCCAGCCTAGTTCTATGCCATGCCAGTAGTTTCAAATGCGCAGCTCTCTATTTTACCTATGCTCTGAGACTTAGCCGACTCAGTTTTAGACTGAGCTGGCTAACCTGCAGAAAATCTTTTTTCTGCAGTTTTGATTCTCCAGCTTTGATTCCTTGCTTTACCTTGAGTCCCAGATCTTCGAAGCACCAACCAAGCCTATAAAATCCTTGAAGCCATCATCGTGACTCTTCCCGTGGCCTCTCAAGGTTTGAAAGCACCATAAATCCTCACAATCTTCATCTTGGTACCCCAAGCCTTGGCAAACCCCTCGATAATGACCTTCTGCATGTTCCCACTGTCCCTGTGCACTCGACAACACCTGTGCAAACATCACCTCCCCCAATGCTCTTCAGCTATTGTGCATCCTTGAGGCCTTTGGGATGATCGTCTCCATTGCTGAAGATCTGTGCTTGCTTCTTGGCACCATTCTGGAATTGTAGGATTCCTTCTGCTTAGCAACTACATCACTTTCTCTGGACTTTCTTGGAGAACCTACAGTATTTCTACACTAGCATATGCTGTACCATCTGACACGATCTCCTCAGAGCTACGTCTGTCCACCTACGCATGCCGCTCCATCTGAAACTATGTATAATAGGTGCTCTGAACTCATGTCAAATTTTTTCTTCACTTGTAAAGCCACCACTGTAGAGCTTCACCTATATCCGAAGTCCACATGATGCTATAGAAGTTGACTCTATCATCAAGTCCCTCGAGGCCAACCACTCAATGCTGCACTGCTAAGCCTGCTGCTGCATCTCGAACACTATCGCTGTTCCTTCGAATCCTCCACACTCCGTAGATTCTTTCGAAGCTATCTTGGATACCTCCATAATCCGTGGACACCTCCAAAATCCAAGAGCTCATCCAACTCTTCTGAATCCAATGACTGAATCCTAAAAAATTTCATCTTAGTCCTTCTCTTCTACTCCTACACCAGCCATTGCTTCAGTTGCATCCAGAGAATCATCCTCCACCTAAACTATGACTCTTCCTGATGCCCCTACAGAAAAAAATTGATCCATGATACTTCCGACTGCTTAAGACCTCTTGACGTTCCCTGAGACCTCCTGGCTCTTTCTGAGATCTACTCTCGATCTTCCTGAGAAATTTTTGATACCATCTACTGAGATACACTCCTCGGCTACTACACCGCCAAGCCTCTCTCAACCCCTGTGCCTCCAGAGTAGTGCTTCTGCAGCACTCCAACACTCTCTGACTCATCTCTATACTGCTCTACAGTCGTCCAATCCTAACCTATTGGACCTCCATGGATCATTCATCTTCATTACTCCCAAGGCTTCATAAATCCATGCTCTGATCGAACCACTGAATATATCTCTGATTACTTCCTGCCTTCCAGACACTGAAAGACGTATAGTCACTTCTTCAGCCTTTTTTTGACCATTATTCCTTAGAAAATCTCTCTTCAACAGTCCTACACTGTCCATTTTTCTAGAGAACCTTGATGCTCTCTACTGAGATACCTCTCTCGACTGCTGTATTGTCGAGCCTCTCTCAGTTCTGCATCTTTAGGGAAGCACTACTGCAGCACTCTAGCGCTTCCTATCTGTTACATAATCGTCATACATTCTAACCTTTCCACTAAGATCGATCAGCAAATCATGCACCAAATTCTTCCACCCTAAGAAATTTTTTTTTCATTAATCCTCTCAACCTTCACCTTCAATCTGCTGCTCCCGATTGACCAAACCACAATAATGACAAAGATAGATTTGAGATATACCATGAAATTCTTGTGCAAATTTCTGATTTCACCTTGTACGACTTCTCCTTCCCTTTCATGCACCATCAGACTTTGAAATTTGGCTCTGATATCAATTGTTGGTGCATCAACTAGCATCACCTCTTCCTGTTACTAATTGATGTTCCATGATATCGCTTAAACGCCAATCATCCTTGACATCACAAGCTTCAATACCATGTTGCAGAAGCTTCCGATCTTTAGTACGGATCTGAAGGAACCTATGACGTTCTCTATGGATAGTAAACCATCGATCCTTCATCTGGATCTGTGATGGGGCACCTCCCTTCTTGGGCTTGAGGGAGATGCCTCCCTTCTCTAGGCCTTCTTCAAGAACCCTAGGGCGGCAACTCTAGAGAGAAGAGAAGAAAAGAGTTGAGGGAGAAAAGGTCTATATTCCACAGTATTTTGAAATCCTAATACAACCTATATATTTATACACAGCTATTAGGCCCGACCAAAAAATTTTTCAACTAATCTAATACATGAAAGCACTCATCGAGTCCATGTACACCCATGTCTCCTATGCTCTCATCCTCTGGATCTAGACTCGATCCATACATGAATTAGCCACCTTAAGATCTCTCAAACCAGACCTTAAGACTCCTATGATCAATCCAGATCCTAACCTAAAATAGATCCTCGCGTAACTCTGCCCGTGCACTGAGCCAGCTCAGTCTCAGCACTGAGTCGGCTAAGTTCCACTGGGTCGGCTCAGTTTGAAACTGAGCTGGCCCAGTTCTGTGCCATGTTAGTAGTTTCGAACATGCAGCTCTCTATTTTGCCTATGCTCTGAGACTTAGCCGACCCAATTTTGGACAAAGTCGGCTAACCTGCAAAATTTTTTTTTTTTGTAGTCTTGATCTTCCGACTTTGGTTTCTTGCTTCACCTTGTGTCTCAGATTTTTGAAGTACCAATCAAGCCCCTAGAATCCCCGAAGCTACCATCGTGACTCCTCCCATGGCCTCCCAAGGCTTGGAAGCACCATAAATCCTCACACACTATAGATATCTAGAAGGATTATTAGACTCGGTGTGAATTATTTTAACCATTACGGATATCTAGAAGGATCACCGAATTCGATATGGATTATTTTGATCACTATAAGTATCCAGGGGGATCATCGATTCGATGTGGATCATTTTGGCCACTACAGATATCTAAGAAAATTATTGAACTTAATATTGATTACTTTGGCTACTACATATAGGGCTAAATAGAATCCAGAAGCAAGATCTGGCACATTAAGAAGTCAAATCATGTGCTAAATTTGAGGAGATAACCATAACTTGATCATATAATGCCTAATTGTGATTTTTTTTTTTGAAATTGGATATTTTTTTAGATCTACAACTTTAGGATAATCTTTAAGGAGGCTAAATTGGACCAAAATTTTATTATTTGTAGGGATAGTAATTTTAGCTAATTCATTAGAAATCCAGAGCAAGTATGGGTTCTAGAATAAATATCCAAAGTAGGTTCAGATCGGATATGAATATTAGTATGTTTTACCCCAAATCCAATCTAATATAATTTTAATCTAAATCCCCTTTCAAAATTATAATATTTTATAATATTTATATCATGAGTTCCTTACTTGACCTAACCCAACTCAAGGGGGGTATGGGGTTGGTATAGGTATGGTGCTTTTAATTGTGGGATGGATACATATATTGGCCGATCCAAGTTATACTCGACCTATTGCCATCAATAATTATTTGGGCCTCGAAAAGGACTAGTCAAACTAAAACTTTTTTTTAATAATAGATTTTTGCTGAAGGTTATCTTTCAATCTATGAAGAATCAGAGGAAATGATAAAAAGTAAAAATTAAAGTAGAAGTCAAGATCTATCTCTTGTAAAATTTTAATATTATTTTATAATTTTTTATATTTATCATATTTTTGTGGAGATCTAGTCTTATTTAAACTAGAAAGAGGAGTTCAATCTAAATTGTTTAATGGTAGACATCCTTCTAAAAGATAAATAGAGAAATCTAACCTAAATTGTGTAGGACAGATCTCACTATTATAAATAAGGGCTCTGTAACTTAGTTTTTTTTTAAAAAAAAAATACAGAAAGAAAAGGAATTGGAATCCTACTTTCGAAAAGCTTTTTGTTTCCCATCTTTTTTGTGAGATTCAAGTTGAACGAGTTGAAGAAAATCTTCTTTCCAATCGGATCAGATTGGTATCAGAGCCATTCTTCTACTTAGTGGAATTCTAACTTGATCTATTTGGGTCAAATTAGTATTAAAGCTTCAGTTCTCTACATTTATGAAAGCCTTAGTTTGTGGTCTAGATATATAAGTGGTACAAACATATATATAGGAGAAGAGCTATCCATTCTTGAGTTATATTGGAGGATAAAGATAAGTATGGCTACTAATTCTTCCTCAATGAATGATGTGATGAAGGTATGTCTAGCACACTAGAGGAGAAGATTATCTAACTCACCAAGATTATCTTTCGATTAGTAATGTCTTCAATATAAGCACTAGCAACTCTTGTGGCGAAAATTGCTTGACTCATTTGTGGAATGAGTAGCTAATAGTAGCAACATCCAAAACACCGAGCTATGAAAACTATGACAGTCCATCTTCTTTTAGGTGTAGCTAAAAGCAGTTCAACCAATTCGAAATTCTTGATGAGTTCTTTATGATCCTCATAACTCAAAACTAGAAGACAGTTTATAGATATAGTTGGGCAAAATAGTTTCACAATATTGATGTACTTGATTCTTGCTGAAAGCCATCTTAGTGATATTCACTTTACTTAAAGATGTTGAATTTTGATTCTTCAGTACAATTCATGTGAGAATCCAAGTGAGCATGTGTTGGTCCCATATCGATTATGCATTGGAAAGATTTTGATACTTATATAAAGTTAAGAAATTCAAATAACATCTTCTAACTAGTCCTTTTAGATGAAATTTTGGATTCTTACAAATAATATCAGAATGGATCCAATGACCTATGTGGACTAGAAAATACTGCAGCATGGACCCAATTAGGCTAACCATGTGTTGATCATGGTGTCTGTAATTGAATTTTTGGTATTGAGGATAAATTTGAATAGATTTGGATCTTTAACTTGATATGGATGTCAGAGCTTAAACAGAGGGTATGTGAGGATCCGCATGCGTATATGTTTAGTCCCACATTTCTTATGTATTGGGTAGATCTTGATACATATGTGTATGTACTTATGCAAGGCTATAAAATTCAAATAATACTTTCTAGCTGGTCCTTTAAGGTGAGATCCTGGGTTATTATAATGCAACTATTACTAGTAGCCCCATTTATTAAGGAAAAAAATTCTTGAGAACTGATTGTCCCTCGCAGAGTTGTTGATTAGTGGTATTGTTGATTAAGCAAAAAAGCAGCAATGGTAATTTTGATTAGTGGCAATGTTGATTAAGCAAAAAGGCAGCAGTGCTAATTATCTTGCAATGGATAGACATGGTCCTCATCTCCAGGTCATGCTATGAAGGCATGGCTAGCCAAATGGATATCTTGGATTTTCCAACTATAATTAAGTCATACAGGTTGCTTGCCAATCGTATATGATGCCTTTCCAAGGGAAGTTCCAACTGTAAACTTCCACCATGAACTTGAGTTGATTAAGAATTCCCCAAATTTGTTATTTATGTTTTAAACTAATCGAAACAACAATGTCTTACAACAACTAGAGAAGTTCGGCCTTGTTAGGTCTTGATGTTTCATTTTTGCTTAGGGATCCATTGGCTGCAATAAAATGTTTTCAACTGGCCAAAGTTGTCTACGTTTCTTTGATAAGATTTAGTAAGATAACACAGAAGCTGGCTTCGGTTACAATGTGAATCACAACTAACAAAATTTGTTTCTTTATTTAAAAAAATAAAATAAAAAATAAAAAAGAAGACGCTGACTGCTCTATTAACAATCTCCATTCAGAGTCATATTTTCCAGCATAGTGAGGATCATTAGAACCTACAATTACCATGTCCTCCCACATCTTATTTGGTTCTCTCTCTCTTCAAAGCCTGGCCTTGAACAGGATTTCTGAGTTCTAACAAGTCTTTCTCTGGCTTCCACTAAATATCAAGAAACCATAAGAAAACAGTTTTACTAACAATTTGTCACAGCAAATATTACTCATATCTTGTCTGCATTGCAGCATTCCTAGAGGATAGATGTTTCTCTTCCTCTCTTCTGCCATTTGACCTCAATCAACAGCATAACCAGCCCCATTTTTCCCTCTAATTCGGTGCTAGCAGAAATTTTAAAGAACTCCACTATACTTGTAATTAATGGCCTATTCGTTAGCTATGTCGGATGTGATAATCACTGCATTTCCTAGTGTGATCCATATGAACTTTCATAATCACATTGGCGAATCATTCGTGCTTCAAAATCTCACTAATTGCACAATGCTCCAAAATAATCAGCCTTAATACTGTCCTAAGTTCCACCAGAGCTGGTGGCACGCAGTAGACAAGTATTATGTACATTTCATTCACCTTGATTAAATTTTATTGACAAGTTCTCATAATCTCAGTATTATAGATTTCAGGGTTGTAGCCATCACTTTTGGCTTATCTCCATCAGCAGCCTCACAAAACTTGCCACGTAAAAACCAAGACTAAGACTTCTATCCTTAGAATACCATTATAGCTTCTACTCATTAATTTTTATCTCTCATCAAACAGGACCACATCCATGAAAAAATTTACTATCAGCGTTTGGCTATTTCAAGGCCTTATACTGCATTAGAAATTATAATAATTTGCAACAATGTTCAATTGTCCAAATGGAAAAGTTTGCCACTTGAACCACGCAACGGTATTCCCACCTGAGCATCACTTTTTTCGATTAGACACCAACATCAATCCAGATCTGATGAACACATTGACTTGATCCTCTCTTTTTTTCAAGCACTTTTTATATGATTCAAACCAAGACTCAAAAGAAAATAAAGATATAAACAGATTCGAAGACAAAGAAAATCACTCAGTCCTGAAACATACAACACTAACCACCATCCTGAAACATACTTATATCATTCCTACCGAGAATGAAATTAAAATTTCAAAAACCAAACCAAAGCTCTGGGATGGTCCCTTGATGCTAGAAGGGTTTTCAAAATTTTCAAATAGGCTTTTCATTTTGATTTACGCACTAGCGACATTCTAAACAGACACATGAGATCGGCTTGATCTACCAAGAACCAAGATGGTATTTAGGCCTGAAAAGGGTATACATTGAGGGATTCATCTAAGAAGATATAGTTATTGTAAATGTGGGATTGCCTCACAGCTTGAGGATTTAATAGTCAGCAACATCAACGCTCGAGGAACTAAAGAAAAGGGTCACAGAATGGACCACTTTGGCTTTTGAACGAAGCTGAAACAGATGACCACATAGCTTAATATCCATATGTCAGCTTCATATATTTGTATCCGAAACATCAGCAGGAGAAGAAAGGAATACTAATTGACATCTTTAGTGGTTTGTTATCATACCAAATTGGAGACAACAGAGTGGCAAGCAATATAATGCTTCAATATTGTTGTGCTGATCAAGCAAGACTCAACTAACATCTTTGTACCCCTCTTGGCAATTAACAACTGTTTAAGTCTCATAAACTGTATATGATCTAACCACAACCAATAAACTTTATAACAAAAATTCAAGGTTGCCTTGATGAGTTCCTCCTCTATTTGTCCCTCTTAAGGGTTATGTCCCTTGACTTACTGGTCAGATAACTTATCTAAAATTCAGATGACTTAAAAAGGTCAAATCAACTAAGAAACTAACACGTCTAATTCATCAACATGTGATACTATAACCCATCAAGTTCAGAGAACATTTAGAAACAACTCCAAGCTTAAGCTCAGTCCTCTTTAACTAAGTGTTGAATTATTGAAGAATAGACTTTAACCGAGGAACCTGATGTGAAAATATAAGACATACTTATCAGATTAGAAGCCTACGTAACCAATTGTGCTACTACTTAAGATCAGGCAACCACAGAATGCCTTTCCAAGGTTCTTGAGATTTGAAATTTCCCAAAGTTGAATCAAATGCCAACTAAAAGATCCATGTGACGCACCAAGATTTTCAATGCAGTCAAACGGACCCTGGTCAGTGGCGGTCTTAACCGTCTAGGCACAACCTAGGTGATTAGGCACATTGGCTAGTGAATTACAAGTCCGTTTAAGAAAAAGACGAAAGGCCTTTTTGAGGAAAGAAAACATAAAGGACTCATTTGGTTTCTCTGAAATGTTATTCATGAAAAGTTGATTTTAGGAAGTATTGAGTCTTCCCCTTCTCCGGCTATGATTGGGAAAGGAACTCCTAGGCTCACTAGAATCAAGCAAAAGCCCTAGAGTTTGGCCTATTTAAAGCCCTCAAATCTCTCCTTTAAGTATCACTCTCAAACTCCCACCAATCATCGGTGATTTGTGTAGATTTTTCTCCATTTCCATTAAGAATTTTCTTCCCATGCTCGCTCTCATACCTTGCTAGAGTCGACGTGAAAGCTGGAGTTCCCTCTCCTTTGCCTTTTCTAGCTCCCAATGTTGTTGATTGATGGGATAACCGAAGCTAGAGTTTGTCTTATTTAATTAAACAAGGCCTCCTTATTCTTTTACTCTATTTTTCTTTTGTTCTTGATTTTCCCGACCACCACCACTATTGATGTCATCATTGATGGTTGCCAAAACCTCATCGGAGCAAAGTAAGCTTCTCTCTCTTTCCTCTTTCTTCTTCTTCGTCACCAGCGCACGATTGAAGTCGATGAGTCGCTGGCTTTGGTTCAAAATAAGGCACCCCTATTTTTCGCTTCCTGCATGCCACCGGCAACAGCCACTATTAGGGCTATCATCAAGGCCATGGCCTCATTGCCGTCGAGGGCCACCATGGATGGCTGGCCCAATCGGTTGTGACCACGGGTAGAAAAATGGGAGAAAAGGGGAAAAGAATCTCCTATTTTGGGATGGAAAAGAAGAGAAGAAGAGAGGAGCAAGGTCTCTCTCTTCTCTAATTATTTGTTAATTAAATAAATAAATAATTAATAATTTATTTATTTATTTATTTTTCTCTTTCTTAAATAGATTATGAAAAATAAGAGAGAAAAAATCCTTATTTTGGAAAAAAGAAGGAGAAGAGAAGGTTCTTCTCTCTTTTCTTTGGCTTATAATAAATAATTAATTATTTAATTAGTATATTTAATTAATTATGTATTTTCTAAAGATGAATTATGGGAAGCTTAAAAGAAAAATTTCTTGGAGGCAGGGGTATGCACCTCGATGAACCACGATAGGAAGATCTAAATATTTAATTTAATTTATTAAATTATTTTAAAATATTAATTTCAATATCTAGGAGAACAATCTTCTGGTCAAGAAATCATCGAGAAAGCCCCATAGTAGTTGACTCGTAAAATCGGAATGTAGATTGAGATTAGAAGATTAATTGGACATCAATAAAGGTAAAAATCTCTTGTATGTATATTTTTGTATCATGCATGATGATTTTGGCTTTATTTGGATATATATAATTGTTATATGCAACATATGTTGACTATTCTAATTGTTGAAAATGTGGCATCTAATATTTTGAAATTGACAAAAATATATAATATAAATTTTTGAATGATCTCTTAATTATGAAAGAGGATTTGAACTAGCCATGATATGGATTACCGATCACGGACCGAATCGTGACATCCTAAATTATCAGTCATGGGTCAAATCATAATACCTTGGTTTACCACCATGGGTCAAATTGTGGATATTTTGGATTGCTACCATAGGCCAAAGCGTAGTTATAATAGATTGCCATCGTAGGCCGAATCGCAGATATTTTGAGTTGCTACTATGGGCCAAAACACAGTTATTATAGATTGCCACTATGGGCTGAAGTATAGTTTATGGTTTGCCAGTCACGGGTTGAATCATAACCATGATTATTCTAAACTAAAAAATAATGCTTAACATTAATGAAATATAGAAGATAAGTTATATGAATTTATATATAATATTTATAATGAATTTGTGATAGTACATGATTAATTCTTGATATTCAATTTTATACAATTGATTGTGTTATATTGAATACGAGGTTTTATGGCTTATGATCTCTTTTTGATATGATTTAATCATTATTTTTGAATTATATTATTATATTGATGTAAATGTGATGAAATTTATACTGGGCTGTAGAGCTTACAACCCTTCTTTTCTTCTTTTTTTCAGAGTTGCAAGACATATCATTTTATCAAGAGCGCCAAAATAAAAGAAAAAAAAGCATCGACTCTATCCCCTTGATTAAGTAAAATAATAAAATTACCATCCATTTCACCAATAAGAATACCGATGTCCCATCTCTTGAATCAAATCACGTGAAGGGAGAAAGCCCTCTCCGCCACCTAGGATTTCTTTGCCGGTCATGGAGGTTTTTTGCCGGTGCTCCGCACTACTAGAAAAGATGATTTATTGAGAAAAAAATCCATCACGATACTAATGGATTTTTTGGCAAAAAATATTAATTATAAAAATTTTCTAAGGAACAAATCTCACTTGAAAAATTCCTCACAAAAATAATTTTCAATGAATTTTTTTCTTATAAAAGAGTTCTTAATGAAAAAAATTGATGAAAAATGTTTTCTTAGAAAATTTCTTAGAAATTAATTTTACCAGAGATTTTCTAAGGGCCGGAAATTTTGATGAAAAGTTTTCTTCAAAAAATCTCTTATAAAAATAATTTTTAAGAGATTTTTCAATGGACTTTACCCTCGTAAATGAGTTCTTACTGAAAATTTTTTGTTAAAAAGTATTCCCTTGAAAAATTATTTATTTAATAGCTAGAAAGTAATGTATGTTGGTTATTGAATATGTCTTGATAATATATTATTTATCTTAATTGAGATGCATAAGAGTTAATTAAGATATAGTAATTAATTTATATTCATATCAGTAGTTAGTTATAATTAGTTAATTAAAAGTTAGCTATAATTAATTAAAAGTTAATTGAGCCCAAGTTACATATAAGATGCCCGAGTTAGTCCAAGCTACCTATTAGCCCCGATTAGAATTAGCTAATTGATTTAACCAATTAGCACATTTTTTAGGGAGTGGGGCCTTAAGAATTTTTTGTTCCATGAGTCTCCTTTTCGTCTGGGCTTCCGACTCCTTCCCATTCTTCCCGACTTTCCCTATTGAAGAAACCTAGCCACCATTGCCGTCTGCCTTCCTCCCAAGGAAACCTTAGTTCTTATCATCACTTCCACCTAGGAGGACGGGAAACCCCCGGCAAATGCCACGTTCCTTGCCCGGTGGCTCGTCGAGACAACCGAGGACTTCCGGGTGGGCTCGCTGCTCCTCTCCCGGTGCCGCTTCGTGGTATTCGGTGTTGGGTCGAGGTCTTATGGTGAGACCTTTAATGCCACCACGAAGAACATCTCGAGGTGGATGACGGCCGCCGGAGCATGTAGATTATTTTGGGAGGAGCAACTTCAACCTGACGAGCAACTTCACCCTCTACTTGGAGGAGGGTGCAATTATCTTGGGATCGCAGGTGCTTCATGGAATCTTCATTCAATAACTTTGCTATAGATTATGTTTGGATCACTGCTAGTTAATTTGAGGATATGAAGCATGGAAAGTATTTGTTTTATTTTTTTTCCTTTTGGGAGATTAATATTGGAGAGAAAATATGGAGAACTTTATATATTTCTTAAACATCTGAACTATAATAAACTGAAGTTTGGATTTGGTTTGGAAAAGCTTATGAATTTATTTCTTCGAGTTGGGGGGGTTGATGGACTTTGTGGATGTAAACAGACAACTGCTTGTATTAAATGTATTACAATTAAAACTGGTATGTTAAAAAGTAGTCAGAGAAACTCGAGAGAAATTACAGGGGGAGAAGAAATTGCTATTTTATATTTCATGTTCTGTTTGACCTTCTCTTACACATGATGCTCATAATTGAGTTTTATTTAACATTTGCTTGCTGTTTTTTGTGTTCAAAATTTCAACAGTGAGTAAAATGTTTCAGGTTTCTCTGAAACAATTGTTTCATGTTCTTAAGAACTACCTTTGTATTAAGTTCATGCAATCGTTTCTAAATTCAAATTTTCTTCTTTGCTGAATCAATCCCAAATGTGAATTTATACTTGTGGTTGGAATGGTTAGATGTCTATTTTGTATTGTGTCTTTGACCTGCTGTTCTAATTTGACCAAGGTAAGGGATGCCCCACTCTTTACTGCTCTGTTTCTTGCTGTTTTTCTTTTTCTTTTTGTTTGCTTGTCTTTGGTTGGAAACCAACTTCCAGCATTTCATTTGCTTAATGAGCTAATTTCCGTACTCTATATTTTGTTTTGTAAATGGGCTTGGCTGCATGGGAATGCCAAAACACAGTCGTACAAAAATGTTCTGACAAATATGAAGAAATATTAGGAAAGGAATATCTAGGGAGATAGAAGAACAGCTAATTGCATGACCAATTCTAAATGTCAGTTGAGTGCTAGAATAAAAAAATGGTATTATGGGCACTAATATTCCTGTTTAACCTTCTCCAATTTGTTCTTAATTCAAGTGATCTCCGTCGTTGTCTTTATTATTTTGAATTATATATATCATACCCTAATAACTTGTGTCCTTAAGATGATGGTCCACATACAACTCACATGCAGCTTAATTCTTCATTTTTTGAGTAAAATTAAGTGATTAGCCACCCATTTATTTGATCAAAGTTATATACATAGCTTTTGCACAGAACAAACAAATAGAAAACAGATTAAAAAGGAAGGGCATGATTTTTGTAGCTTAATTCTTCTCAAGTATATTTTTCAATATTTGTATCTTTGATGAATGTAAAAGCCTCAAGCACCATAATGAGTGAGCTGTAGCTTTATAAAGAGTCTTCTGATATAGAATCCCTTGTTAGTGATTCTTATTAAATGTCCTTAAAAAATCTACTCATGTTAAGGTCATCTTCGAGATGTTGAAAGTTTGTTCTTTGAATCAACTAAATAATATAGAACTCTGAATAACTCCACAGGAACAAGGTCCAACAAAGTGACAGCCAAAGCCATTGATACAAGTCATGAAAATAATAGTTGTATCAGCTCACCAATGGCCTTGTTTATTTTCATTTCTTAACCACAACTACTAGTTGAGAACATGCTTGATTTGGGTGTGTAATATCATGGGGATTTAGAAACCAGCATTATAAACCTGTGAACAAAAGAAATGCACTAGGCTGTTTTTGAAATGGAAATGCACTAGGCTGTTATCACAAGGCATGGTTAACCTTTTCCTTTCAAGTTTAGTGTGAATCTTAAAGAATCTATTTGCAGTGTAATCTGAGCATAGTCAACGAAAATAGATCCATGATGCAGGGTTTTAATTTTTCTTCTTAAAGCGAAGCATGATGTACGTATGTGAAGGCCTCATAGTTACAGTTAGGACTCCATTCTAGGCTCTCTGTGGTTTGCGAAATCAGGAAGCTTGGCTTATATCGTGCAGTATCTTTGTTGGCTTATATTTTTAAAAGCCTATGGAGAATCAGATAATTAAATGAGAGACAAAGAACAAGCAAAAAAGTTCTTGAGATACAACTTGAGGAGTGCATAGTCAAGCTAAGAAGCCTAGAAATAGCAACCAAACACTTATAAATTTAAATGAAGTTCTGATGGTTATGACAATTCTAACAACTTACTAGAATCTTGGTCTATATCCAAAATAATCATGATTGTGCTTTGATTTTTGTTATGTAGTTTGGTATTCATCAATTTTTTTAATTTTTAGTTCTTTTTACATTTCATCTAAATAAATATTAAAAATACTAATTAAAATGTATTAATATAGATTGATATTCGTGCAAAACTCATGAGGAGCAAGTTCAACACTTGATTACCTAACAATGCAAACAATGGTGAATTCTCTAATTGTGGTTCAAGTCTAAGTAACAAATTTTTATGGTTCAACAGCTTCGATGGGTACTCTAGTTGAATGTACAATTCTTTTTTTATTTTCATATGAATGAGATTGGATAACTCAATCTTTATTTTCAAAATTATCATTTGAATTTTTAAAATTGTGAAAGTGTCATGCAAGAAGTTGATGACCATTAGCTCTACTTGCCATTTATTTTTTATTTTAAGTTAATTATACTCATTTATTAATAGGATATTGTCAATATGGATCATTCATCAAAAATAAAATATCATCAATTAGTATCAAACATAGCCCAGAGGTATCTATGATATCATTACTTTGTGCCATACTCATAATTTAATATTTTTTTAAGAAAGCTGGCTAACTCTTAATTGTTTCTAGAATGGTGATAGAGCTGGATAAACCTCATCTCAAGTGAACACGTTATCTATTTCCAAATCATTTAAAATGATTAGTAAAATTTAATTTTATTGTTGTTGAAAATTGTGTGCTTCGGAAGTGGAGTGGTCTGCTTCTCGCAGGGAATGCTGGAGTGACCTGCAAAATAAGTCCGAGTCGGAGGAGTTGACTCCGACGAGGATCCTTCGATGCTTAAGTCAGCAAAGAACGATCAAGCAACAACGTATTCTCTGAGAGAAATTTTTTTGCTTACCTGGGTCCTCAAAATTTATGATATTTATAGAGAAGAAATATCATGCGGTTTCGCAAGTCTCGGACCGTTAATCATGCTGTTATGGATGAGATATTTATTCCACGAGATCAGAAGATTCAAATATCCTTTTTTCTTCATAAGCTGGATGAGTGATGTCACCTCATGGTACATGAGAGTTCCATCTATTAATTGCATTAGCTGTCATGCCTTCTTAAGATGGGTGAGTGATTATCATATAAATTAGGAGGCTATTAATTAAGGTGTCAGAGTGGACCACGTAATGGATGGAATCCAAGTAGAGTCTCAGCTCAGCACATATATGATCTCAGCTCGCATGGCTTATCCCATACCTCGGATAGCTCATAGCAGTAGAGTATAGTTCTTCCATAGTTCTTCTCAGCAGGACATGAATCCAAGGTATCGAAAATATCTCTGTAACATTAGCTCCCTACTTCTGAGTCTGAAAATCAGACGAAAGAAGTATTGTTCACACGATGCCTCGGGCCTAGGGACATCTATTATGTATCACTTTAAGGCATCTGGTCCTCATTTAATGCGGACAGCAGAAGCAGTTGAAGAAAAGCTTGAATTTTGAGCCAATCTAAGGCTATTGAGACTTAGACCAATTAAAATTCATTTTGCGCCAAGATCGATCAAAGATCGTTGAAGCTAAGGCCGATCATAGGCCGTTGAGTCTTAGGCTAACCAAAGGCTGTTTTTAACTAAGGCCGATTGAAGGCTATTGAAGCTGAGGCCAATCATAGGCCGTTGAGGCTTAGGCTGATCAAAGATCGTTTTGAACCAAGGCCGATCGAAGGTTGTTGAAGCTGAGGCTGATTATAGGCCGTTGAGACTTAGGCCGATCAGGGCTGTTTTTGAACCAAGATCGATGAAGGCCGTTGAAGTTGAGGCCGATCATAGGCCATTGAGGCTTAGGTCGATCAAAGGCCATTTTGAACCAAGACCGATTGAAGGCCATTGAAGCTGAGGCCGATCATAGGTCGTTGAAGCTGAGGTCGATCGATAGGCCATTGAGGCTTAGGTCGATCGAAGGCTATTTTGAACCAAGGTGATCGAAGGCCATTGAAGCTGAGGCCGATCATAGGCCATTGAGGCTTAGGCCGATTAAAGACCATTTTGAACTAAGAATGATCGAGAATCATTGAATTAAAGCTAATCGAAAGCTACTGAGGCTTAGGTCGATCATAAGCCATTGAGGCTTAGGCTCGATCAAAGATCATTTTGAACCAAGGCCGATTGAAAGGCTTGATTGAAGCTGAGGCCGATTATAGGCCAATTGAGGCTTAGGCCGATCAAAGATCGTTTTGAATGAAGGTCGTTGAAGCTGAGACCGATCATAGGTCGTTGAGGCTTAGGCCGACCAAAGGCTGTTTTGAACCAAGGTTGATTGAAGGCCATTGAAGCTGAGGCTGATCATAGGCCATTGAGGCTTAGGCTGATCAAAAATCATTTTGAGCTGAGGTCGATCATAGATCGTTGAAGCTGAGGTCAATCATAGGTCATTGAGGCTTTGGCCGATCAAAGACTGTTTTGAACCAAGGCCGATTATAAGCCGTTGAAGCTGAGGCCGATCATAAGCCGTTGAGGCTTAGGCCGACTAAAGGCTATTTTGGACCAAGGCCAATTGAAAGCTGTTGAAGCTGAGGCCGATCCTAGACCGTTGAGGTTTAGGCCGACCAAAGGTTGTTTTGAATTAGGGTCGATTGAAGACTGTTGAAGCTGAAGTCGATCGTAGGCCGTTAAGGCTTAGGCTGATCAAAGGCCGTTTTGAATCCAGGCTGATCGAAAGTCGTGGAAGCTGAGGTCGATCGAAGATCATGGAAGCTAAGGCCGATCCAAAGTAGTTGATGCTTTGGCCAATTATAGGCTGTGGTAGCTTTGGCTGATTATAGGTCGTTGATGGTTAGGCCGATCAAAGGCTGTTGATGCTTAGGCTGAACATAGGCCATTGATACTTAGATCGATCATAGGCCATTTTGGCTTTGGTCGATCATAGGCCGTTGAGGCTTAGGCCGATTAAAGGCCATTGATGCTTTGGCTGATCAAAGGTCATTTATGCTTTGATCAATCATAGATCATTGAGGCTTAGGCTGATCAAAGGCTATTGAGGCTTTTGCCGATCAAAGATCATTGATGCTTTTGCCGATCAAAGGCCATTGATGCTTTAATCGATCATAGGCCATTTTAATTTTGGTCGATCATAAGCCATTGAGGCTTAAGCCGATCAAAGATAGTTGATGCTTTGGCCGATCATAGGTCGTTGTAGCTTTGGCTAATTATAGGTTATTAATGCTTAGGCTGATTAAAAATCATTGATACTTTATCTCATCATGAATGAGGCTCAGGATATTTCATATTAGCATGAATGAGGCTCTGGATGCTTCATCTCAGAATGAATGAGGCTCAAGATGCTTCACATGAATGATGCTCAGGATGCTTTATATGAGCATAAATGAGGCTTAACTTTATTTTGGCCTTTTGATCTTGGATTTCTGCTGATTTTAGCATTCTTACCTTGAATTTCTGCTCATTTTGACCTTCCGACCTCGGATTTTTGCTATTTTAGCATTCTGACCTTGGATTTTTACTCATTTTGGCCTTCTGACCTCAGATTTCTGCTCATTTTGACCTTCCGATCTCGGATTTTTGCTATTTTAGTATTCTAACTTTGGATTTCTGCTTATTTTGATCTTCTGAGCTCAGATTTCTGCTGATTTTGGTCTTCTGAGCTTGGATTTCTGCTCATTTTAGTATTTCGACATCAGATTTCAGCTATCCTCAACTTTTTAAGGTTGGATTTTAGCTATCCTAGCCTTTTAAAGTTGGATTTGAACTATCCTTAGCTTTTTAAGGTTGGATTTTAGCGATTCTCGGCCTTTTAAAATTGGATTTTAGCTACCCTCGGTCTTTTAAGATCGGATTTCTGCTATCCTCGATCTGACCTTGTTTTTCTTCTATGGTTCTACGAAAAGAAAAAGAAAAAACAATGGATGGAAGCTTAAGAGTCTTTTACCATGAGTTTTTGTTCGAGAGCTCGTGAGTTTTGCTTGACTCCTTGTTATTCAGTTTGGGCTTGATCTATGTCTTGAATCACTTTAATTTTGACTTCAGATCAGGCTTTGACCGCATATGTGAAATGCATGAACTTCGATGCCACAAACGACTTGGGCTGTGCATAGAAGCGTGCGAACTCCGATGTCGTGAGCAGCTTCGACTATGTTGGGAGCATGCGAACCTCAGCGCGCATGGAACTTCGGCTGCATCGGGGGTGCACGGATCTCAGCTCATGGGGAACCTCCACCGCTTTGGAGCGTGCAGATCTTGGCAAAGGAGTGAAGTCGGTGGCTACGAGCTTACAACTACTGAAGGCATAGGGGCCAAGGCAGCTGCGATGGGCTCGCAAGAGTGAAGTCAACCATTGCAAGTCCGTGATAAAATTTCTCTCACTGACTATTCCTTCCCGTTAGTCGTGCGTCGTTGTTCTAATGCATCATTTCGATTGTAGCAGTATAGATGTATACTTGCTAATGCGAAGATTGCGCCCTTCCTCTATCTATTATTGTTGAAAACTGTGCGCTTCGAAAGCAAAGTGGTCGGCTTCTTGTAGGAGATGCTGGAGTGATCTGCAAAATAAGTCCGAACCGAAAGAGTTGACTCCGGCGAGGATCCTTTGACGCTTAAGTCAGCAGAGAACGATCAAGCAATAACGTGTTCTCTGAGAGAGATTTTTTTGCTTACCTAGATCCTCGAGGTTTGTGATATTTATAAAGAAGAAATATCGTGCGGTTCCGCTAGTCTTAGGCTGTTAATCATTCTGTTATGGATGAGATATTCACTCCGCGAGATCAGAGGATTCAAATATCCTTTTTTCTTTATAAGCTGGATGAGTGGTGTCACCTCATGGTATATGAGGCTCCCATCTATTAATTACATTAGCTGTCATGCCTTCTTAAGGTAGGTGAGTGGTTGTCATATAAATTAGGAGGTCATTAATTAAGATGTCAGAATGGACCACATGATGGATGGAATTCAAATAGAGTTTCATCTCAGCACATATATGGTCTCAGCTTGGATGGCCCATTTCATATCTCAGATAGCTCATAACAGTAGAGTATAGCTCTTTCATAGTTCTTCTCAGCAGGACATGAATCCAAGGCATCAAAAATACCTCTGTAACAAATTTCATGAATATAAAGATTTTAATAGAATGATTTGATGTTGTCATCATGGTGAATCATTAGGACTTGCTAATTAGATCTCATGAAATTAGTACTTATAGGATGAAGAAGTTATTTTATTGGATGTCTTATAGAAAGAAGTAGCCAAAGGAATTTTTATTTCTGATGATAAAAATAAGATGTGGATGGATAAGAGTTTGAGGGATATGTTTTATGAGATTTCTATTTCTTATGCAACTAAGCCCAATGTTCCATTGCTTGTAAAGAATAAAAATCGAGCTTTAATGAAATATACTATGGATATTCACTTTATTTGGTAGAAAGATTATGTATGTGCCTATATAAATATTTTTTTAATAGTGACTTAAGCTTTAAATGATGTATATATATTTATGTTTTCTTTCTTTTGCAGATTTAGATTAGGGGTACGATGGATGGTGCTAAAAAAAAGATAAGAATTATCTTACTGATGACTTCGTAGGTTGATGAACTCTTATATTTTATAAAGCTAACTTTTTGGTGTCATCAATTCAAGTTTATTTTATTCTCTTTTGGGTATATTAAAAGTGAGCTTAGAACTTATGTATAAAGTGTAAGAGATCAGCTAGAACTTATTTATTTTATATTTTAAGTTTTAGTATTTATTTTTTTATATATTTAGAAATCTGATGGTGTATGATCTTGTTCTTTGGATTTTAATGAAACTAAAAAGATTGTTAGAATCATTTTTTTGATACCACCATTATGTATGTTTACTTCTTTTTAATGTAATGGTGAAGATTATCTTATTTATGGTTGTTTTATTTCTTTGAAGCTACTAGTATTCATATATTATTCAATGGTATAGGATGCTTAATTAAGTTACCAATGCATCACTTTTATTTTTATTTATTATTACAAGTGATCCATATTTTAAAATTGGACAGGATAGTAACGTATAAAAGTTAATTATATACCAATATTTTATTATTAATATGAGAGATTTATTTATATCCATGCTTTGATAACTCTCATGAATTCTAATTCATGTGTATTTAATTACCTACGTTTAATAAAGAAGGATGTACACTAGATCTATATCTACATATATACTCTCATCTATGTTAGATATTACGAAGATAAAGTAGGAGATATACACATGAAAAAAATAATGTTGGTATAAGCTACATCCATGCCGGACATACCTATGTTTAACCATATGTATGTACCAAAGTGGGTGTAGGCATATTTCCACATTTTTAGGCCTTTACTCATGTATCTTTGACGTAGATGTATCTTAGTTTTCTTGTAGAATTAGATGGATCTAATCTGGAGTTTGAGCAATGGTGTAATCTTATAGACATGGCATATTCTTAGGATCTCACCTAAAAAGTGTGTGGCATCACATATTCGAGCTGGGTGCTAGGTTCAGGGCATAATAGAGTAGTATCAATGCTTAGGTTATGATCATTTAAGACTATGATATAAGTAATTAGGATGTGACAAAAATGACTATAGATAAGTGATATCAAAGTTTAAGATTATGATTACTCGGAATTATGACTTAATGGTACTTGAACTTAAGGTTATGATCTTTAGGGGCTTTAAATTAAGGAATCTTTGAGCATAAGATTATGATCACTAAGGATATGATAAAATAATATCAGAACTAAGGGTTATGATCATTAGAGATTGTGAAGTAGTGATTCATAGGATTTGGATGGATAATTTATGTCTCAAATTATAATTTGAGGGATTGACAAATAAATGATCTTACTGGTTTTGAAGTGTTTAGCAAATCTGAGATATTTGGTGGATATGGTGGTTTAAATCATTTAAATTTAATTAAAAATATTGGTTCTAATTTGGGAAGTATTATGATAGAGAATTCGAATTTCTTCTCTCAACAAGATGTAAGGAGTCAAGGACGGAATAGGAATTTGTTCCATTTAAAGTTATTAATCTTACAATATGCTAATTTCGAGGATGAAATTATTGTAAGAAGGAGAGAATGTAAGAACCCAATTTTTTATTTTATTTTATTTTATTTTATGGGAATAAAACCTTATGCACCCTTACACCTGAGGCTAGGAGAAGGAAGACTCCCGATGGGAGTCTTTCTCTTCTCCGACGGTTGGGAAAGGGACTTCTAGTCCCGCTAGAATCAAGCAAAAGTTCTAGAGTTTGGCCTATTTAAAGCCCTTAAATCTTCCCGCTAAGTATCACTCTCAAACTCCCACCAATCAGTGGTGATTTGTGTAGATTTTTCTCTATTTTCATTGTAATTTTTCTCACCATACTGGCTCTCATACCTCACCGGAGTCGATATGTGAAAGCTGGAGTGCCCTTTCCTTTGCCTTTTCTAGCTTCCAATGTTGTCGATTGATGGGATGACCAGAGCTAGAGTTTGCCTGATTTAATTGAATAAGGCCTTGTACTTTTACTCTGTTTTTCTTTTGTTCTTAATTTTCTCCTATTCCCGACCATCACGGCCATTGACGTCATCATTGATGGTCTCCAGAACCTCGTCGAAGCAAGGTAAGCTTCTCTCTCTTTTCTCTTTCTTCTTTTTCATCGTCGGTGCACGATTGAAGCCAATGAGGCACTGGCTTTGGTTAAAAATAAGGCACCCCTATTTTTCATGGTGCTTCCCACATGCTGCTGACAACAGTTATTATTGGGGCTGTCGCCAGGCCATGGCCTCACCACCATCGGGAGCCATGGGTGGGAGAATGGGAGAAAAGGATAAAAGAATCTCCTATTTTGGGATGGAAAAGAAAAAAAGAAGAGAGGAGAAGGGTCTCTCTCTTCTCTAATTATTTATTAATTAAATAATTAATTAATTAGTGAATTATTAATTCATTTATTTTTCTCTCTCTTAAATAGATTATGGAAAATAAGAGGGGGAAAAATTCTTGTTTTGGGAAAAAGAAGAAGGAGACAAGAAGAGAAGGATCTTCTCTCTCTTCTTTGGCTTATAATAATTAATTAATTTTTTAATTAATAAATATATTTAATTAATTAATTATTTTTTTAAAGATGATTATGAGAAGTTTAAAAAGAAAAAAATCTTAAAGACAGGGGTATGGACCTCGATGAACCTCGATAGAAGGATATAAATATTTAATTTGATTTATTAATTTAAAATATTAATTTGAATATTTAGGAGAACAATCTTTCAGTCAAGAGATCATTGAACAGGTTCTGTAGCACTTGACTTGTAAAATCGGGATGCAGATTGAGATTAGAAAATTAATTAGACATCAATATAGGTAAGAATCTTTTTACATAATTACCTATATGTATATTTTTGTATTATGCATGGTGATTTTGACTTTATTTGGATATATATAATTGCTATATATATATATATATTACATGTTGACTATTTTAATTATTGAAAATGTGACATCTGATATTTTGAAATTGAGAAAGATGTATAATACATATCTTTGAATGATCTCTTAATTATGAAAGAGAATTTGGATTAGTCATGATGTGAATTATCGGTCACGAGCCGAATCATGACATTCTGGATTGCTAGTCATGGACCGAATCATGACATCCTAGTTTGCCATCGTGGGCTGAATCACAGATATTCTAGATTGCCACTGCAGGTCGAAATACAGTTATGATAGATTTCTACCGCAGGTTGAATCGCAGATATTTTGAGTTGCCATTGTAGGACGAAGCACAGTTATTATGGATTGCCACTACGGGTTGAAGTATAGTTTATGATTTGTCAGTTACAGACCGAATCGTGATTATGATTAGTTCAAACTAAAAGATAATGCTTAATATTGATGAAATATAAAGCATAAATTATATGAATTCATATGTAATATTTATAATGAATTTGTGATAGTACATGATTCTTGATATTCAATTTTATATAATTGATTGTGTTATATTGAATATGAGATTTTATAGCTTATGATCTCTTTTTGATATGATTTAATCATTACTTTTGAATTATTATATTATATTAATGTAAATATGATGGGATTCTTTCTAACTGTAGAGTTCACAATCATTCTTTTCTGTTGGGGATAAATCCCGCTCCAGCCGAAGTCTAGCTCGATACCCGGCCTAATGCAATCGGTAGCTGCAGAAGAGCTATGGCAGACGGGCTTCAGCCGAACTCCCAACGGTCGAGCTTCTTCCGGACTCCCAGCGACGAGACCGAGCTTCTTCCGGACTCCCAGCGTCGAGACCGAGCTTCCTTCGGACTCCCACGGCCGAACTCCTTCGGACCGACTCCAAGCGGCCGAGCTTCAACGAAGTCCTCTCAGCGGCCGAACTCCTTCGGACTCCCCACGGTCGAACTCCTTCGGATCGACTTCAAGCAGCCGAGCTTCAACGAAGTCCTCTCAGCGGCCGAACTCCTCAGCGGACGAGCCTTAGCCGAACCAACCAGCAACCGAAGTCCTTCAATCGAGCCTCAGCCGAGCTTCTTCGGGCCTCTCAGCGATCGGACTCCTCGGCAACCGTCCCTCAGCCGAACTCTACAGATGACCGACCCTTCGGCCAGCCGAACTCTATAGATGGCCGACCCTTCAGCCAGCCGAACTCCCCCTGCCTTCCCTTCTGCCGGACTCTCCTACGAGATGAATTGTCGCCATCAGTCTGCGACAGGCGACGAAACCAGACGACATGGCTACCACCTCTGGCAACGCCACTCCCTGACGATGCCTTCCTCTCCGTATCGAACTCCATGCGGCCCACGACTTGCCAGTATGGCCATCACCGACCGTCTGACGACGCCATCCTCTCCGTACCGAACTCCATGCGACGGTATGGCTGTCGCCATCAACTAAGCTCCGCCTATAAAGGACCCTCCAGATATGCCAAGGCTAAGCTCTCTGAACTCTCGACTCTCTAAGCTCTCCTCCTCATCCCTAAGCTCCGGAACTCATTCCGAGCACTCCATTCCTGTTGGCCGAAAACTGACTTGACCGTCGGAGGGTCCTGCCGGAGCCACCCCCCACCGGCTCCGGACGGGACTTCATTTTGCAGGTCCCCGACGGCGACCTCAGCGGCCTCGACTCCGGCGACCTCCGGCGATGATGAGTTTCGGCACCAACAGATTGGCGCTAGAGGAAGGGCCCGAACCTCCGAGGTTCCCTTGTTCTTAAAGGAGTGCTCGGCGATGATCTCTCTCTCTCCGGAGATCCGTTCTTCCTCACTAGAGTCCTCTCCCGAAGAGAAAGTGCCTCGAGAGCTTCGACTCGGCGATCGGCTCCCGTTGCAGCCCTGGCAGCCCAGGCTCCACCCGAAGCCACCACAGATGCAGAACAGTTCTGGACGGGTTCGCGGCCCCGCCGAGGTGATACAAGCCGTGCGACAACCTTCGACGGAGACTTTGCCAGAAAAACCCGAGGAACCGTTCTTAAGGAAGAGCATTCGGGCATGCCAGTCGCCCTTAGGAGAGAAACGGAGAGCAGAAGTTCTTCCGCAGAAGCGGAATGAAGTTCGGCGTAAAAAAGCCGAGCTCCCCAAATCAGAATGAAGTTCGGCGTGAAAAAGCCGATCTCTCCAAAGCCGAATGAAGTTCGGCGGGAGGAAAGCCGATCTCTCCAAAGCGGAATAAAGTTCGGCGTGAAAAAGCCGAGCTCCCCAAAGCGGAATGAAGTTCGGCATAAACGAAGGCGGAGGAAAGTTCTCCCGCGGAATGAAGTTCGGCGGAAGGCCGAACTCCATAGGTCATCATCAAAATGAAGTTCGGCAAGGCCGAACTCTCCCTTTGAAGCTCATCAATGAAGTTCGGCGCAAGTGAGGCCGAACTCCACCATCACAGTAAAGTTCGGTGCAAGCAGTGGCGGAACGAAGTTCTCCCACGAATGAAGTTCGGCATAAGTGAGCCGAACTCCGCAGCAGATCACCCAAATGAAGTTCGGCCGCCCAAGACCTGAAGGACTACGGCCTCCCCAAACGTGCGCGATCGAAGCAAGTAAAGCCCCTACCATCGCGACCACGGCCACGACACTGAGGAATACGTTCAGCTTCAGGAATACGTTCAGCTTCAGGGCGAGATTGAAGAGCTCGCCAAAAAGGGACGGGATAAATTCTTCCGACGCCAGTCTGAAGCGGGAGAAGATCGGCTAAAAGCGCCACCGTAACTAGAAAAGACAAGAAGGTCGGCCGCCTCGCGGCGTCATCAACGCCACCCCGGGGAGGAGCTAGGAGCTAGCTACATCGGCGATCCGCCGTCTCCCAGCGACAAAGTCAAGAGAAGCATGCTCCAAATTAAGGAGGCCAGCATGTAATAGAGGAGGCCGTCTGGATGGGACTCGCTGCCCGAGGGAACTCAAGGAACGACACCCCGACGACCCTCAAACGGAAATGTGCTGCGAGTGGCTTCCCCTCGGTAAAATTCTCCCCTCTCAATAATATTATTTCTGGATGCGAAAACTATGCGATGACAGGGAAGAAGCAGTCGGCCGCGTTAGGAACAGGAGGAGAACCTCGTCCTAACGCGAGCAACAACCTCGGCTAGAGATAAGATCTCTCCCGAGCGACCGTAGTCAACCTCGGCTAGAGATAAGATCTCTCCCGAGCGACCGAGCCAACCTCGGTTAGGAACAGGAGGAGAACCTCGTCCTAACACGAGCAACAACCTCGGCCAGAGATAAGATCTCTCCCGAGCAGTTCGGCCAGAGATAAGATCTCTCCCGAAAAAGCAACGCCGGCCAGAGATAAGATCTCTCGCGAAAAGCAACTCGATAGAGATAAGATCTTCTCTGAGAGTTCGGCAGAGATAAGATCTCTCGAAAAAGCCGTCGGCCAGAGATAAGAATTCTCTCGGATGGTTGGGTCAGAGATAAGATCTCTTGCGAAAAGCAACCTGGGCTAGGTAAGATCTCTCGCGAGCGTTCGGCCAGAGATAAGATCTCTTCGAAAAAGTCTAACTCCGTTCGCCAGGATAAGATCTCTCCGAGCAGTTCGGCCAGAGATAATGATTCCCGGACGGTTAGGCAGAGAATAAGATCTCTTCGAAAAGCAACCTGGCAGAGTAAGATTCTTTTGAAAAAGAACGTAGGCATAGTAGATCTCTTCGAGCAGTTTCAGCCAGAGATAAGATCTCTCCGAAAGCAACGCGGTCAGAGTTAATGATCTATCCCAGACGGTTCGGCCCAGAGATAGATCTCTTCCGAAAAGCAACTCGACTGGAGATAAGATCTCTTCGAGCAGTTTGGCCAGAGATAAGATCTCTCCCGAAAAAGCAACAGCCGGCAGAGATAGCTCTCTCCGAGCAGTTTCGTCAGAGAAAGACTCTCTCCCGAAAAGCAACGCGGCCAGAGATAAGTCTCTCCGGCGGTTCGCCAGAGATAAGATCTCTCCGAAGTAATCTCGGTAGATTATAAGATCTCTCCCGAGCAGTTCGTCGAGATAAGTCTCTCGAAAAAGCAACGCGGCCAGAGATAAGATCTTCTCCCGGACGGTTCGACTAGAGATACAAGATTTCTCCAAAAAGCAAACCTCGGCTAGAGATGAGATCTTCTCGAACGAACCCCTAGCTAAGAAGATTCTCTCCTGAGTCAGTTCGGCCAGAGATAGATCTCTCCAAAGGCACTCGGCTAGAGCTGAGTCTCTCCGAGCAACCACCTCGACCAAGAGATAAGATTCTCCCGAGCACCTCGGCCAGAGATACGATCTCTCCCAGAGCGAAAGGTTCGTTCGGCAAAGGACTAGATGGGGGGAGAGGCTCTGAAGTGGCCCTTATATGCCCAACAGCCCTGGAATAGGAGGAGGTACTGTCCTAAGCAAGCAACACCTCGGCTAGAGATAGATCTCCCCCGAGGGACGGGCCATACTTTGGCAGTAGGAGATGAGATCTTCCTAGCGCCGCATCAACCCCTCAGTCAGAGCGCCCGCCATCAACTCCGGCTTAAGGATAAGGCCCCGCGACGACTTGGCCAGAGAGCTTAACATCGATCGGGCTAGGAAGCTTCATGTCGACCTCGCTAGAGATAAGATCGTTGCCAAAACCTCGAGCGATCGTTGGCCAGCTGATTATGAAACAAGAAGGGGGAACTCGTCCTACCATGCAGCAAGACCATTGGTGATAAGCAACTGTATCACTCAAGCTTTTAGATGGGATCTCCCCCGTGCTTCGGCCCGACCAGCACAAGAGCTCAGAGGAAGGCCTTTGGCAGTCGCCTTTCTGCACTCCCTTCCTTCGATTTTTTGAACACGGGAGTGGGGGGCTAGTTGTTGGAGATAAATCTAGCTCCAGTCGAAGTCTAGATCGATATCCGGCATAATGCTCGATAACCGCAGAGAGCTACGGCAGACGGACTTCAGCTGAACTCCCAGCGGCGACGCTTCTTTTCGGACTCCTAGGTCGAAACCGAGCTTCTTCCGGACTCCCAGCGTCGAGATCGAACTTCTTGGGCGGCCGAACTCCTTCGGACTCCCCACGGCCGAACTCCTTCGGACCGACTCCAAGCGGCCGAGCTTCAACGAAGTCCTCTCAGCGGCCGAACTCCTCAGCGGACGAGCCTTAGCCGAACCAACCAGCAACCGAAGTCCTTCAACGGCCTCAGCCGAGCTTCTTCGGGCCTCTCAGCGGTCGAACTCGGCAACGTCCCTCGGCCGAACTCTACAGATGACCGACCTTCGCCAGCCGACTCTATAGATGGCCGACCCTTCAGCCAGCCGAACTCCCCCTAGCCTTCCCTTCTGCCGGACTCTCCTACGAGATGAATTGTCGCCATCAGTCTGCGACAGGCGACAAACCAGACGACATGGCTACCACCTCTGGCAACGCCACTCCCTGACGAGCCTTCCTCTCCGTACCGAACTCCATGCGGCCCACGACTTGCCAGTATGGCCATCACCGACCGCTGACGACGCCATCCTCTCCGTACCGAACTCCATGCGACGGTATGGCTGTCGCCATCAACTAAGCTCCGCCTATAAAGGACCCTCCAGATACGCCAAGGCTAAGCTCTCTGACCTCTAGTCTCTCTAAGCTCTCCTCTTCTTCTCTAAGCTCCGGAACTCATTCCGAGCACTCCATTCCTGTTGGCCGAAAACTGACTTGACCGTCGGAGGGTCCTGCCGGAGCCACCCCCCACCGGCTTCCGGATGGGACTTCATTTTGCAGGTCCCCGACGGCGACCTCAGCGGCCTCCACTCCGGCTACCTCCGGCGACGACTAGTTTCTGCACCAACAGATTGGCGCTAGAAGGAAGGGCCTGAACCTTCGAGGTTCCCTTGTTCTTAAAGGAGTGCTCGGCGATAATTTCTCTCTCTCCGAAGATCCGTTCTTCCTCACTAGAGTTCTCTCCCGAAGAGAAAGTGCCTCGAGAGCTTCGACTCGACGACCGACTCCCGTTGCAGCCCTGGCAGCCCAGGCTCCACCCGAAGCCACCACAGATGCAGAACAGTTCTGGATGGGTTCGCGGCCCCGCCGAGGTGATACAAGCCGTGCGACAACCTTCGACGGAGACTTTGCCAGAAAAACCCGAGGAACCGGCCTTAAGGAAGAGCATTCGGGCATGCCAATCGCCCTTAGGAGAGAAACGGAGAGCAGAAGCTCTTCCGCAGAAGCGGAATGAAGTTCGGCGTGAGCTCCCCAAATCAAAGAATTCGAAGCCGAAATCAGAATGAAGTTCGGCGTGAAAAAGCCGATCTCTCCAAAGCCGAATGAAGTTCGGCGGGAGGAAAGCCGATCTCTCCAAAGCGGAATGAAGTTCGGCGTGAAAAAGCCGAGCTCCCCAAAGCGGAATGAAGTTCGGCACAAACGAAGGCGGAGGAAAGTTCTCCCGCGGAATGAAGTTCGGCGGAAGGCCGAACTCCTCAGGTCATCATCGAAATGAAGTTCGGCAAGGCCGAACTCTCCCTTTGAAGCTCATCAATGAAGTTCGGCGCAAGTGAGGCCGAACTCCACCATCACAGTAAAGTTCGGTGCAAGCAGTGGCGGAACGAAGTTCTCCCACGAATGAAGTTCGGCCGCGCTCGAGACCAAGTACGAAGGCCGAACTCCCCTTCGAACGTTCGGCAAAGCAAGCAAGAAAGTCCGGACACATTTCTCCCACGAAAAGTTTCGCGGAAAGTTCCGAGGCCGAACTCCGCAGCCCCGAGAAGGGTCACCCAAATGAAGTTCTAACTCGGCCGGCGAAGTTAAGAGCCAGCCGCCAAGACCTGAAGGACTACGGCCTCCCCAAACGTGCGCGATCGAAGCAAGTAAAGCCCCTACCATCGCGACCACGGCCACGACACTGAGGAATACGTTCAGCTTCAGGACGAGATTGAAGAGCTCGCCAAAAAGGGATGGGATAAATTCCTCCGACGCCAGTCTGAAGCGGGAGAAGATCGGCTAAAAGTGCCACCATAACTAGAAAAGATAAGAAGGTCGGCCGCCTCGCGGCGTCATCAATGCCACCCCGGGGAGGAGCTAGGAGCTAGCTACATCGGCGATCCGCCGTCTCCCAGCGACAAAGTCAAGAGAAGCATGCTCCAAATTAAGGAGGCCAGCATGTAATAGAGGAGGCCGTCTGGATGGGACTCGCTGCCCGAGGGAACTCAAGGAACAACACCCCGACGACCCTCAAACGGAAATGTGCTGCGAGTGGCTTCCCCTCGGTAAAATTCTCCCCTCTCAATAATATTATTTCTGGATGCGAAAACTATGCGATGACAGGGAAGAAGCAGTCGGCCGCGTTAGGAACAGGAGGAGAACCTCGTCCTAACGCGAGCAACAACCTCGGCTAGAGATAAGATCTCTCCCGAGCGACCGTAGTCAACCTCGGCTAGAGATAAGATCTCTCCCGAGCGACCGTAGACAACCTCGCCAGGAGGAGAACCTCGTCCTAACACGAGCAACAACCTCGGCCAGAGATAAGATCTCTCCCGTTCGGCTAGAGATAAGATCTCTCCCGAAGTTCGGCCAGAGATAAGATCTCTCCCGAAAAAAGCAACCTCGGCCAGAGATAAGATCTCTCCCGAGCAACCACCTCGGCCAGAGATAAGATCTCTCCCGAGCGGCCAGAGATAAGATCTCTCCCGGCCAGAGATAAGATCTCTCGAAAAGCAACCTCGGCAGAGATAAGATCTCTCCCGAGCAGTTCGGCCAGAGATAAGATCTCTCCCAAAAAGCAATGCCTCGGCCCAGAGATAAGATCTCTCCCGAGCAGTTCGGCCAGAGATAAGATCTCTCCCGAAAAGCAACCTCGGCCAGAGATAAGATCTCTCCCGGACAGGTTCGGCCAGAGATAAGATCTCTCCGAAAAGCAACCTCGGCCAGAGATAAGATCTCTCCCGAGCAGTTCGGCCAGAGATAAGATCTCTCCCGAAAAAGCAACGCCGGCCAGAGATAAGATCTCTCCCGGACGGTTCGGCCAGAGATAAGATCTCTCCCGAAAAGCAACCTCGGCCAGAGATAAGATCTCTCCCGAGCAACCTCGGCCAGAGATAAGATCTCTCCCGAGCAGTTCGGCCAGAGATAAGATCTCTCCCGAAAAAGCAACGCCGGCCAGAGATAAGATCTCTCCCGGACGGTTCGGCCAGAGATAAGATCTCTCCGAAAAGCAACCTCGGCCAGAGATAAGATCTCTCCCGAGCAGTTCGGCCAGAGATAAGATCTCTCCCGAAAAAGCAACGCCGTAGAATAGGTTCCTCGGCAGAGAGAGATAAGATCTCTCCCCCCTCTAGAGATACGATCTCTCCCAAGCGAAGGCCTCGTTCGCAAAGGATGAGATGGGGAGAGGCTCTGACAGCGGCCCTTATGTGCCCCCATAGTCCGTTAGAAACAGGAGGAGAACCTCGTCCTAACGCAAGCAACAACCTCGGCTAGAGATCAGATCTCCCCCGAGGGACCGGGCCAACTTTGGCAGTAGGAGATGAGATCTCTCCCGAGCGCCCGCATCAACCTCAGCCAGAGCGCCCGCATCAACTCTGGCTAGGGATAAGGCCTGCGACGATCTCGGTCAGAGAGCTTCAACATCGACCGGCCAGAAAAAGCTATCATGTCGACCTCGGCTAGAGATAAGATCGTTGACAACCTCGAGCGATCGGACCAGCCTCGGTTATGAACAGGAGGGGAACCTCGTCCTAACGCAAGCAACGACCTTAGCTAGATAAAGCAACTGTATCAACCTCAAGCTGAAGATGGGATCTCCCCCGAGCTTCGGCCCAGACCAGCACAGAGCTCAGAGGAAGACTTCGGCAGTCGTCTTTTCTGTACTCCCTTCCTTCGATTTTCGAACTCGGGAGTGGGGGGGCTAATGTTGGGGATAAATCCCGCTCTCGCCGAAGTCTAGCTCAATACCTGACCTAATGCAACCGGTAGCCGCAGAAGAGCTACGGCAGACGGGCTTCAGCCGAACTTCCAGCAGGCCGAACTAGGTAGCTGCCGAGCTTCTTCCGGACTTCCAGCGAGACAGCTCGAGACCGAGCTTCCTTCGGACTCCCACGGCCGAACTCCTCTGGACCGACTCCAAGCGGCGAGCTTCACGAAGTCCTCTCAGCGGCCGACTCCTTCGGACTCCCCACGGTCCTCCTTCGGACTCCCACGGCCGAACTCCTTCGGACCGACTCCAAGGCGGCCGAGCTTCAACGAAGTCCTCTTAGCGGCCGAACTCCTCAGCGAGAGCCCTGGCCGAACCAACTAGCAACCGAAGTCCTTCAACTGAGCCTCCAGCCGAGCTTCTTCGGGCCTCTCAGCGATCGAACTCCTCGGCAATCATCCCTCGGCCGAACTCTACAGATGACCGCCTTCGGCCAGCGAACTCTTAGATGGCCGACCCTTCAGCCAGCCGAACTCCCCCAGCCTTCCCTTCTGTCGGACTCTCCTTACGAGATGAATTGTCGCCATCAGTCTGCGACAGGCGACGAAACCAGACGACATGGCTACCACCTCTGGCAACGCCACTCCCTGACGACGTCTTTCTCTCCATACCGAACTCCATGCGGCCCACGACTTGCCAGTATGGCCATCACCGACCGTCTGACGATGCCATCCTCTCTGTACCGAACTCCATGCGACGGTATGCTGTCGCCACCAACTAAGCTCCGCCTGTAAAGGACCCTCCAGATATGCCAAGGCTAAGCTCTCTGAACTCTCGACTCTCTAAGCTCTCCTCCTCATCCCTAAGCTCTGAAACTCATTCCGAGCGCTCCATTCCTGTTGGCCGAAAAACTTGACCGTCGGAGGGTCCTGCTGGAGCCACCCCCCACCGACTCCGGACGGGACTTCGTTTTGCAGGTCCCGGCGGCGACCTCAGCGCCCTCGACTCCGGCGACCTCCGGCGACGATGAGTTTCGGCACCAACATTTTCTTTTTTTAAAAAATTGTAGTATATATAATTTTGGATAGATCTAATCTCGAGTTCGAGCAATGGAGCAATCTTATAGGCCTGGCATATTCTTTAGGGTCTCATCTAAAAGTGTGTGGCCATTATGTATCCGATGCGGATGCTAGATTTAAGGCATGATAGTTTTGGCCTACTTGATTAACCATAGAAAAGTTGTTTATATTTGGTTAAGCATTTACTTTCTAGAAAAATTATATAAAATACCTATTATTTTCTTAATAAATATGAGATCATATATTTTGGCTCCTAAACTTTGTATAAATATTATATAAAATTTATATTAATATGATGTTAGTATAAGAATTAATATATTAATATAAATATTAATATAATATTATATTAATATAAATACTAATAATAGTATAATATAATATTTATATTTATATTAATATAATATAAAAGGATGGTATTCAAAGATTTTTTAGGAAAAGATAAAGGATCTCTAATTCTAATCTCATGGGAATTCTAAAAGCTCATCTTTTCCATAGATTTTTCTTTCCTCATGAAATATAGGAATTGTATTCCCATTAGAAGACTTTATTCTAGTCTATCTCCTTTGAAAAGTCCAAACCAAATAAGAGGATTTTTTTCTATTTGTTGGTGTAGAAACTGATCATCGCCGAAATCAGCTGGAGTGGAGGTAGACGAGATTGCCATCGCGGATCTGCAAAATAAAATTTCGTTCGGAGTCGATGGAGGGTGGCTCCGGCAGGACCCTCCGACGATCAAATCAGCTTTAGCCAACAGGAATGGAGTGCTCGAAAATAAGTTCCATAGAGCTTAGAGAAGAAGAGGAGAACTTAGAGCTTAGGATTAGCGTATCTGGAGGATCGTTTTTATAGGTGGAGCTTGATGGTGACAGCTATAGCCACGTGCTAGCAGATCGCTCGAGGTCCGACGGAGTCAGTCCTAAGGGAAGACACCGTCTGCAGCACCGCCTGCAATGGGTTGATGGTGACAACCATCGCCGTCTGGTAGCGGATCGCTGTCGTCTACGATGGACTGATGGTGATGGCTGCAGCTGTCTTGATACTGAGCCACTCGGAGCCGAATGAAGGGTTGAAGGGCTTTAACGTGTATCCATTTTAGAGGAGTTCGGACTCTTGAAGAGGAAGCTCGGAAGGAGTTCGGCTCCCATAGGCGTTTGGCTGGAGGTGTGCGGATAAAGCTCGATCGCTGGAGAGTTCGGTAGGATCTCGGCCGATCGAAGGGGATGTCTGGGAGGAGTCCGGCTCTTGAAGAAGTCCGACCGAAGGGGATGTCTGGGAGGAGTCTGGCTCCTGAAGATGTCCGACCGAAGGGGATGTCCGGGAGGAGTCCGGCTCCTGAAGATATCCGACCGAAGGGGATGTCCGGGAGGAGTCTGCTGAAGAAGTCTGATCGAAGGAAAAGCTTGGAGGGAGTTTGACTCCCACAGGCGTCTGGCTGGAGGAGCGCGAAGAGAGTTCGGCTCTTGCGGGAGTCCGACTGAAGCTCGATCGCTGAGGAGTTCGGCTAAAGGCCGGTCGTTGAGAGTCCGAAGGAGCTCGGTCACTAAGCAGTTCGGTCGGCTGTAGGAGTTCGGCCAAGACCCATCCGCTGAAGCTCTTCCATGGCTATCGGCCACATCAGGCTGAGCACCGAACTGAACTTCGGCAGGAGTGGAGTTTACCCCCAACAATAGTCTCCCCCACTCCCGAGTTCGAAACTCGAAGAAAGAGAGTGCAGAAAAGGCGATTGCCGAAGTCCTCCTCTGGACTCCGTGCTGGTTCAGGTCGAAGCTCAGAGGGAGATCTCATCTTCAGCCAAAGTTGGTATCGAAATTGAAGTCTGGGGAGATCTCATCTCCAGCCGGGGTTGAATTAGATCTCGTCTCGTGCGGTTGAGATCGGAGGTTGAGCTCCTCGGGGGGGGGTGAGATTGTCTTCAGCAGCGAGCTGACTCGAGGGATCTTCTCCTGCAGAGGCGGTTAATACGGACGCTCTGGGAGATCTGATCTCTGACCGAGGTTGACGGTCGCTCAGAGTGAGGGGATCTAGCAGGAGAAAAAGTATACCTTTAGGACAGCACGATAAGATCTCACGAGAGAGGGTCGTACGTAATAATGCAAGAGTTAGACGTTATCATATGCTTCGGGCCGGTTGGGAAGAGATTCATATTCTTAATTCACCGGCTAAACGTACCGGGGACTTTTGCATAGCCTGCCTAATGGACTGCGGGTGTCACAGAGGTACCGGCAACAACCGATCTGTACAACTCTGGGTCCGAATGCGTTGAACCGGTACGGACCTCCCCTAGACCTATGCACTGGCAAAAGGCTGTCGTGACTTGGAGGGTGTTCGGGGGCTCAAGAGATCTTATCTCCTGCAGCCGAGTTGGAGGGACACTCGGGGATAGAATTCCTTATCTCCGTGCAGCCTGATTCCTAACGCTAGTCATCTAGTATCTCCTGCACGCCGGAAAGTGGGCCCAACCCTCAGGAGATCCTTACGGCTCGGTCCACGAATTTATCTCCTATGACCGAGATTACCTCGGGAGAGAGGTCTTATGTCCTGCAGGCGACGTGAAGGTTTGTTATATTCCGCGCTGCAAGAAAGTAGGAGACTTTCATAATCTCCTTGCTGCCGAGGTTCCCCGGAGGAGGATCTTACTCCCTGCGGCTAGGTTAAGGAGATCCTATCTTGATGTTTCGAGCTTGATCCTTTAGACTTCTGCTCGTTAGGCACGAAGGGTTTCCCTTTTGTTCTATAGATGTGTGGGGGCACATAATTACGGCCGTGCAAGTATGTCTTCGAAACCTCGAAGTTGCGAAGCTCGGAAGAGTTTTCTTATCTCGGACCGATAAATGGTTCGAGGTTGTCGCTCGAAGAAGATATCTTATCTTGCTAGTTGGCTAATCGCTCGAAAGAGAGAATCTTATCTCTAATTTATTGGGTTTGTCGCGCGTCCGGATCGGCGAGAGATTTTATCTCTGGCCGAAGGTTAACGCGGTTTGCTCCGGAAGATCTTCAGTCATCTGTACAGGTTGTCTCGTCGTCTCAGAAAAGACTTATCTCTAACGAGGTTGAACGTGTCGCTCGGCAGAGGATCTTACGAGCGAGTTGTCGCTGGCACCTGAGGTTTATCTGGGCCGAGAACTAGGCGGGTCATTATGGAGATCAGAAAAATGATCTATCTCTAGTCGGGTTGACAGCGGTCGCCTCGGGAGAGTATTATCTCTAGTCGAGGTTGTCGCTCAGGAGGATCTACATCGTTGTCCCGGCTCCGAAAAGTTGTCTATCGTGTTGCTCGAGAGATCCTATCTCTAGCCGAGGTTGTGCCGTCGCTCGAGAGAGATCCTATCTCTGCCGAGTGTCGCTGGAAGAGATCTTATCTCTGGCCGATTGACGCGGTCGCTCGGGAAGATCTTATGCTCTACCGAGTGTCACTTGAAAGACCTATCTCGATCGAGGTATCTTAGTCGCTCGGGAGAGATCTATATCTCTAGCTGAAGTGAAGCGTCGCTCGGAGAGATCTACTCTAATCGAGGTTGTCGCTCGGAGAAAGATCTTATCTCTGCCAAGTTAAAATTGAAGTCACGGAAGAGTCTTTTATCTGGCCGGGTTACGCGCGTCGCTCAAGAGAGATCCTATCTCTAGCCGAGTTGTCGCGTCGCTCGAAGAGATCTTATTTTTGGTCGAGTTGTCGCTCGGAGAGATCTAATCTCTAGCCGAGGTTGCGCAGAGATCTTATCTTTAGCCGAACCTCGGGAGAGATCTTATCTCTGCCGAGGTTGCTTTTCGGAAGAGATCTTATCTCTGACCGAACTCTCTCCGCTCGGAGAGATCTTATCTCTGCCGAGTTGACGCTTCTTTATCTCTCGAACCGCCGGAGAGATCTTATCTCTGGCGAGCTCGGAAGAGATCTTATCTCTAGCCGAGGTATCTTTTCGAGAGATCTTATCTCTAGACGAACTGCGCTCGGAGAGAGATCGAGGTTAAGAAGATCTTATCTCTAGCCGAGGTTGACTGGTCGCTCGAGAGAGATCCTATCTCTGGCCAAGGTTATCGGGTCTCTTGGATTTTATCTCTGGCCAAGGTTATCACTATCTCTGGTCGAGGTTGACGCGTTGCTCGGGAGAGATCTTATCTCTAGCCGAGGTTGTCGCTCGGGAGAGATCTTATCTCTGGCCGAGGTTGTTCGATCGCTCGGGAGAGATCTTATCTCTAGTCGAGGTTGATGCGGTCGCTCGAGAGAGATCTTATCTCTAGTCGAGGTTGAAGGTCTTTGACCTGTCCGTGTTAGGACGAGGTTCTCCTCCTGTTCCTAATATGACGACTATTAACTGCTTCTTTTTCTGTCATCACATAGTTTTCGTGCCCAGAAATAATATTCTTGAAAGAGAAGAATTTTATTGAAAGAAAGTTACTGCCAATGCATTCCCGAATTCTTTGTGTTTCAGGGTCGTGGTAGCATTGTTCCTCCGCATTTCTTCAGGCGGACGATCTTTTCTATCTCATGCTGGCCTCCTCAATTTTGAGCATGCTTCTCTTGGCTTTGACGCTGGAAGGTGACGAATCGTCGATGTACTAAGCTCCTCCCTAGGGTAACATTGATGACGCCGTGAGGCGGCTGACCTTATCATTTCTGATTACGATAGCGCCCTTGGCCGATCTTCTCCTGCTTCAGGCTGACGTCAAAGGAATTTACCCAGCCGCCCCTTTCTGACGAGCTCCTCAATTTCGTCTCGGAGCTGAATGTATTCCTCAGTGTCGTGGCCGTGGTCGCGATGGTAGAGGCAGTACTTGCTTCGATCATGCTTGTTTGGGGAAAATCGTAACCCTTCTGGTCTTGGCAGCTGGTTCTTAACTTTGGTGAGAATTTTGAGTTCGAGGAGCGTTGAAAGGGGTGTAGTCGTGGAACCTTTCGGGAGGAGGGCTTCTTTGCGCCTCTTTGTCGGGGCTTCCTTGGCGAGCTCGAGAAGTTCGGGCCTGCCTGCTCCCGGATGGAGTCCGTGAGCGCGGCCGACCTTCGCTCGGCTCTCCATCGGCATCGGATCTATTATACTCGTCTGCCAACCGCTCCCTTAAGGCTTCTTCGTCCTTCAACTTGAAGGCTTCTTCCGCACGGGCATATCCCTCGGCCCGAGCCAGCAGATCGATGAAGTTTCTGGGATACTTTTTTTTCAGGAAGAACAACAAGTCATTTTTCTGAAGGCCGTCCTTGAGTGCGGCCATCGTAACAGACTGGTCCAGATCTCGGACCTCCAATGCCGCGGCGTTAAACCGGATGACGTAAGCCCGAATGGATTCCTCCTGCTTCTGCTTAACGTTCATTAGAAAATTCGAAGCTCGGCATGGACGTCGGCTGCTAATGAAGTGAGCCGCGAACTGACGGCTCATCTGATCAAAAGAGAAGATCGTACTCGGCTTCAACGCCGAGTACCAGTTTTTCGTTGCTCCCTTAAAGGTAGATGGAAAGGCTCGGCATAGTATGGCATCTGAAGCACTGTGGAGTAGTATCATGGTCCGGAAGGCCTTCAGATGATCAACCGGATCAGAGGTTCCATCGTAGCTTTCAAGTTGAGGGAGCTTAAAGTTCGGTGGGACGGGCTCTTGCATAATCTGGAGGGAGAAAGAGGGATCGGCGTGGACGTCGGCATGATGAGTCAGAGCGACGTGGTCGAGCTCTTCAATTCGTCGGTCCATCTCACGCAGTCTGTGATCAAGGGCGTCGTCCTAGTTGCAGATCTTGGGGGATTTTTGGCTACAAACGGGAAAGATCTCCTCCAGAGGAGAACCATGATCCGAACACGGATCTCCGACTCTCTGTTTTCCTTTCCAATGGGCGGTGGGTACATCGGCCCGAGTACCCTTCCTTGGGGTCGATTTCTGACATCCGGATGGCAGATTTTTTGGAGTCATCGTCGGAGGCTGCTGCATGGTCCACATTGCATCCGTGAGGTCATGGATCTGTCGGACAAGCAGGTTGAACTACTCCACATCTACCGTGGGTATAGGTGAAACCTGAGTTGTCGGGGTTGAAGTAGGAGCAGACGAATCTGGACGGAATCGGACCACGGAGGCCGTCGATCGTCGAGTCGAGGCTCTCCTAGAAGACATTTTCTCTTTGGAAAAGAACTCTAAGAAGAGAGATCTTCGGAGAGAAAAGAGAGAAATCACCGCCAAGCATTCCTTTAAGAACAAGAAAACTTTGGAGGTTCGGTCCCTTCCTGCAGCGCCAATCTATTGGTGCAGAAACTGATCATTGCCGGAATCAGCTGGAGCGGAGGTGGATGAGGTCGCCGTCGTGGATCTGCAAAACAAAGTCCCATCCGGAGTCGGTGGGGGGTGGCTCCGGCAGGACCATCCGACGATCAAGTCAGCTCTGGCCAATAGAAATGGAGTGCTCGAAAATTTGTTCCACAGAGCTTACAGAAGAAGAGGAGAACTTAGAGCTTAGGGTTAGCGTATCTGAAGGATCCTTTTTATAGGCGGAGCTTGATGGTGACAGCTGTAGCCGCGTGCTGATGGGCCGCTCGAGGTCCAACGGAGTCGGTCCCAGGGGAAGGCGCCGCCTGCAATGAGTTGATGGTGACAGCCATTGTCGCCTGGTAGCGGATCGTTGTCGCCTGCGGTGGACTGATGGTGATGGCTGCAGCTGTCTTGATACTAAGCCGCTCGAGGCTGAATGAAGGGTTGAAGGGCTTTGACGTGTATCCATTTTGGAGGAGTTCGGACTTCTGAAGAGGAAGCTCGGAAGGAGTTCGGCTCCCGTAGGCGTCTGGCTGGAGGTGTGCGGATAAAGCTCGATCACTGGGGAGTTCAGTAGGAGCTTGGCTGGCCGAAGGGGATGTCTAGGAGGAGTCCGGCTCCTAAAGAAGTTCGATCGAAGGGGGTGTTTGGGAGGAGTCCGGCTCCTAAAGAAGTCCGACTGAAGGGAATGTCTGAGAGGAGTTTGCTGAAAAAGTCCGACCGAAGGAGAAGCTTGGAGGGAGTTTGGCTCCCGCAGGTACCTGGTTGGAGGAGCACGGAGAGAGTTCGGTTCTTGCGAGAGTCCGACTGAAGTTTGACTACTGAGGAGTTCAGCTAAAGTCCGACCGTTGAGAGTCCGAAGGAGCTCGGCCGCTAAGCAGTTCGGCCGACTATAGGAGTTCGACCAAGATCCATCCGCTGAAGCTCTTCCGTGGTTATCGGTCGTATCAGACTGAGCACCGAACTGAACTTCGATAGGAGTGAAATTTACCTCCAACTCTATTTTTCAAAAATTATTTTTTTTTCCCTCCACTTCCTACGAGCCAAATGAGACCTTTTAACGTCATACATAACACTATTAACTTCACTTTTCTTCGAATCAAGCAAACAAGAAATAACTAATAAAGTACCATAGCATAATAGGACATGAAATTAACCCAAACCAAGCCATCATTTCATCACTTATGAATTGACCTAGTCAAATATGAGGTCACAAATGATAACAAAAGGAAGTCCATCAATGGGGAAGAAAAAGAGAATACATTGAAGCTAATAAGAAAAAAAATAAACCAAAAAAAAAATAAAATCAGGAGAAAGAAGATGAAAAGGAGAAGAAAAGGCAACAAGAAGTGGAAAAGGTGAGACAGAGAGAAAAAATGAGCTAACAATAAGAGGAAAGAGAGGACTTGAGAAGAGAAACAAAGAAAAGGAAAATCAAGAAGGGAAAGAATAAGGAAAAAAATAAAAAATCATTCAAAAAAGAAGAGGGAGAGGCATTGTATGGGTAAGATAAGGGATTGTAAATTGGGAAAGTTATGACATAAATTATGTTATTTTCACTCACATGTAATCTTAAGTTAGAATTCTTCAAAACTAATAAAATGGGAGTATGATGTAAACAAGAAAGGGTTAAGATAATATTTGTATAAGATTGGCCTAATCGGCCATTGCCTAAAGAATTCAGCATCTCTAGGCACCTAGAAAATGATTTTGACAACCTTGGACGTAACTAATCAACATTAATTAACACAACACTATAAACACTATGGTTAGCAAGCCAACCCTTAAATTATACATATGGAAAATACAATGCTGTTATTAAAGGTTTATAACAATCTAAACTTCCTTTTGTATATATTGAAGCCTTTATGGTTTGCTTTATAATTTTGGTAGGATGGATGATTACTGATGTTTCCTGCTAACACTTAATATTGGGGGCCTATTTGGAAACTTCTTGTTGGGTCCAGCAAGATGGGCTGGAGAGAGAGAGCAATGTGGAAGGAAAAATAGAGCAAGAGTGCAAGAGGTCATTTATTTTTGATCCTGCCACGGAGCAAGTAACACAACCTTGTGTTCACCCTCTCCTATTCTCCTACTTTATCCCTTTATTTTGTGGTACTCTCCTTCTCTCCAAACATACCCTAAATGCTTCAAGATTCTATTATCCTCAGATTTCTAAAACCCTACCTGATTGAAATGTCAGATGATATTGAGATATGTTGAGGAGAAAGAGAAAAATATAGGAGAAAAGAAAGGTAGTGGAGTCAAAAGGAGGGTTTGTATTTCATACTCCCTAACGGTCATCATAACCTAGTTAAATGACTTTTCTAGCACTGACTATTTTCACGCTAAGAAGAGAATGCTCTTGTTCGGGCGATGGTAGGACAACTCATTTCTAATCTATAGAAAATATGCAACTAATCGAAATCCTAGTGGGTAAGTCTGAAGTTAAAGCTTTTAACCAGGAGATATTAAAGTGCTTAGAAAAGAGGGCGCACAAGTAATAAGAGATGATAAATAAAAGGTTATAAGAGAGTGATGTGAGGCTACTTATAACTAAATACATAAGTAAATGAGTTGGCGCATTAGGCTAGTGCATAAAAACTATTTATAAAAATTGAGCTTTCATATGCTCGTAGGTCATATAGCTCCTAAATAATTTTGATCTTTCGGACCTGGAGAACCATTATGAAATTGGGCTTAGATTGCCAATAGGTTGCATAACTTAATTTTCTAAGGATAATTGGGCCTAGATCTATATTAGGTACTTTGGATTTAAATCTAAGTAAATCTTTTATTTTAAAAAAAATATTAGAAAAATTATGCCTTCGTATCTCTTTGTGTGTGTGTATTTATGTATGTATACGTTTATATAGTTTTATGCAAGCTCATACATATATATATTTCAGTCTTGTCTTGTATTTTTCTTTTACTTTTTTTCATGGTGCAATTGAGCTGGGTCAACTTGAATAGTCAGAAGTTCGAGTTCGACTTAACTAAAAATACTCATGCTCGAGATTCAACTTGAATTTGATTGATTCTTAATATCCTAAGTTCAAGCTCGACTTGATAAAAAAAAGATAATACTTAAAATTAACTTGAATATCAATGAAGTCATACTCAAATTCAAATTTGAATCTTAATCTATTAATAATATATATTATAAATAAAAATAATATTATTAAAATTATATATAAATTATTAAAAAAAAAGCTTGTGAGCCTTCAAATCAAGTATATTGCTACCAGAATTGAGCTCAAATAGCCTTGATTCATTTGCATCCTTACTTCTCTCTCATTAGAGAAAGAGAACAAATCCTATAGGAGTTCTTGAAGGTGTTGAAAGCTTCAAAGAAAACCTAGGGGTGATTTACACAAGAGATTTATTTATGATAAGTGCATGGAATGGGAGTTCACATTAGTAAGGTTTCGTTTAAATAAGACACGGTCTCTAGTGTAAAAACGCCAAGTTTTAAGTAATACCGGCGAAATTGTTGCCGAGATATTGCCTCGAGGCTTTTGCAGCTGCCGCTTTGAAATCTCTACAATTTAAGCACCGGAAGAAAGATCAACTCCCCTCAAAAGTACAACCCTATACCCTCCATTCCCAACCTTATCTCCAGTCACTTCTCGCCCACCCCCACCCTCTCCAATGGCGACCATGAGCTCCTCCACTCTCTCCTCCCTCAAAGCCATAATGGCCCTCTCGCCGACCCCTAGAATCGCCCCGCGCCGCGCCATCATCCCCTCCCTCCGACCCAACCAACTTCTTCCTCCTCTCTCGTCCCGCCACCGGCCGGCCTTCCTGCCGGGGGTGCCCCGGGCCAGGGCAGTGGACGGGGAGTACTCGTCGAGGAGGAGCAGCAGCAGCGAGCCGAGGGAGACGATCCTGCTGCCTGGATGCGACTACAACCACTGGCTTATCGTCATGGAGTTCCCCAAGGACCCTGCCCCCACCCGGGAGCAGATGATCGAGACCTACCTCAACACCCTTGCCACCGTTCTGGGAAGGTAAACGGCTTTAAGATTTAGAAAGATCGAATCTTTATGGAATAGAGGTCGTCTCTCTAAAGCTTTTATCGAGATTTCTAGGGTCCACCATTTTGATAAGCGGTAATTTCAACATTTGTTATCTTATTTTCTTTTTAATATGTCTGAATGTCTTGCTTGTAATTATGGTGATTGCTATCATTCTTGAGATTTTTATCTGCAATGAACATGCTCTGGAGATTTTATTTTTGAAAGAAAGAGATTTTATTTTTGAAAGAAAGATATGATTTTTCTAGAATTCTTAATATAATTGTCTTAGCAAATTTATAGAGAAGAAAATAGAGCAATTACTAGTGTGATGATTTTAGATTTCCTAGGCATTTTTCTGAGATATGTTATCAGATTATTATTTTTGACAATTGAAACTAAGATGAAACCATTATTTAGCTACTAATAATACTGTAGGAATTATTTTCTAAAATCATATTTTGTTTAAATCTTTCATATGGTGGGGTGCCAACAGGCTATAGATTCAAGGTTGCAAGGCATCCCATTAAATGTGGCATGTTTTGCTGCCAAATCCATTTAAAGTGGCTTGAAAAAATTGTGAAACATGACACTTAATTCAGTCATATGGAAAATACTTGTTAGATGACTCATGATCTGGTCATGGAAATTGATCTTTATATGTTTGGGTGGATTCAAAAATAAGTTAGAAAGTTAAAAAAAATGCATTGATGCATGAGAAATTAAAATAAACATCAAATTAACAAAGTTGCCTATATGGTAGCTAAAATATACAGTGTTAATTTAACTCTCTTCCTTCATTTATGATAAAATGAAATACAAGGGTATTGTGGCAAGTGTTCATGCAAGTCCGCAACTTTGCGGATACTTTGGCATATGTCCTATCTGGCTGATGGAAATTCTACTCATAGGGTGGAGGTCGCAGCTCTTTACCCTAGGCAGTGGATTAGGTAGGTGTTAGATGTAGTTTTGTGAGATTGCACGGACATCTTACTAATGACTCTGTCTGCCCAGGTCAGTGAGATTATTTGGCACTCCAATGTAAGATATCAGAATAGTGTTTTGTATGTTATATATTTCTTTTTATATGACCACCTTTTAGGTTACATCAAAATGCTACTGGTTTAGAATTACTAAAAACATAATAAGGCCTTATTTTCAGACTTAAGGTAATAATGTAAAACTAAAAATTGGTGGGAAAAGAAAACATAGACTTCATATTTTAAACAGATTTTATATCAAAAGCTAGTCTTTGCAATTTGATTACTTTGTGTTGGTGCGGAAATCCGTGAGGACCAGAGGTGGCTGGAGTGGAGAAGGCGAGGCCGCTGAAGGGACCTGCAAAACGAAGTCCAAACCGAAGGTGGGTGGCTCCGGCAGGATTCTCTGACGCTCAAGTTAATTTTTCGGTCAACTGGAATGGAGTACTCAGGATATAAAGAAGCAGAGTGAAGGAAAGGAGAGAAGAGCTTAGAGAAACATATATCTGGAGGGTCCCTTTCATAGACGAAGCCTGTAACAAATTGATGGTGACAGCCGTAATCGTCTGGTAGTGGGCCGTTCGGGGCCATGTGGAGTTTGTTATGGAGAGTGGTGTCTATTGTCGTGATGTGCCAGTCTATTGAGATTTGATTGCTGAGGTTCGGATGGAATAGATGTTGGTAGTGAAGGACTTTAAGTCACGACAGTTTTGGAGAAGTTCGGACTTCTCTAAGATCATCTACATGTAGGTTGGTTTGTGTCGAGTTGGAAGATAAATTTACGTGGATGGTGAGGTCCTTTCGGACGACTGGGAGGAGTTCGACTGGATGGAGGAAGTGCGACTGGAGGAGTTCGTTCGAGCGGAGCGCGACTGGAAGAGTTCGTCCAGAAGGAGTGTGGTTAGAGGAGTTCGACTGTCTTTCAAGTTTGCCGTCAATCAAGATTAGGAGAGCCGAACTTGGGCCTTGCCACTCATCTCAAGTTGAGAAGTAAGGTTAGTTAAATAGCAGTTCCCTCTTACTGTTTGAGATCGAGCTACCGAACTTCCGCGTGCTATTGAGAGGTTCTGCAATACGAACTCGTTGCTGAGAAAATCGACAAATCCCAATAGGAAGGAGGTCGGTGGTCAAGGACTTCGGCCAAGGATTTCGGTAGGGGTCGTTTTATTCCCAACATTTGTCTCCCTACTTCCAAGTTTAAATTTCGAATGAAGGGAGTATAGAGAAGTTGCTGTAGCCAAAGTTCTTTGGCAGCCTCCTATTCTAGGAGAACGAAATTTTTTGTCTTTTTTCAAATTAGCATTAAGATTTTTATATCGAATGATCTGAAGGAGCAATTCTCCTTGAAAACTCATCTGGCATGGTGCTCTATGTACGGCGCAATTAGTGCTTTGTCAAGTGGCAGGCGTGAGTGGAACATGCGGCGGGTTAAGGTTGGCTGAAGGAGTCCTGCAATTATAACTTTTCATAGTTCTGATTCTCTATTTAAACCTCTCCTTCTCTTGTGGCTTCTTACTTTTGTCTGCGCTTCTTTTTCTCCTTTCTTCGCTTTCCATCATCCCTGAGTGTTTCGCCTTCGTCGTCCTTATTCTCTCGCGACCTCTCCGGCCATCGGCGTCTTTCTCGATCATCCTTCATCTTTCTGATCTCTTTTTCGAGTTTTTCGATTTACCTTAGGTCAGTCCCTCATCCCCGTCTTTTCGATTTTTAGCTTTCTTGTATTCTTCGAGTTTTTTCAAGTTTTTCTAGGTGGGTATAGCTGTTCCTCATCCTTGAGTTTTCACTACCCCTTTTCTTGAGTTTTTTGGGAATTTCATTTGATTTAATTTAATCTAGATGTCGTCCGAGGTTTTTTGGTCTAGCGGTTCTAGGAGTTCAGTCAACCCAAATTTCCGAAATCCTGAGATTAGAATGGAAACCAGACTTAGGACAGTACTTCAGCCAGATTTCGTACCGACGACCATCCCCTGTTCCTTAATTGCTGAAGACCTGTCGTTAACCAATATCCAATACAGGGTGCCTACTGAGTACGAGTTGGAGCTTTCTGGACCGAGTGGCCGAGCTTGCACCTCTCTTCTAGGTCGATTCTGCGTGTACTTGGAGGCATTCCGCACTGGATTACGGCTTCCTCTCCCTGCTTTTGTTGTTTTCTTTTATGTTTTCTAGACATTTCTTTAGCTTCTATAGTGTCGAACTTTTTTAGGTTCATAATAGGATTCCTTGCTCTCTGTATATCCCTGAAGTTCGGCCCACTACTTCGCTTTTCCGAACTTACTTTATCCTTAAGCGTCATTCTACTGCGAAGGACTGGTGGTATGTCTCACCCCAGTTCGGCAAGAAGGGGTTGCTCAAGGGTGCCGTCTTCTCGATTCACAATTGGATAGAGAAGTTCATTTTCGTTTTCTGCCCGACCTTAGATTTAGGACTTCTGCCCTGGAGAAACTTGAGGGATTTCGTCCGTCGAGCCCGAGGGTTAGAAAAAGAGGACCAGGAGTCGGTTAGTAGAATCAAGAATTTTCGAACTCCTCTCGTATTCGAGCTAATAAAAGAACAAACTTTATTCAACCTTGGCCTCAGTCCCTTGAATCCAACAGGTATACAGCCGAAGTTGCAGATTACTCCTTTTCTTTATCTTGCTCCTTTCTGACTGTACTTTTATCCTCTTTACTGTAGAAATAGATCCCCAGGCGGTCGAGATGCTCATGAGGGGACTCCCAGCCCGCAAGAGGAAAGGGAAGGCACCGGGAGAGAGCTCAAAAAAAGTGAGGGTTGACATCCTGATCTCCGTAGCTTCTGTTAGCGCCATGGGTGCCTTCGAAATTGCTCCCGAGGCGGAAGTTTCTCCCATTATCGAATCCGGCTCTGCTGCGGGGCCGCCGATTCTCCAATGCTGCTGTTGGTGCAGAAATCCGTCGCGGCCGGAGGTCGCCGCAATCGAGGCCGCTGGGCGCCGCCGGGGACCTGCAAAACGAAGTCCCGTCCGGAACCGGTGGGGTGGTGGCTCCGGCAGGACCCTCCGACGGTCAAGTTAGTTTCCGACCAACAGTAATGGAGTGCTCGGAATGAGTTCCGGAGCTTAGAGATGTGGAGGAGAGCTTAGAGAGTCGAGAGTTCAGAGAGCTTAGCCTTAGCGTGTCGGGAGGGTCCTTTATATGGTGGAGCTTGATGGTGACAACTGCAGCCGCGTGCTGGCAGGCCGCTCGAGGTTCGGCGGAGTCAGCCCCACTGGTGCCGTGTGCGGCGGATTGAGGGTGACAGCCATCGCCGCCTGGCAGTGGGTCGCTATCGCCCGCGGCGGACTGACCGATGGTACGGCGGACTGACTGATAGTGATGGTTGCAGAGCTTGCCGAATGAAGGGTTGAAGGCCTTCGTCGTGTGCCCATTTCGGAGGAGTTCGGGCTCCTGAAGAGGAAGATAGCTGAGGGAGTTCGGCCGCTGAGACGACTTCATTGAAGCTCGGCCGCTTGGAGTCGGCCCGAAGGAGTTCGGCCGCTGAGAGGACTTCATTGAAGCTCGGCCGCTTGGAGTCGGCCCGAAGGAGTTCGGCCGCGGGGTTCGAAGGAGTTCGGCAGCTAGGTAGTTCGGCCCGGACCTTGGCGCAGGGGAGTTCGGGCTCTAGGCAGTTCGGCCGTGGTAGGGGCTCGGCCTGGCGCCTGTGCGCTGATAGCTCTTCAGCGGCTACTGGTTACATTGGGCTGAGCGTCGGGCAGGGCTTCGGCAGGAGCGGGATTTATCCCCAACAGTAGCCCCCCCACTCCCGAGTTCAAAAATTGAAGGAAGGGAGTATCAGAACAGGCGACTGCCGAAGTCTTCTTCCAGGCTCCGCATTTGTTGCATCTGAAGCTCGGGGAGGTCTCATCTCCAGCCAAAATTGACGCTGAAGTTGAGGCTGAGGCTTGGGGGAGACCTTATCTTCAGTCGATGTTTGGAGTTGAAATGGAACTCGCTTCCGGCTAAAGTCGATGAAGCTGATGTTGAAGCCGAAGTAAGACTCGCCTCCTTCGGTCGAGGTCGGATTTGAGCTCCTCGGGGGCGACATTATCTTCGTCAGTTGAAGTCGACTCGAGGGAGACCTCCTATCTTGCAGCCGAGGTTGAAGTGCGCGCTCGGGGGAGATCTTATCTCCTACGGCCGAGCTGAAGTGCGCGCTCGGGGGAGATCTTATCTCCTGCAGGCCGAAGTGAAGTGCGCGCTCGGGGGAGATCTTATCTCCTGCAGCGAAGTGGGGGCAAGTGCGCGCTCGGGGAGAATCTTATCTCCTGCAGCCGAGCTTTCTCGGGGGAGATCTTATCTCCTGCAGCCGAGTGAAGTGCGCGCTCGGGGAGATCTTATTCTCCTGCAGCCGAAGTGAAGTGCGCGCTCGGGGGAGATCTTATCTCCTGCAGCCGAGCTTGTTGTTCGGGAGAGATCTTATCTCTGGCCGAACTTTGCCTTCGGGAGAGATCTTATCTCTGGCCGACCTCGTTGTTCGGAGAGATCTTATCTCTGGCCGAACTTGCTTCGGGAGAGATCTTATCTCTGGCCGAGGTTGCTTTTCGGGAGAGATCTTATCTCTGGCCGAACTGCGTCCGGGAGAGATCTTATCTCTGGCCGAACTTTGCTTTTCGGGAGAGATCTTATCTCTGGCCGAGGTTGCGGTTCGGGAGAGATCTTATCTCTGGCCGACCTTGCTTTTCGGGAGAGATCTTATCTCTGGCCGAACTTTGCTTCGGGAGAGATCTTATCTCTGGCCGAGGTTGCTTTCGGGAGAGATCTTATCTCTGGCCGAGGTTGCTTTTCGGAGAGATCTTATCTCTGGCCGAACTCTCGGGAGAGATCTTATCTCTGGCCGAGGTTGCTTTTCGGGAGAGATCTTATCTCTGGCCGAACTTTGCTTCGGGAGAGATCTTATCTCTGGCCGAGGTTGCTTCGGGAGAGATCTTATCTCTGGCCGAACTTGCTTTCGGAGAGATCTTATCTCTGGCCGAACTTTGCTCGGGAGAGATCTTATCTCTGGCCGAGGTTGCTTTTCGGGAAGAGATCTTATCTCTGGCCGAACTTGCTCGGGAGAGATCTTATCTCTGGCCGAGCCTTCGGGAGAGATCTTTTTTCTGCTTTTCGGGAGAGAGAGATCTTATCTCTGGCCGAACTGCTCGGGAGAGATCTTATCTCTGGCCGAGGTTGCTTTTCGGGAGAGATCTTATCTCTGGCCGAACTCGTCGGGAGAGATCTTATCTCTGGCCGAGGTTGCTTTTCGGGAGAGATCTTATCTCTGGCCGATTGCTTTTTGGGAGAGATCTTATCTCTGGCCGAACTTGCTTCGGGAGAGATCTTATCTCTGGCCGAACTGCTTCGGGAGAGATCTTATCTCTGGCCGAGGTTGCTTCGGGAGAGATCTTATCTCTGGCCGAACTTGCTTTTCGGGAGAGATCTTATCTCTGGCCGAACTTTTGTTCGGGAGAGATCTTATCTCTGGCCGAACTCTCGGGAGAGATCTTATCTCTGGCCGAGGTTGCTCGGGAGAGATCTTATCTCTGCCGCTCGAATTAGGACGAGGTTCTCCTCCTGTTCCTAACACGGCGACTATTGACTGCTTCTTTTCCAGCCATTACATAGTTTTGGCGCCCAAAAATAATACACTGTTGAAGGGAAGGACTTTGTTGAAAGGAAGTTACTGGCAATTTTTTCTGAATTTCTGTGACCAAGGTCGTGGCAGTAGCATCGTTCCTCGCGCTTCCCCACGCGGACGACCTTTCCATTTACTACCTAGCTGCGAACTCCTTCGAACCCGCGCGCAAACTCCTTCGGGCCGACTCCAAGCGGCGAGCTTCAATTGAAGTCCTCTCAGCGGCCGAACTCCTTCGGCCGACTCCAAGCGGCCGAGCTTCAATGAAGTCGTCTCAGCGGCCGAACCCTCAGCAGTCGTCACTTAGGAGCCCGAACTCCTCCGAAATGGGCACACGACGAAGGCCTTCAACCCTTGCATTCGGCAAGCTCTGCAACCATCACTATCAGTCAGTCCGCCGTACATCGGTCAGTCCCGCCGCGGGCGATAGCGACCACTGCAGGCGGCGATGGCTGTCACCCTCAATCCGCCGCACACACGGCACCAGTTGGGGCTGACTCCGCGAACCTCGAGCGGCCTGCCAGCACGCGGCTGCAGTTGTCACCATCAAGCTCCACCATATAAAGGACCCTCCCGACACGCTAAGGCTAAGCTCTCTGAACTCTCGACTCTCTAAGCTCTCCTCCACATCTCTAAGCTCCGGAACTCATTCGAGCACCCCATTACTGTTGGTCGGAAACTAACTTGACCGTCGGAGGGTCCTGCCGGAGCCACCACCCCACCGGTTCCGACGCGGACTTCGTTTTGCAGGTCCCGGCGGCGCCCAGCGGCCCGATTGCGGCGACCTCCGGCCGCGACGGATTTCTGCACCAACAGCAGCATTGGAGAATCGGCGGCCCCGCAGCAGAGCCGGATTCGATAATGGGAGAAACTTCCGCCTCGGGAGCAATTTCGAAGGCACCCATGGCGCTACCGAAGCTACGGAGATCAGGAAATGTCAACCCTCACTTTTTTTGAGCTCTCTCCCGGTGCCTTCCCTTTCCTCTTGCGGGCTGGGAGTCCCTCATGAGCATCTCGACGCCTGGGGATCTATTTCTAACAGTAAAGAGGATAAAGTACAGTCAGAAAGGAGCAAGATAAAGAAAAAGGAGTAATCTGCAACTTCGGCTGTATATACCTGTTGGATTCAAGGGACTGAGGCCAAGGTTGATAAAGTTTGTTCTTTTTATTAGCTCGAATACGAGAGGAGTTCGAAAATTCTTGATTCTACTAACGACTCCTGGTCCTCTTTTTCTAACCCTCGGGCTCGACGGACGAAATCCCTCAAGTTTCTCCAGGGCAGAAGTCCTAAAATCTAAGGTCGGGCAGAAAACGAAATGAACTTCCTCTATCCAATTGTGAATCGAGAAGACGGCACCCTTGGAGCAACCCCTTCTTGCCGAACTGGAGGTGAGACATACCACCAGTCCTTCGCAGTAGAATGACGCTTAAGGATAAAGTAAGTTCGGAAAAAGCGCAAGTAGTGGGCCGAACTTCAGGGATATACAGAGAGCAAGGAATCCTATTATGAACCTAAAAAAGTTCGACACTATAGAAGCTAAAGAAATGTCTAGAAACATAAAAGAAAACAACAAAAAGCAGGGAGAGGAAGCCGTAATCCAGTGCGGAATGCCTCCAAGTACACGCAGAATCGACCTAGAAGAGAGGTGCAAGCTCGGCCACTCGGTCCAGAAAGCTCCAACTCTACTCAGTAGGCGACCCTGTATTGGATATTGGTTAACGACAGGTCTTCAGCAATTAAGGAACAGGGGATGGTCGTCGGTACGAAATCTGGCTGAAGTACTTGTCCTAAGTCTGGTTTCCATTCTAATCTCAGGATTTCGGAAATTTGGGTTGACTGAACTCCTAGAACCGCTAGACCAAAAAAACCTCGGACGACATCTTAGATTAAATTAAATCAAATGAAATTCCAAAAAACTCAAGAAAAGGGTAGTGAAAAACTCAAGGATGAGGAACAGCGTATACCACCTAGAAAAACTTGAAAAAACTCGAAGAATACAAGAAAGCTAAAAATCGAAAAGACGGGGATGAGGGACTGACCTAAGGTAAATCGAAAAACTCGAAAAGAGATCAGAAAGATGAAGGATGATCGAGAAAGACGCCGATGGCCGGAGAGGTCGCGAGAGAATAAAGGACGACAGAAGGCGAAACACTCAGGATGATGGAAAGCGAAGAAAGGAGAAAAAGAAGCGCAGACAAAGTAAGAAGCCACAAAGAAGGAGAGGTTTAAATAGAGAATCAGAACTATGAAAAGTTATAATTGCAGGACTCCTTCAGCAACCTTAACCGCCGCATGTTCCACTCACGCCATGCCACTATGACAAAGCACTAATTGCGCCGTACAGAGAGCACCATTGCCACAGCACCTGAGTTTTCAAGGAGAATTGCTCCTTCAGATCATTTCGAAAAAACTAATATCATCGACCGACAGAACAGATACTAATGCTAATTGAAAAAGACAAAAATCTTCGTTCTCCTAGAAATAGGAGGCTGCCAAAGACCACTTTCGGCTACAGCCAAACTTCTCTATACTCCCTTCATTCCCCGAAATTCACAAATTGCGAAGCTACGCGGAGACAATGTTGGGAATAAACGACCCCTACGACGAATCCTTCGCCGAAGTCCTTGACCACCGACTCCTCTATTTCGGCAATTCTGTCATTTCTCAGGCAACGAAGTTAGTATTGCAGAACCTCTCAAAGCAGCGGAAGTTCGGTAGCTCGATCTCAAACAGTAAGAGGGAACTGCTTATTTAACTAACCTTTACCTTCTCAACTTGAGATTGAGTGGCAAGGCCCAAAGTTCGGCTCTCCTAATCTTGATTGACGGCAAACTTTTGAAAACAGTCGAACTCCTCTAACCACACTCCTTCTGGACGAACCTCTTCCAGTCGCGCTCCGCTCGAAACGAACTCCTCCAGTCGCACTATACACATCATCCAGTTCCGAACTGCCTCCCAGTCGTCCGAAGGACCCATCACCATCCACGTAAATTTATCTTCCAACTCGCAAAAACAAACCTACATGGTAGATCGATCTTAGAGAAGTTCCGAACTTCTCCAAAACTGTCGTGACTTAAAGTCTTCACTACCACATCATATTACCACACACTCGCAATCAAAATCTCAATACGAACTGGCACACACATCAAACGACCTCTCCAATCACAACAAACTCAACATGGCCCCCCCGAACGGCCCACTACCAGACGATTACGGCATGTCACCATCAATTTTGTTACCAGGCCTTTCGTCTATGAAACGGGACCCTCCCAGATATTATGTTCTCTCTAAGCTCATTCGTTCTCCCTTTCCTTACCCTTGCTTCTTTATATCCTGAGTATCATTCCAAGTTTGACCGATAAAATTAACTGTAGCGTCAGAAGAATCCTGCCGGAGCCACCCACGCTTTCGGGTTTGGAACTTCCGTTTTTGCAGGTCCCTTCAGCTTGCCTCGCCTTCTCCACTCCAGCCACCCTCTGTCTCACGGATTTCCGCACAACACAAAGTAATCAAATGCAAGACTAGCTTTGATATAAAATCTGTTTTAAAATATGAAGTCCTATGTTTTCTTTTTCCCACATTTTTTAGTTTTACATTAGACCTTAAAGTCTGAAAATAAGGCCTATTATGTTTTTAGTAATCTAAAACAGTAAGATTTTGAATGTAACCTAAACAGGTGGTCATATAAAAAAGAAATATATACATACAAAACACTATTCTGATATCTACATTGGAGTGCCAAATAATCCACTGACCTGGGCAGACAGAGTCATTAGTAAGATGTCCGTGCAATCTCAAAACTACATCTAACACCTACCTATCCACTGCGCTAGGGTAAAGAGCTGCGACCTCCACCTATTGAGTAGAATTTCCATCAAGCCAGATAGGACATATCCAAAGTATCCGCAAGTTGCGGACTTGCATGAACACTTGGCACAATACCCTTGTATTTCTTTTTATCATAAATGAGGAGAGAGTTAAATTAACACTGTATATTTTAGCTACCATATTAGGTCCAACTTTGTTAATTTGAATGTTTTATTTAATCTTACTCCATACGCATCAATGCCATTTTTTAACTTTCTAACTATATTTTTTGAATTCCACCCAAACACTATAAAGATCCCAATTTCCATGCCCCCCCGCCCCCGCGCCACCAGATCATGAGTCATCTAACAAGTAATTCTTCCATATGCACTGAACTTCACAGTGTCATGTCTTCACATATTTTCTTTCAAGCCACTTTAAATGGATTTGGCAGCAAAAACATGCAATTTTAATGGACGCCTTGCAACCTTGAATCTATAGCTGTTGGCACCCCACCATACTGAAGGATTTAAACCAAAAATGATTTAGCAAAATAAATTCCTACAGTAATTATTTGTAGCTAAATAATGGTTTCATCTTAGTTTCAATTTGTCAAAAAATAATAAATCTGATAACAATATCTCAGAAAAATGCCTAGAAATCTAAATCATCACAGCTCAGTAATTGCTCTATTTTCTTTCTCTATAATTTGCTAAGGAAATTATATTAGAATTCTAGAAAAATCATATCTTTCTTTTCAAAAAAAAATCTCTTTCTTCAAAAATAAAATCTCCAAGCATGTTCCATTGCCAGATAAAAATCTCAAGAATGATAGCAATCCACCATAATTACAAAGCTAAGAATTTCAGACATATATCTAAAAAGAAAATAAGATAACAAATGTTGAAGATTACCCGCTTATCAAAATGGTGGACCTAGAAACTCTCGATAAAAGCTTTAGAGAGACGACCCTCTATTCATAAAGAATTCGATCTTTCCTAAATCTTAAAGCCGTTTAACCCTTCCCAGAACGGCTGGCAAGGGCTGCTTGGGTACGGTCTCGATCAATCTGCCCTCGGGTGGGGGCCAGGGCGTCCTTCGGGAACTCCATCGACGATCAGCCAGTGGTTGTAGTCAGCATCCAGGCAGCAGGATCGTTCCCTCGCTCGCTGCTGCGCTCCTCTCACGAGTATCCCCGTCCACATGCCCTTGGCCCGGGGCCCCCCGGCAGGAAGCCGGCCGGTGGCGGGACGAGAGAGAGGGAAGAAGTTGGTTGGTCGGGCGGAGGGCGATGATGGAGCGGCGCGGGCGATATCTACGGGGTCGCGCAGAGGGCCATTATGGCTTCTGAGGGAGGAGAGAGTGGAGGAGCTCATGTCGCCATTGCGAGAGGGTGGGGGTGGGCGAAGAAGTGGACTGGAAGATCAAGGTTGGAATGGAGGGTATAGGGTTGTACTTTGAGGGGGTTGATCTTTCTTCCGGTGCTTAAATTGTAGAATTTCATAAGCGGCAGCTGTCAAAAGCCCTCGAGGCAATATCTCGGCCAACAATTTGCCGGTATTACTTAAAAACTTGCTTTTTACCACTAGAGACGTGTCTTATTTACAACGAAACCTTACTAATGGTGAAACTCCCATCCATGCACTTATCATAAATAATCTCTTGTGTAAAAATCACCCTAGGTTTCTTTTGAAGCTTTCAATCACCTTCAAGAACTCCTATAGGATTTGTTCTCTTTCTCTAATTGAGAGAGACAGTAAGGATGCAAATGAATCCAAGCTATTTGAAGCTCAATTCTGGTAAGCAATATACTGATTTGAAGGCTCACAAGCTTTTTTTTTTAATAATTTTTATAATTTTAAATAATATTATTTTTATTTATAATATATATTATTAATAGATTAAGATTCAAATTTGAATTAGTATGACTTCATTATATATTCAAGTTAATTTTAAGTATTATCTTTTTTTTATCAAGTCCGAGCTTGAAACTTAGGATTATTAAGAATAATCAAATTTCAAAGTTTGAATTCTCAGATCATGAAGATATATTTTAGTTTACGTCGACTTCGAACTTTCTGACTATTCCAAGTTGACCCAGGCTCAAATTGCACCATGAAAAAAGTAAAAGAAAAATACAAGACAAGATGAAATAATATATATGGTATTGGAGCTTGCATAAACTATATAAACGTAATACATAAAAATCACACACACAAAGCAGATAACGAAGGCATAATTTTTCTATATTTTTTTAAAACAAAATAGAGATTTGACTTAGATTGTTACATCCAAAGTACTAATATAGATGCTAGGCCAATTATCTTAGAAAATTAAGTTATTGTCCAACCTATTGGCAAATCTAAGCCAATTTCATAATGGTTTTCCAGCGTCCGAAAGATCAAAATTATTTAGGAGCTATATGACTACGAGCAATGAAAGCTCAATTTTTATAAATATTTAATGCACTAGCCTAATGCGCCACAACTCATTTACTTATGTATTTAGTTATAAGTAGCCTCACATCACTCTCTTATAACCTTTTATTTTCATCTCTTATTATATTGTGGCCCTCTTTTCATAAGCACTTTACATATCTCCTGGTTAAAAGCTTTAACGTTCAGACTTACCCACTTAGGATTTCGATTTAGTTGCATATTATTCCTATAGATTAGAAATGAGTTGTCTACAATCGCCCGAACAAGAGCAATTCTCTCTTAGCGTTTGAAAATAGTCAGTTGCTAGAAAAGTCATTTAACTAGGTTCGATGAACCGTTAGGGAGTAATGAAATACAAAACCCTCCTTTTGACTCCACTACCTTTCTTTTTCTCTATATTTTTCTCTTTCTCCTCAACATATCTCAAATATCATCTGCACATTTCACATCAGTAGGGTTTTATTAGAAAATCTGAGGATAAGTAGAATACTTGAAGCATTGAGGGTATGTTTGAGAGAAGGAGAGTATCCACAAAATAAAGGAATAAAGTAGGAGAATAGCGGGAGGTGGAAACCACAAGGTTGGTGTTACTTGCTCCGTGGCAGGATCAAAAATAAATGACCTCTTGCACGCTTTGCTCTATTGTTTCTTTTTCACCAATTGCTCTCCTCTCCAGCCCATCTTGCTGGACCCAACAAGGAAGTTTCCAAATAGGCCCCAATATAATTAAGTCGTTAGCAGGAAACATTCATTAATCATACCATCCTACCAAACATTATAAAGCAAACCATTACAAGGCTTCAATATATACCAAAAGGAAATTTAGATTGTTATTAAACCTTTAATAACAGCATTGTATTTTCCATATGTAGGTAAGTTTAAGGTTGGCTTGCGTAACCATAGTGTTTATAGTGTTTGTTAATTTAATGTTGCATTAGTTACGTCCAGGTTGTCATAAATCATTTTCTAGGTGCCTAGAGATGTGATTCTTTAGGCAAATGGCCGATTAGGCAATCTTATTACAAATATTATCTTAACCTTTCTTTGTTTACACTCATACTCCCATTTTATTAGTTTGAAAATTTTTAACTTAAGATTACATGTGGAGTGAAATAACATAATTTATGTCTCAACTTTTCCCAATTACAAGATCCCTTATCTTTACCATACAATGCCTCTGCCCTCTTCTTTTTTGAATGATTTTTTATTTTTTCTTCTTATTTCTTTTCCCTTCTTATTTTCCTTTTTTCTTTTGTTTCTCCTTCTCACAGTCTCTCTTTCCTCTTTATTGTTAGCTCATTTTTTCTCTCTGGCTACCCTTTTCCATTCTTGTTGCCTTTTCTTCTCCTTTTCATCTTCTTTTCTCCTGATTTTATTTTTTTTTTGTTTATTTTTTTTCTATTAGCTTCAAGGGCTATTCTCTTTTCTTCCCATGATCGGACTTCGCTTTTTGTTTCAATTTTGCTGACCATCATATTTGACTAGTCAATTCATAAGTTGATGGAAATGATGCTTTGGTTTGGGTTTAATTCATGTCCTATTAATGCTATGGTACTTTATTAGTTTTTCTTTGTTTTGCTTGATTCGAAGAAAAGTGAAGTTAATAGTGTATGTATGACGTTAAACAGGTCCATTTGGCTCGTAGGAAGTGGGAAGGCGGAAAAAAAAAATAATTTTTGAAAAATAGAGTTGGAGTTAAATTTCACTCCCTATCGAAGTTCAGTTCGGTGCTCGTCTGATCGACCGATAACACGGAAGAGCTTCAGCGGATGGATCTTGGTCAGACACTCGCTATAGCGGCCGAACTTGCTTAGCGCCGAAGCCTTCCTTCGGACTTCAACGGGTCGACCTTTAGCTGAACTCCTCAGTAGTCCAAACTTCACGTCGGACTCTTTCGCAAAGAAACCGAAACCTCCGTTTTCCTGCTCTCCAAACCAGGTACCTGCGGGAGCCAAACTCCCTCCAAGCTTCTCTTCGGTCGGACTTTTTTCAGCAAACTCCTTTCAGACATTCCCTTCAGTCGGAACTTTCTTTAGGAGCCGGACCTCCTCCCAAACACCCCGTTCATGAACTTCTTTAGGAGCCGGACTCCCCTAGACATCCCTTCGGCCAGCCAAGCCTCCTACTGAACTTCCCCAGTGATCGAGCTTATCCGCAACACCTCCAGCCAGACGCCTCGGGAGCGAACTCCTTCCGAGGCTTCCTCCTTATCAGAAGTCCGAACTCTCTCGCAAAAGGATACACGTTGTCAAAGCCCTTCAACCTCATTCAGCTCGAGCGCTTAGTTAAGACAGCTGCAGCCATCACCAATCAGTCCACCGCAGCGACATACGATCCGCTACCAGGCGACAATGGCGTGTCACTCATCAACTCATTGCATGGCGGCCTTCCCTGGACCGACTCCGTTGGACCTCGAGCGGCCCCATCAGCACGCGGGGCTACAGCTGTCACCATCAAGCTCCGCCTATAAAAAGATCCCTTCAGAATACGCTAACCCTAAAGCTCTAAGTTCTCCTCTTCTTCATGTAAGCTCTGTGGAACAAATTTTTCGAGCACTCATTTCTATTGGCCAGAGCTGAATTGATCGTTCGGATGGTCCTGGCCGGAGCCACCCCCCACCGACTCCGGATGGACTTTGTTTATTGGCACGATTCCACGACGAGCCGACCGTCATCCACCCTCCGCTCGCACGCCTGATTCCGGCATGATCAGCAGTTCTTCTCACCGAAATAGATTGGCGCTGCAGGAAGGGACCGAACCTCAAAGTTTTCTTGTTCTTTAAAGGAATTGCTTGGCGGTGATTTCTCTTCTTTTCTCTCCGAAAAGATCATTCTTCTTGAGTTCTTTGTCCAAAGAGAAAATGTCGTTCTAGGAGAGCCTCTGGACTCACGAGAGTCGACGGGCCTCCGTGGTCCAGATCCGTCCAGAATTCGTCTGCTCCTACTTCAACCCGCGACAACTCAGGTTTCACA